>VZRI01010149.1:231028-355649 GCA_013397515.1 Upupa epops | reverse complement strand
GAAGATGTCCATGCTCACTGCAGGGGAATTGGATGAGCTGGAATATTCAGTTCTGGGCTTTCTAGTTCAGGAGGGACAGAGAGATACTGGAGAGCCAGTGCAGCCACTGAGATTATCTGGGGCTGGAGCATCTGCCCCATGAGGAGAGACTGAGAGAGCTGGGCCTGTGCAGCCTGCAGAGGAGGAGGCTGAGGGGAGACCTCATTAGTCCTTATAAATATCTGAAGGGTGAGTGTCAGATGGGACCAGGCTGTTCTCAGTGGGGCTCAGTGATAAGACGAAGGGCAATGGGCACAAATAAGAACATAGGAGATGCAGTTTGAACATAAAGAAAAACTTGTTCACTATGAGGGTGACAGGGCTCTGGCACAGGCCCAGTTGTGGAGTCTCTGCTCTGGTGATGTGCAGAGACCACCTACATGTGTTCCTTCATGATCTACTCTAGGAGATCCAGAGTCCCTTCCAACCTCCACCATTCTGTGATTCTATGACTTCTAAAGCTCCCTTCCAACCCCAAACCATTCTGTGAGTCTGGTCAGTGATTGCTCTGCACAGGCCCCAGTGTTGCACATCCAGGGATGGCGATTCAGCCCCCTCCCTGGGCAGCCTGTTCCAAGACCTGAGGACCCTTTCCAGGAAGAAGTTTTTCCTCATGGTCAACCTAAACTTCCCGTGGTACAACTTAAGGCCATGTCCTCTTGCCCTACCACTTGTTCTGTATGAGAAGAGACCAACCTCCACCTCTCTACAACCATATTCAAGCCATGGCGCAGCATTTTCTGGGTTTGCAGGAATGTTCTGGGGCCTCTTTAGTGACATGAAACCCAGCTGCTGTGAAAAGTGAGGTGTAGGTGAGGCAATACCTCATGGCAGTGAGAGGAGGTGCAATAAGGATAATTTTTTGCAGAAACATTGGAGTTTTGCCGGTGGAAGATGCTTTAGCAGTGCTGGTAATCCACTGATGAGCTGGGGCAGAGACAAGACACATGTTTACCAAGTTTGAGGTAAAACATTAAGCTTGTATATAGTAACACTTCTTCTCTTTATTTATTTTACCTTTTTCTCTGTAAGAGGAATTAACTGGGGGAGCTTTTGACCCCTACAGTCTTCCAAATATTTCCTGGAACTTCTTTCAAAACAGTTTTTTGTTGTTTTCACTTTGGTTTATGTTGGCAGGTAGCACTGACACAACATGCTGGGTTTAATGTTGCTGGTTAAAGCGTGTGCTGGGCCCCTCTGCACCCAGGGCAGCAATGGGGCACCTGCAGCCAGCATGTCCATGAGGCCTCTGCATGGCTCTCCTGTCACCTCAGCAGCATCTGGTCACTCCTGCTGTTCCTAGTGGAAAGCGTTGCCCAGCAAACTGGGAAACATTTATTGGGTATAGGGTGCAGTAAGCTGAGACCTTGTAGCCTTTCTGTAACATACACATCCTCTGGGCAGGTGAGGATCAGGCATTGGGGTTTTGATTTGGATTCTTAAGCAGTAAAACCAGCAGGGACCAGCCCCAGAGACATCTCCACCTATTTGTCTCACGTTTTCATCAGATAATCCGTGAAGTACGAAACAAGCATGACTGGAAGACCCTGAAATGTGGTTGTTTTGATTTGTGAATCTCTGGGCTGGAGTAGTATTGTCTGTGTCAGGCAAGAAATACTAAACACATTAAATAAACCCAGTCTGTGTATTACTCTTAGCAGCAGCTAGTGACAGGCAGTAATAAATTCTCACTCAGAAGTGTGGCTGGGGCCAAATGAAAATATACTGTGAAGTGGTACATGAGCACTGTCGTTATGGAAATACACGCCTTGGAGAGCACAGAAGGTTTTGTACAGAGAGCCCAGGTCTGTACAGCTGAGGTGGGCAGTAAGGATGATGAATGTGTGTGCAAATGAAACATTCAGCCGGGCTCTGTATATTTATCCCATGTTGGAGAGTAACTGGGTGTCCTGTTGCAGCTGAGGAGCAGCCAGAAGCTGTGTGTGAGCCAGTGGCTGTGTCAGCCTGAACACAAGAGAACAAGGATGCTGCTGCTTGCAGACACAAGGAGGTATGTTATCAGCACAAATAGTGGGGTTTGTTTTTACTGGCTCATCCAGCAGTTTGTTGACCCTTGGTGTGTGAGATGGGAGTTTGGTTTGCACAGGGGTTTGCATGGGAGGAGGGCCATGTGGAGTTTTACCCCATGGCCTCTCATGGACTAATGTAAGAAGAGGTTGTTCTATCTGCTTACAGGTTTGGATGTGGCAGATAACGTTTGGGATGGCCACACAAGGAAGACAAACATTTTGGCTCCCCAAGGGTTAGTTTTGCTTTATAGTACTTACTAACTGGCTTTGGTGGTATTTAGAGGAAATTCAGATATCCTGGGCTTTGCTCGTGTCCCGTCATTCATTTGATAGCATCAAGTTTATTCAGTAGGATCAAGGTCTCGCTAGAATTTTTACCTCATTTAAACCATTGCAGAAGCTCATCTTGAGCCAATAATGCAGTAACATCACATTGGAAGAGGTAAATACTGGAATTACGAACACCAGATTAAGGTTATTTCCAAATCGTGTGAGGGCCTACATCCAGGATGGGAAAATCAGCCTTAATTAGAAACTTACTGTGTTAATAAAGAGAAGCAAAAGAGGGATGAAGCTGAATAGAAACACACAAAAGGAATGGTGCTCCTGGGTTTGCTGTTGTCCTGGATCCCCTTATCTTGAGACTGCAGTGGGTTCTCAGCTTGCGTTGCTTCTCAGCTTGGTTCTCAGTCCTTGCTGAAAGTCTGTTCTTTACTGCTTTTTTAACATGTAGAATGAAGAAAACAGGCTCATGTGGCCTCATATTAGTTTGTTACTGTAAGAAGCCAACAAGCTAGGATTCTCCAGCAGACAAAGCAACTACCTGGATATCTGGTATCTTCCTTCAAGATGCTGTTTGCCAGTTCATGAATCTCAGTTTCTCCAGTCTTACGAGGCCACAGTGTTCTCCTCACTCAGTCTGATGTGATTACTGCCCTCAGAGTTGGGCACTTGCACATGCAGGCTTCACATGCCCTGTCTGTAGTCTGTAGTGTTACACAACTGCAGAGCTGGGGGTGGAATTCAGTGCAGGCTGTTTCTCAATGGGTAGTGCTGCATCCAGCCCTTGGGTTTATCTGCCTTTTGCTCTAAGTCCTTGTGGCATATTCCAGGGGAGAACACTACCACACCTCCAGGGTAGCCCCACCAGATGAGCTGCTGAAAGGGCTGGGAGCACCCTGCAGTAACTGGGAGCCTCAGGAGCTTCTCTTTCAGCCCTTATCAGCTTGAAGCAACTTTTGTTTTACTCTGCTCCTCTGAAGTCCCTTTTAAATCACAAATGTAGGGCTGGTGTAGCCTATTGGTTGTCTTTGGACTCTGTGGTCAAGGTCCCACGTAGGTGCAGAGACGACGACAAACATTTTACCTGAGGTTCAGAGCCACCAAAGAGCTTTGCATGTACAGTTTGACCTGGGGTTTGAAGGTTACATCCCCTGTTCAAGCACCAGCATCTTCTCAGACTTTTGATATCAATCACTGTCTGATGTTTTTCCTGCAAACAAAACCATTTCCTTAGGATAGAATAAATACTGCTTGTTTCACTTTGAATTCTTCCCCTAATGCTCTACCTTATGAATGAGACCCAAAGGTGTTTGTTTTCCAAATGTTCACATTCCTTTCCTCACAGAACCTTGTTCCCACCGAAGCAGAGAAAGAATGATAACAATAAAAAGGTAAGAAATTGTTTTTCCTGTTGATGCTTGCTCTGTTGTGTGATACCACAAGAGAGAAAGAATTCCCACTGAAAAGAGATAAATACTTGGGTTTCTTTTATGTAGTTGTGAAGAAACGACTTTATCCTCAAACAACACCAGGCCAGTTTACCTTTTCTCTAATTAGACCTTTGAAAATCACCGACCCTGTCCCAAAGAGTCTAGTTTCAGAGTTGTCTCCTTTCACCTCAAGCTCTCTGGACGCCTGCATGTGACACTTCGAATCATTGGAGGGAAGGCTGCTGCTGGGACAGCTGTGCAGGGAACGGGCTCCCACTAGGGCGCGCTAGGACAGTTCGAATGGGGATGGAACCAGCAGAGAAGCCTAGGTATCACAGTATCACAGTAATGATGAGGCTGGGAAAGACCTTAAAGATCATCCAGTCCAACCTAAAACCAACCAAGTAAACCTAAACATCTGAAGTCTAGATCGTAACATATGTGAGACATGGCAGCTTCAGGTTTCACGTCAGGGCATCCTCATCTTTTGGTGCCAGCTGTAGCTGCTGGAGTGCTGTGAGGTTTGGATGAGAGGAAAGCTGAGGAAAACCTCTGGACTCCAGCCTGGACTCCAGCATGAAGAAACTTAAGTCTCGAGCCTCTCATTTAACTTCTCTCATCTCATAGTCCCTCTGTCTTATCTTACTTAGTATGACAAAGGAAGAGGGAAACTGTTGTACTTGACCATCTCAAGGTCCCATCAGTGACCTGATCTTGTCATTTGTGCATTTTAATACTGTCCCTAATAAACTTATCCATCATCACACAAGAGTTTTCTGCCTTAGCTAGCACTTGAGCCCAGGCTCCTAGACCCCAGACCTTGTCTGCTCCCCACCTTTGCTTCATTTTTAACTTCATTAGCCAGCTCGACTGTGATTCCTTTCAAGGGCTGCAGGCTAATATACCCTAGAGATGACAGTGGCATGAATCTTCACTCCGGCTTCAAATGTGAATGGTAAGACCTTCTGAGTCCCCAGATATTTGGAATTTGCTCCAGCAGGATCTGGGAGATAATGAAATGCTTCCTGGGTGGGCTGTTCTTCTGCCTCCCAGCAAGAGCCTGGAGGGACAGGTGACACAGTTTTACTGTCCATAGGGCACCATCTGCTGTAGAGCATGAGGGATCTGTAGCAAAATGCAAAGCAAACCCATTGTTATCAAGGTGTTTTCCTCAGTGGACCATTCAGCTAGAGTCAGGGCTGTCTGCACAGTCAAGAGGCACCTGCAAATCAGTGGAGAGAGGCTGCAGCAGAAAAATGTAGATGTCTTCTGTAGCAACCAAGCCTCACAGCTTTGGCTCACAGAGTCATCAAGACAGTTGTATGGGAAAGAGAGAGACTTGAGACAGACAGGAAAAAGTCATTCCCCAAGTGGAAGACCAGCCAATGTTTGCTTTGAAAGGTTTAGGCACAAACCTCATCACTCAGTTCCATCAAACTTGGTGCTCAGCTGGTACCCAGGTGCTGATTTACTAGGAAAGGGCAAACGTTGTGATCCTGTACTCATTTCCAACTGCTGACAAGCTCATAGGAGACCCAAGAGCCAACACAGACAGAGCTACCAGTCTGCAGCAGGCCTGAAAAAACTGCAGCTTGCCCAAGACACCAAAAGGAGCCTCTCCTGTTTAAAGAGTCTTAAGTGATGTGTATTTCTGTGAAGTGCATTAACTGTGCTACAAACCCCTGAGAGCTGGGATAGAGGATGAAGCCAGGTCCAGCCAGGTTTCAGATTGTGTTGATTGTACACAGTCTAATTTTAACAACAAATAAAGAACCAGAGGGAGAGTGAGTGAAAGGCTTTTTCATCCCTGTTTTTTTTGCCTCCCGAGAAACTGGACCAGGTCACTGTCTTTTGGCCTCAGAAACATGAATAACATTTAAATGAGGAGCAGTGGAGACAAAAAGAAATGAGAGAAAGTTGTTTCTTTTCTGTGCTTAAAACTCAATGGCTTTGGATTCCCAGGAGTTTCTTGTGCTTTCTGGAAGGCTGAAAGCCTGTACACCCTGCATTCACAATCAGCTGTGGCTCCTTCTTTCTCTTCTGACCTTCTCTGCTCAGAGTCTCCAGTTGCAACAGGACAAATCCTGCCTTTTCAGAGTTGTCTTGCTAAAGTTTTGTGGCCAGAATGACTAGAAAAGGAAGGGGGAGTTACTCTCTGGGAGACATCACTAAACCTAACCCTTTTATTTTTCACCTCGGTCCGAACCAGGTTTTGCAGCTTCCCATTAAAAGCTGTGTGTTTGATCAGAACACCTTGAAATGGACTTCTGCAGGTTGCAGAGTAAGCAGTGTGATCTTCCAGATGATAGTCAGATAATAATCCAGAAAACTCAGATTTCATCACGCAGCTACTATGTCATTTACGAGGGTCCCCAGAAAAACCTTTGAGCAGCTTTTGCCCAGCTCCAGACTGGGGAAATGCAAGTTCTGTTTCCTGACCGAGCTCCATCAATCACTGGCACAGGTTTTGCTGATGTTTGCGTAGGAAATCCACCAAGGAGAAGCAGGGAACCATTAGGATGGGCACAACAAATGCCACCCCTCATTAGGCAGAGCTGAGGCAGGCACTAGTGCCCACTGAAACTGTGTCTCCATGCCCATGTCCACTCAGTGGCTCTGGAGTTGCTGGAGCTGTTGATTGTGTGTTAATGGTATGGAGCTCATTCCCTAGACTTCATGAATAGGTGCCTGGGGATCACAGTTTGGTGAGTTTAGGGGTAAAATCTGAGCCTGAGATTCAGGCCAAGGCAGCAGAGACAGGGGGAGGAACATAATGGGGTTTCGGGCAGAACACAACTTTCAACCCTGTTCTTCAGTTTTCCCAACTAATGTTTTCTCCAGCCCTGGTTTTAATGACTGATAATATCACTAATTACAGTCTCATCTCATGGTCTTAGAAGACTTAGGTTACTAAGAAGGTCAGGGTAGCAGGTCTGTTGATTTTGGTTCTTTTTAATTGACTATTTCAATGTAGTTGAAGTGAAGCAATGTGCTGGGGACAGAACCCTCACTTGAAAGTTAGGAGTGTTTGGGTAGGTATTCTACACAAACCATCCCCCTTCCAAACACACACTTGGCCACAAGCCTCTCGCTGCTGGCGCTGTGAGAACATTGTTCTTTCTCCCATAGATAATTCCATGTAGGATTATTCATACCAGTTCGGTGTCCCTGTTGGGGCCATGTTATGCAGTGCACCAGTTTTGTTTTTTTCTTGCTACCCATTTCTTTGATTTCCCCCTAGTTAGTAGCTGAAATACCAGAGCCCTCTGAGCTCACAGTAGCTGAAATACTGGAGCCCTCTGAGCTCACTGCTGCTTTCCTCTGATTTTCAGTTGTGCCCAGATTATCCCTTAGAGTCACAGAATCATTTAGGTTGGAGAAGACCTTCAAGTCCAAGCATTAACCAGGCTGTCAGAAGGCCACCGCTAAACCCTGTTCTTGAGCACCAGATCTCCATGACTGTGAAACACATCTAGGGATGGCAATTCAAATCCCTCCTTGAGCAGCCTATTCCAAGCCCTGAGGACTCTTTCTAAGAAGTTTTTCATCCCCTTGTGGTCCTGTCTAACCCTGCAGAAGTGAGGCAGAGTCTTGTATGAGTGCAGCACAGCCAAGGAAAAACCTGCTGAGCTGCGATGATTCCATACGAGTCCTGCCAGACAGCTTCCATTTCATTTCAAGTCTTGTTTCCATTTAAGTACAGTATCACCCACTAGGTTTACAGAATCACAGAATGTTAGGGGTTGGAAGGAACCTCAAAAGATCATCCAGTCCAATCCCTGAGCCAGAGCAGCATCCCCTAGATCCACTCACACAGGAACATATCTAGGAGGGGTTAAAACGTATCCAAATAAGGAGACTCTAAAACTTCCCTGGGCAGCCCCTTCCAGGGCTTTGTGACCCTTACTGTGAAAAAGTTTCTTCTCATATTTATGTGGAACCTCCTCTGTTCCAGATGACACCCATTGCTCGTTGTCCTATCATTGGATGACACTGAGCAGAGCCTGGCTCCTTCCTCCTGACACCCACCCTTTATGTGTTTATAAATATTAATGAGGTCATCCCTCAGTCTCCTTTTTTCCAAGCTAAAGAGACCCAGCTGCCTCAGCCTCTACTCATCAGGGAGATGCTCCCCTACCTTCAACATCTTTGTGGCTCTGTGCTGGACTCTCTTAAGCAGTTCTGTGTGCTTCTGGAACTGAGGGACCCAGAACTGGACACAAGATTCCAGATGTGGTGTCACCAGGGCAGAGTAGAGGGGAAGGAGAACCTCTCTCTATCAACTAACCAACCTTCTTCTAATCCACCCCAGGATGCCATTGGTCTTCTTGGCCACAAGGGCACATTGCTGGCTCATGGCATCCTGCTGGCCACCTGGATCTCCAGGTCCCTTTCTTCTGTGCTGCTTTCCAGGAGGTCAGTCCCTGGGGTTGTTCTTGCCCAGATGCCAGACTGTAAACTTCAACTACCTTCTTGAATTTCATTCAGTTCCTCCCTGCCCAGCTCTCCAGCTTGTCTGGGCCCCTCTTAATGGCAGCACAGCCCCCTGGGGTGTCAGTCACTCCTCCCAGCTTGGTGTCATCAGCAAACACGCTGACAGTGCACTCTAATCCTTCATCCAAGTAGTTGATGACTGTATTAATAGTACTGGTCCCAGTACCAACCCCTGGGTGCCTCCACTAGATCCAGGCATCCAACTAGACTCTGCCCCACTGACCACCACTCTCTGGCTTCTATCCTGCAGCCAGTTCACAATCCAACTCACTATCTGATTGTCCAGATTAAATGCCAAATAATGGTGGTCCTGCTCTGAGGGCAGAAGGGCTGACAAAGCAAAGGAAGGCAGTAACAGTGGTAATTTATGCGTAGATGATACTTCCCAGCCAGCTGCACAGATAAGAAGTGCCTAGGTTTGTGGGAAGACTGGAAAACAACAGCAAATTTACCTTTGTGAAAACTAACAAACAGAAAAAAAACCCAACACCCAAACAAACACAAAATAATTAGACCAGCACTTGGATGAAAGATGACTTCCGTCTGACAGTACAGGGAAGGGAGTCCCATAGATGCATTTAGGTTTATCAGGCCTAAATAGGAGAAGGTGCTTCTGGCACAGACAACTGCCATCAGAGGCAATGTAGAGACAGCAGCAGCAGGTCCTGCCTAATGGACAGAAAAAGCTGATGAGGAAGGAGGATAACAGAGTACTAAGTGTGAGACATGGGAATTCTTAAGGCAGGGGTGGAGTTATGAGCTGAGGGCAGTTCTTGAAGCAGGAGAGGAAGAGATTGAAGGATTGGAAGAGTTTTTTCCAGCCCAGTAGTCCCATGTCCACCTAACAAGGAGAACTCTGCAGGATCTGCAACTGCACCTTGAGTACTGTGTCCAGTTTTGGGCACTGCAGTATATGAAGGACATTGAGGTGCTGGAGTGGGTCCAGATAAGGGCAAGGAGTCTGGGGAGAGGGCTGGAAAACAGGCCCTATGAGGAGCAGCTGACAGGCCTGGGGTTGTTTAGTCTAGACAAGAGGAGGCCGAGAGGAGACCTTATTGATCTCTATAACTACCTACAAGGAGGTTATACTTGGCTGGTGCTGGTTTCTTCTCCCAAATTACTAATGATAGGACGAGGGGAAATCACAGACTCACAGAATAATCCTGGTTGGAAAGGATCTCCTAGATTGTCAAGTCCAACCATATCCACACCCACAAAACCCTAAATACCTGATAGATGGAAAAACACAAAATAACCCCCTCCATGCTGCCGCTCTAGCTGGTCATCAACGACCTCCCTGGAAAGGTCGTTCCAGTGCCTCACCACTCTTTCTGTAAAGAATTTCTTCCTTAGATCTAATCTAAACCTCCCCTGTTTCAGCTTTAGACCACTGCCCCTAGTTCTGTCATCAGTCACCGAGGAGAAGAGGCCAGCACCACCCACCTCTTGATAACCTTCCTTCAGGCAGTTGTAGAGAGCAAAGTAAGTCCCCCCTCAGCCTCTTTTTCTCCAAACTAAACCTGCCCAGCTTCCTCAGCCTGTCATCATATGGGATGAGGTTTAACAGGGCCAAGTATAGGATCCCACATTTTGGCCCAGATAACCCCCAGCAGAGTTACAGACTGGGGGATGAGTGGCTGGAGAGCAGCCTGGCAGAGAGGGACCTGGGAGTACTGGTTGACAGCCAGATGAACAGGACCCAGCAGTGTGCCCAGGTGGTATGAAAGGCCAACAGCATCCTGGCTTGTATCAGGAATAGTGTTGACAGCAGGACTACGGAAGTAATTCTCCCCCTGTACTTGCCACTGGTGAAGACCTCACCTTGAGTACTGTGTGCAGCTCTGGGCTCCTTACTTCAAGAAAGATACTGAGATACTGGAGTGGGTTCAGAGGAGCAATGAGGCTGGTGAAGGGACTAGAGGGAGAGTCGTATGAAGAGAGGCTGAGGGAGCTGGGATTGTTCAGCCTGGAGAAGAGGAGACTTGGGGAGGACCTCCTCACTCTCAGTAACAACCTGAAGGGAAATTATCGACAGGTGGGGGATGGCTCTTCTACCAGGCAACTAGTGATAGGGTGAGAGGGCATGGCCTGAAGCTGCACCAGGGGAGGATTTGTTTGGATGTTAGGAAGCCCTTCCTCACAGAAAGCATGGAATGCATTGTTCAGGGAGGTGGTGGAGTCCCCATCCCTGGAGGTGTTTAAGAAAAGACTTAGTGCCCTGGTCTGGCTGATGTGGCAATGTTAGGTCATAGGCTGGGCTGGATGATCTCAGAGGTCTTTTCCAGCCTCGGTAATTCTGTGATTATCTGATTCTGTGACTTGTTCTCTAAACCCCTCATGAGCTTAGTAGCTCTCCTCTGGATGCCTTCCTGCATCTCACTGTCTTTCCTATAATGAGGGGTCCAGAACTGAACACAGTGCTTGAGATCAGGCCTCACAAGGGCCAAGAACAAGGGCATGGTATCTTCCATTCTCCTGCTGACCAAGTTATTCCAGATACAAGTCAGGATCTTGTTGGCCTTCTTGGCATCAAGTTGTGTCAGGGGAGATTTAGATTGGATCTTAGGCAGGAGTTTTTCACTGAGAAGAGTGGTTGGGCACTGGAACAGACTTCCCAGGGAGGTGGTGGAGTCGCCATTCCTGGAGGTTTTTAAAAAATGAGTAGCTAGAGCACTTGAAGCTATGGTCTAGGGGTTGGGGAGATGCTGGGATGAGTGCTGGACTTGGTGATCCTTGAAGTCCTTTCCAGCCATGAGGATTCTATGATTCTGTGACTGTGTTTTCATCTGCCAGCATGACTTGGAGTCTGACTTTGCTCCACTTAGAGGCAATGACAGACTCGTATTGATTTGTGGGAGCCTTAGAAATCAAAGAAAACTTGCTGTGGCAACTGGCTAATTAAATAAAAGCATTGATTTCTCCAGCTGGACAATTAAAGAGTGTGGATGCAGCATAGCTGATTTCTGTCCCTGAGTTAATGTAACAAATGGCCATTGATTGCAGTGAGAGCAAACTGTCCCAAAGGAAGGGACCTTCCCTGTTACAAATCCCCCAGGCAAAGCTGGTGACCATTCACTGGGAACCCTTTGCCTGTGTTTCCCTGCCTAACCTGTCACTGTGTTGTAGAACAGCCTGTTTAACAGTTGTGGAACAGGCTGAACTCTGCCTGAAACACCAACTTCACCAGGCAGGGTTCCTTTGGAGCTTTTGAGAGTGACTTCTGGGCTAAGTGCACAAATTCCTGCAGAGCAAATGACAGCTCAGAGCCCTGTTTGTCTGTCCTTGGCACAGCTGAGCTGCCTGTGCCCCATGTTTGTTGTAAGACAAAACTACTCTCTATGCTTATTCTTCTTTTAATTCTCCAGCAACTGTGAAAGGGTTTCTCTCAGCCTCAGTGTGGCAGTCTGTAGATTGTTTCAGCCGCTTCAGGAAAAAGGGCTTGAAGAAGAATCTCTGAATCTTCTCTGATTTTTCGTGTTTACATAGTTCCTGGCTTCTCATGGACATATAAATCAAAAATCCATCCCCACAGCAGCTCATGGGACCAGGCACCTGGGCACATTTGTCCCAGGACAAAGCTGGAGGTGACTCATCTGTGCTCTCTGCAGCCTGTGTTCGTTAACTGAGAGTCAGTTGCCTGGATCCTCCTACCCTCACAGAGCAGCCAAGGTCCAGGCAGACACACAAGGACAAGAAAAGTCCCAGAAGAAAGGGAGTGTAACAGCCCATGGCATTCAAACCAGGCAGTGAGAACACTTCTCAGCATCACTTTAGATGAATGGCACTGGTTTTCCCCTGGGTTCAAGACAGTGGAGAAGATGCTCTGAGCTCCACATCAAAGCCATCAGAAAGGAACTTCTCAAAGCACTCAGTAGTAGCTGAGAATGGGTCATGATTTTTTCAGGGCTGCTGGGTAGTTGCTTGCTTAGATTATAACTTCACACTTTACTGACACAGGAGACCATGACTGATGCAGTGCAATGACACTTCCTTCAAAGGCAACTGGCTTTCCAGCCATGATTTGTTAAAACCGTTTGCCTGTTGAGCTCAGCTTTAATGGTCTTGAGGCTTGAGGGTAAAACTTGGTCTAACTGCAGCACAGAAGACTTGCCAGATCCAGCTGTGTGATCTGAGCTGCTGACAAGACCACCATCAAGGGTGATCAGCACATCCTGGTGTCCCCAGCTCCTTGTTGTTAGCCTGGCCAGTGCATGTGGGCTGCTACTGGAGGTGGGTGGTACTGTGTGCTGGCACAGGGGCTTCTGCTCAGGAAGGTCGACTGCAGAGAGTGCAGGGACAGGACGGCCAGAGACATTTTAGCAGCAGCTGTTTGTGTACAAGAGACAGGGCACTGACCTGTAGAGTGTCTTGTTTTCACATTGATCCTCAGGCCACTTTGACGTCGAGCCGACTCGCCTTGATAACAAATGGGACACTCCAACACATGCTGACCTACCACAGGTGCCACCTCCCAGCACCACTTTGTAACCACAAGCTTCTGTACTTGATGTCCTCTTGTTTCTTTTCTGGTAGCTTGCCTCAGTGATGGAGATGAATGGACAGTATATTCCTGATGTCCACATCTTCAGAGTGTTTGTGCTTTTCAGCATCTCTTTGCTGCCATAGGGGGCTGAAAACAAATATTCTGCTTTAAGGAGAGATGGTTCTCTGCCACTTACACTGCAGAACATTGAGGGAACATGAAATACCAAACCACAAATATTCTGTCAGAATAAACCACTAAACTTGCTCTCCGTAAACTATTGGTACTGCTATGGTAAGTACTGGCTGGAAAGCTCTGTGAAGGGTACCAACAGACATTCAGATACACAGTTACACGCCTTTTCCCCAGTAGTAACTGCTGGTACTGCTGGTAGCTGTAGCAGAAGCTTTTTTTTTTTTTTCTAGCTGAGAATATTAGAGGCAATAGTGAGAGAGCTTTGACGCAGCATGTTCAATAGCAGTATTTCTGTTCCCTCTCCAAAGCCACCCCCTCAGAAACCTTCCTTGACCTCTGCCAGGTATGAAAAAGTCCCATGTGGGCTTTGGTGCTCTTCTTCATAAGAGTCTTCCATGTCCTCCTCCTGTGCTTCTTGCCAAACAGCCAGCTGAGATGTTGCCAGCACTGCTTTGTTCTGCAGCTGGATCATGGGTATCAATCAGATGGTCAGGAAGATCAGGGGTATTTTGTGTCTTGTCAAAGCAGAGCAAGGACGCTTTTACAAGGCTTGCTGCTGCCCCTCCCTCCTCTAGATCCTCTCTTTCATGTGTCTGAGCAGGACTGAGGTGACAGGCTGATTCATAAACAGCTGCGACAGCAAAGAAAACAGCTCACAGAGAAGTTTAAAAGCAGCAAAGAGAATTAAAAAGAGCACAAAAATACACACACATGCACACAAAAACCTCAAGAGCTGATTGCAGCTTTAAATTGAACATCCATCCCCTTCCAAGCAGAAATTCCAGCATAAGCACACTATATATTCATGTGTTACCCAACAGCCAGGGCTTGTTTAGCAATGAAGACCTCTGGCAGAGTAAGAGTCTCCAAACAAACCTTCCCAGCTGGCAGTAAACCGCCAGGAGTGTTGGGCTGAAGATCCCTGGATTGTGCAGCTTGTTAAGGCAAGAGACTGGTTTGTGCAATCACTTTGAGGGGTGGTGTCCTGTCACACCTCCACAGGTAACTGGGAGACTGAAGGAAGGAACATGGTTAAATGCAGCCATACCAGTGTGGCTCTGAAGTTGTTTGGACTGAACTATTCAGAGAATTCAGTGGGATTTTGGAAACTTGGTCCGAGCTGCATTTGGAATTGATTTTGTAGCTGTTGACCTTATTGCTGTCTACAGCTATCTGAAAGGACAGAGTTGGGGGTTGGTTTCTTCTCAGAAGGGACATGCAATAGGACAAGAAGAAATGGCCTCAGGTTGCACCAGGGGAAGTTTAGGTTGGCGATGAGGAAAAACTTCTTCCTGGAAAGGGTCCTCAGACCTTGGAACAGGCTGCCCAGGCTGGCGGTTGAATCAACATCCCTGGACATTTTTCAAAGTCATGGAAAACCTGGAGTTCAGGGACAGGGTTTAGTGGTGGCCTTGGGACAGTTAGGTTCATGATTGGATTTGATGATCTTGAAGTTCTTTTCCAGCCTGGATGATTCTATGATTGTTGTCTGTGGAAAAAAAAACAACCCTATGAGCGACACTTGTGCATCTCAAAAGTGAGATTAAAAACTAAAGGCTTGGAGGACAGCAGAGTCTTGTCTGGAAGTCTCCAACTCCCAGTGCAGGGCAAAGCAAGGAGGCAGTGAGGAGTTTTCATGTTTGTTCATGTTAAAAGGAGAAGACTCCCTACTCCACAGCCTCCTCAAGATTTGAATAACGAACTAGTTCTAAGTAATGTTTATACTGAGCTCTGACTTCTGTGGTGCTTTGCATTGCATCCACAGCATGTAAAGTGCCTTCATGCCATCAAGGGGAGGTCTCTCTCCCACAATCTGGTGCCCCAGTCCTACAAGGATGCCTTTGCAGGATTCTCTGCCTGTATGTGTGCAGCAGCTGTCTGTGGAATTAGAGGTGTATAAATGATTGTAGGAATAGGTTTACATAAGGACTGTACATTTTAAGGTGGTTTCTTCTGTGTGTTTTTCATTAGTTTCCCGAAGGAAGGGTGCTGCTGGAGCTATGTGTGGTCTTACCACAGAGTGTGTATGTTGGGAGGCAATTACTTCACACCCATCCATTTGGAGTCGTAGGAAATTTCATCCAAATGACATTAATATATGGGACCAAGCAAGCCTCTGTAAGTACCAGTGGTATAGGGACATGGTGCTTTATAGTAATAGAGCCTCAAAGCTCTTGCCAGTCTCAGAATGGTGCATTCTGAGGCAGCCTTTGATAGCACAGACTCCTCAGGATTGCCCTTCTGCTGAGAGAAGTTTTTCCAAGAGCTCATGTGTTAGGTGATGAGTTCTGCTCTTACACGTTGTGCTCTTTGTGCTCTCTAGGTTTCTTCAGACAAGTCAACCAGCTTGCTCTGATGAGAAGGTTGCTATGTTACCTGACTGACACCAAGTATTATCTCCACGTTTATCCTCTGCTTTAACTTCTAGGAAGGAGTTACAGTCCAGGTAAATATGACAATCCGGTTTGCCCTCACAAGTCCTTCCTGCTGCCATTGATGGGCACAAACTAAGGCTCGTTCACTGAGGCTTGGTGTCTGCAGAGGCTGCAGTTCTTCATGATGTTCTATTCTCAAGCAGGCACCAGATGCTGCTTCTGGTTTTTTGGAGTCAATGAGTTTTGCTTCCAGTGCATCATCCAATGTCTCATTATTAAGTAATTAGAGAATGGAGTTTATACGCGTTTTTGACCTTAGAGACCAAATTGCTTTTATTACTGCTGCCTCCTGGCAGTAGAGAGGAAGACACTGGTGAATCTTCCTTTGATGTCTGTTGAAACAAGCTGAAGGAAAAGGGGAGACCTTTGAACTCTAAATAATTATATTATCCATAAATAATGAAGGTCTTCAGAGCCCTCTGTAGACAAACTGTAACTTCCTGTCTACAGGAATTCATCTTCACACTGTCTGTCCTGGGCTCCTCTCTTACCACTGCATTTAGTGGTGACTGTAAATCTCTCATAGAACATATTTTGTATTGTGGTAGTTCTAACAGCATCTGGAAGGATTCATGTCTAGCCATTGGGAGCTTTTTTACGGTAATTCAGAAGTCTTTTTCAGGCGGAAATTTGTTTAGGCAAGAAGAGAAAAAAACCCCAAGAAACTGCAAGGTCATTTGACATTTCCAGGCTGAAGGTAACTGGAATTCTGGTTGGTTCTGCAATGTTGTAGCTGCAAACCCCAGCAAGTCATTTGGGATGTCTGGAACTTTGGACCAAGAAGCCCAGAATATAGCTGCCAGACAACCTTGCTAGTAGTCAGGGAATTTGACAGACATACAGTAGGACTAGTACAACCAGGACCTGTCTGACCTGCTGAGGAGGTCCTTTGTGGTGGCTTGCTCCATGCCCACCGAGCATGGCTTGGTCTTGGTGTGATTGACTATCTGTGGTGATCCAGAAGGTGCTGGACTTGCTGTGCCCATAGTGCAAGTCTATCCAACAGAATTTGAGTTGAACTTCTCCCTTTTCTCTATTCCATACCCAAGAAAGCTCCCATGTGATTGCAAACCCACAGTATCAATGTTCTCTGTGCCTTGCTGTCATGTCTGTTTGAAAAATAATAGCTAAGTCCAGCAGTGACAGCTCTCCAAGGCCTAGAGTGGGCTCTTGCCTGATTGGTCATTGACGGATTTGTGTATCACAGCAAAGGAGCTCTGTTGGCAGCTCCCAAGGTAAGACAAAGGATGGAACCCCCAGTGAAGTCATTCTGGTGGCAAGGAGGTCAACTGCAAGCTGTAAGTCTGTGGTCAAGGCTTGAGCAGATGGCAGCACATCTGACAGCAGCTCCCCAGCACATGTTTCACACTCCTGTTCTCTGAGGGACATGCTGTGTGCCTTGTGCTCAGGCACACACAGATTTTGAAACATGGGCCATAAACTTAGGGTGTTCCTTGTGATAAGCCCTTCCCATGCGCCTCTAGCTCAGTGAATCACAATGGGAGACTTCATGAAGGATCAGAGTGTTTTCTCTGGGGAGAAGTGTTGGGGCGATAGTCATTAAGGAAAGCACTTTCTCCTTCCCTCCCTCCCTCCCTCTTCTCTGTTGTGTGAGTCAGAGAATCAAACCCTCTTGAGAGACACCTGCCCTTCATCAATGAGCTGAAGAGGGAAGACAGTTCTTTTTCCTTTGAGGTAAGGAGCTTTTCAAAACAGTCTGTAGAGGAGCAAACCCATCTCTGCTCCATCAGCGACTGTAGTACTTGTGTGAGATTATTACAACACTTATTTTTCTGCCACAGCAGGCGAGTTCCCAGCTTTAGGAGCCTGACAGGCCTTGTGTAACGTGTCATTACTCACCAGCACTCCCTATGCCTGTTTAGATCTCAGGGTGTGGTTTTAATTAGCTGATTTTGTAATAACACCCTGGTGACTCGGTGATGGAGAGACACCCTGGAAACCTATTAAGCAGGAGTGTGGTGACTCCATGGCCTTGCAGTCCTCTCTCAGGTTGCTGTTTGCTTTTAGAGATGGAGTTTGTAGGGTTTGTAGGTGTCCCATCCTTCCCCATAACTTCCAAACCTGTAGAATTCATGCTGGTTTATAAACCCCAAAGAAGTGATCAGCCTGTAGACAGATAATAAAAACATGCAACCTGATGGCTGGTGTTAAATGCCTGAGCTGAGACTCCTGTGAATGTTTAGGTAATAAAATCCATGAGGGAATGGCCCAGCTATGAGAGAAAAACATTGCTTGTAACTCAGTTACTAAATCTGAGCTAGCTGGACTGTAAGTAGGGGATGTATAGGCTCATGTTACTGTTTTTCTGTTCTCTTAGAAGCATGTCAGTGCTGTCTTCCTTTTTGCTAGGCTTCTGTGGTCTTTAGCATGTGTCAGCCAAAGCTGCTGAGCTACTGCTGGGGCTTTGAGATGGTCAAAGATGAGGTTTATGTTTGCCTCTATTGATCTTGGCTTCATGCTCTGTGTTGTAATATCTATCAGGACAAAAGCTCTTAGTGTTCTTTCTACTTCTACAACTCAACCAGCTCTGAAGCCAACCTTGCATTCATCGTGGATCAAAGGAAAAGAATATGCTTTCCTAGATTCACATGTGTGAGGGTTTATCTTCTCATTGTGTGCAGATGGCTGAAGATAATTTTGAACTTCGTACAGTTTTAATTTGCAAGCCCTGGGATTCAGTGGATTTGTGTAGATGGAAAGTTAGAATCTGGCTGCAAGGAGAAAGAGTTTTAATAATGGCGGCATCACACATAACTGAATGTAATGGACCTCAGTGTAGTGAGCTTGAGTGCCTACTCTGAGCAACTGCATGTTGCTGGATTTACTTGTTGCGCAAGTGAGTGAAATAGAACTGTAGGACCGTATTGTTGGAAGGGACCTCCAAAGGCCATTTAGTTCAGTCCTCCTACAACAAGCAGGGGCATCCTCTACTAGGCCACATTGCTCAGAGCCCCATCAAGCCTGACCCTGAATGCCTTCAGGGATGGGGCCTGGGTTGATGGCTCTGTTGGTGAACTTATACTGTACCAAACTGGGGTTATTGGTGACTACCAGGATCTATCAGCTGCCTTTCGCTGATCATTAGTTGTACCCACAACTCTTCTCTGACTCAACAGTCCAAATTCAGTGTGGCAGTTGAACAGAATAGCAGGAGTTTGTAAATGGTGGAGAAGGAGCAGTGTGAAGCCTGTGAGCAGCCTGTACTGGGGTAGATTTGCGTGTGGGAACCTTACAGATAACAGTCCTCTGCTGCTGGGCGTTGTGAGAAATGATTCATGGACTGCTGGTTTGTGAGGACAAGATGTAGATGGAGGTGACCTTAACAGCTAATGAACAGGGGAAAAGGCAGGCTGGTAAAGCTGCATCTCTGAGCAGAGACACTACAAATTTAAAGTCAAAAGTTCCATCTCTCTTCTAACTCCTGAAATCTGCTCCTGCCAATCTTTGTTGATCTAAGAGGAAAAAAATATCCAATGATGAGCTCTTCTGAAAATCTTATCCCAAATGTTTTCAGCCTGTGGTGCCTCTAATTTACTTAGAGGGAGCTCAGACATTGATTTTGGTGCTTAACTGCTTTGATAACAGAGTATTCCAAAACTTGAACTGGTTTTGGGGGGGCTTGTTCCTGAAAAACACTCTATAGAAATGACCAGTTTAATATCCAAGAGCTTTGAGCCAAAAATCAGCAGCACAGTTCTCCTTGAACTCTGTGGAATACGGGACCATGCATCTCCAAGCTGACTGATGACTATGGATCACTGGAGGGGGTAAAAAAAATCGTCAGTCAACTGTCTTTACTGGTGGTGTAGTGGTGCTGTGGTGATGCTCCATCACCTGCTCTTTCCATGGCAGCTGAAAATATCAGTCTGCTTTAGTTTTTCTGAGGGCTCTGATTTTTTCCAAAATGCTCTCCAAACCCTGCACCTTGTTCAAGTGTCTGAAATTAGGCACCAGGAAGAATTCGCATCTCTAGGCCTCTGCCATGCCTTTGGAAGGAATTTGGAGCTACCTAGAGAATATGTGTGTCAAATGCTCAGCAAAAGCCTTCTGCATCACTGAGCAAATGATGCTCCAGTGGCATGATCTAGATGTCAGATGTTTAGGTTTACTTGGTTGTTTTTAGGTTAGACTGGATGATCTTTAAGGTCTTTTCCAACCTCATCATTACTGTGATTCTGCGATACAGTAGCACAAGAGTCTTCTGCCATTCTAGTGGTATCCAGCCTCTTGCACTGCATTACTTAATGTTGGCAAAGATAGCTGCTGCTCTACCTGTGGGGAAGGCAGTGATAGAAGTCTCTGCAGCCAGCTTTTCTCTTCCTTAATGCTGCAAGGGAGTGCACTGTTCTTAGGTTCATACTACTCCTGGCTTCAGAGCATCCTCCAATTTGACTTAATTTGAAGGTCTGTCCTCTGGCAGAGGGCCGCTTCTTGATAATAAGCAGACAAGGCTTTTGAAAATCATCTGTACCCATTGCACAAGGCTTTTCTTCCTCCGTTGTCTTTGTTTTGGTAGGAACAGTAACCCTTGTATCTTAATGATGATGCAGTGGTGACCCATGACCTTTGCAAAGTGCCATCAAGCAGGCTGTATAAGTGTGCACTGGTTTGCCAGTGCCCCACAGCTTGGAGATGGGAGTGTGGGGCTGCAGGCTGCTTGCTTAGCAGTCCTTGCCCTGGCTGGGTTTGTGGATAAGAGATCACAGTTCATACTGATATACGCAATATCTCTGAAATCTCCCGGAGAGTATGGCAAACACTTGGTCAGTGTTGGCTTACAGAAGCTGTGAGGAAAGCCCATCTGTTGCACAGTTTGAGCTTGCTCTTGACTTAGATTCAGTAACTGAAGACACTTCAGATTCTTAAGAGGGAGGTACCACATCAGTCCTGCCTCTTCATGAGTCAGGGCATTACCCCATCGTTCCCCTCACAGATGTCTCTGGTTCATTCTGCCTGGTGTATGTTTCTCTGGCACAGTACCACACCTGGCTGTGCTTCTTCATTGGTTCTGCTTCTTCACTTACTCTTGTTGTGATCTCTCCTCCTCCAAGCCCCAGAGGGCACCCAGTCACCGTTGGTTTCTGTGCCTGTGGAAATCTCTGCTGTGGATTGGCTGTGTTTTGTTTGCGTTTTTTTTCCTGGTAGCCAACAGAATGGTGTTTTTACTTTCTTGTCTGGCACTGTCTTCAAGGCGGTGAATGTTCTATGCTGTCAGATAAGCTCCAGCTCCCCCTGTGTTTCCAAACCAGCAGTGCTGGTGAGCAGACATGGGTGTCTGTTTCACAGTGCTGTTAGCTTTCTCATGTGTGGACCTGTTGTTCTGAACATGCAACTAGTGAAACTAACTGGCCATTTCTCCTAGCCATTGCATCATGTCTGGCCCCCAGTGTTGCCCTGTGTAGCAGCACAGGATAGTTTTCTCCACTCCTGGATCCCTCCCTCATGTAGCACAGTGCTGCTGCTTCCTGGAGCACCTCCAGCTGCTGGCTCTGATGCAGCAGCATCCAGGAGGGCACATCCTCCTGGAAGTGTGTGTCCCACACTCTTGCAGATCATGGATTATATTCTTTTCTCTTAGCAATTCTGTCTTGCATCACTTCCCTGAGCTTTCCTTTCTCACAGCAGTAACTCAGCATGCCTGGAAAGCATTGCCACATTCACTTTCACTGAAGCAAAAGCTTCTGCACTTGGAAGAACATCCCAGGGAAAGGTCTTGGGTTGTGAGTTCTTGGTGCATGGGCAGAGTGGGTTTTAGCTCCAGAGTCTACACCCCTCTGCTTGGCATTTTCATGAGCCACAGCCACAACTGCAGTCATGGCTCCACAGACCTGGCTAAATGAAATCACAAGTTAGAGCTCCCCAGAGGATTTCCTCAGCTTCACAGTCACAGAAGCAGATTCTGCTTTTCTTCCAATGTGATCTGAACCAATTTGCCCTTCAGCCCAGAAAAGCCCTAGTTCTTCAACCAACTGAGGATTGATTGGAAGAATGAAAAGTTGGCCTTTCCCTCCTCTCTCCTCTCTGCCTTTGTGCTCATTGATACTGTCTTGGGACAGTTCTCTGCTCTGGTCACTTTGTGATTGCACAGGCTCCTGTGCTAAGTTCAGGACTTAAGGAATTAAAAAGCTGAAAGATAAAGTTCTTACCATGTGCTCTGGAACTGCATCAGCATGGTGGTTGGGGAGTTTGAGCACAGGCACCCCAAGAGCCGGCTGACATTGAGTTATTCTGGTTTTATAGTGGTGAACTCAAACAAATTACCCCTTGGGTACTTCCCAAGGGGAATGTTTGTTGACTTGATTCACAAAGGATGTGCATTTGCTGAGGAAAATGATTATCCAAATCACAGTGTTCTTTTGAAACACTTGTTTGACTGAATACCAAGTAGCAGCAATCAGGCATTTGCCTTAAAAAACCTTGGCAAAGCAGTGAAATTAGACATTTTTTCTCTCTTACTCCTTTGCTGCAGAATCATCTATATTTGGATTTCTTTTTACAGCCTGGGAGAGGAAGTGAATCAAGTTTGTAAATTATGTTTGGACTAAATGCAGTGAATTCAGCCGTGCCTCTTCCATGGAGACACACTACAACATTGTCCTGAGGGGCAGGGCTTGACTCACAGACCCAGACAAGGTTCCTCTCTATGAAGAGTAGAAGTATTTCTCTACATGTGGTAGGAAATGTAAATGTAGAGCTGGGCTTCGAGATGCTTGGGTTTCCTTCCGTCACTATCAAAGGTGCACCAGGGAAGCCTTTTAGGCTCATTTTAGCTCCAGCTCCACTCCCACTGTTGGAATGTCCAGGCTGAAGGTATGTGGGGCAGGGACAGTTCTGTGTCTGTTGCTGTTCCCACCTTTGAAGTATTTCCCAACCAATCCAGAGCAGCTGTTTCTCCGCACCAAGTACCACATCTCAGTGCTTTTGGCAGCCCTGAGACCAAGATTCCCTGCTTCAGGATCATTCCATCGTGGCAGAGCTGCCAGCTTTTCTTTTGTCTCTGGGTGAAGCTGAGCAAGGACTCAGTCAACATGTTTTTCCTTTTTGAGGCCCAAAGTTTGTGGCTGGAGGAAATGCCAAGGAGGACAAGCTTCTTTTCTGCTTTACACAACGTGCTGAGAACAGCGAAGTCTTCCTTTCCTTGCCTGGTACTTTGAGGATGATCTCAGTGCTAGTGATGGGGTACCCTAATGTACCTGTTCTTCTCCTGAGAGAGACCAGTGCTCATCAAACAAGTCTGTATCTGGCTTCAAGACTCAGATTTATTATGGTCCTTGATGCAGTGAGCTGTCCCTGCTGTCATTGCTTCTCTCTACATGTAGTTTACTTTTTCCTTTCATCTCTAGCTGGATTTTTTTTTAGGTGTTGTACCATGAGCTTGAAAAATGCAATGAACAGATGAATAATAAGTGTTTGAGCCACACTAGTGCTCTGAAATCTTTGTGAAGTCTGATCCTGCTGTTTCATTCTCAGTGGATTTGGTGTGTTATATTGAATTCAATCAGCGAGAGCCCAAGACTGATTTCCCGGAGGGAAGTGAAGATGCAGGGAATTGAACAATTAGATCCATCTCTGGGATTTTCATTTATGTTTCCATTTTTTTTAACTCTTACGTTTCATTTCCCTGAATGGGTCAGTTAATTGAAACACTTTCAAGTATTTACAAAAAACCCAAGCCCAACTAATTCCCTAATTTCAAGTCAGCAATGCCAGTAAGGCATGCGCTGTGACTGCAGGTACTTTCTTCTTCCCAGCCATTCCCTGTGAACTCAGGGAAGTCCGACTGGCCTGGCAAGTGGCCTGTCTCTTTGCCACTGATGACAGATCTCCAGCAGAAGCAGTGTGTGGGCAGAGTGGTAGTTTCATCATGGGGAGGAGGAGGAGGAAGAGGAGGAGGAGGTATGCATCACCTTTTGTTTGAGCAGCAGCATCTTTGTGGAATGTCATCCATTTTATCAGTTAGGGCTTGAGCAGGCAACAGAGGCTGGGTATTGTAATTAGCACAAGTGGAGGCAGGCTGCCGCGTCTGCCCGCCTGCCTGGAGAGGAAGAACCTGTTGAATTTGCTAGGAGCTATTGCTGGCAGGATTCAAGCTACGTTTACTGGGAGTACAGCAGCCACAAGTGGATGAAGTAGCTGCTCTAGAGCTATGCTGTGGGGACTTGGATATCAGATGCTGGATGCCCGTGTGGGCTAGAGCCTCAGCTTTTGCCTCCTAAGCCTGGGCACGAAGAACACGCAGCCCATTCACTTTTGGTTGGGTCGTCCAGGATGGCCGCGCTCTCTCAGCACCTGAGGATCCTGCTGTGGAAGAACTGGCTGAGTGTCAAGAGGCAGCCGGTGAGTGAGAAAACCAAGTGATAGAGAGAGAAGGGGCAACCTGGAGATCCCAAGAGCTGAGAAGCAAGTGGGGCACTGTGTTAGAAATATTTTGAAGGCTGATGGGAAGAGGCAGAGGGAAGAAAGTGAAGGTTTAAAAGCCGTGTAGGTCTGTAGCTTAAGGACAGGATTTAGTGGTGGCCTTGGGACACTCGGATTAATGGTTGGACTTGGTGATCTTAAAGGTTTTTTCCTACCCAAAAAAAAAGGTAGCACTGAGAGATGGAGATAGGACAGATTTCCAGTGCAGTCCAGCACATTGCAAATCAAACACCCTAGATGGTCTTTCCAAAAGATAAACATTTGAATTGGGGTGGCACTGTATGTGCAGGTAAAGCCTGCCCAGTAACTTAGTCCCAGTTTGGTTTAGTAGAGCAGCTCTGATTTCAGGAGTGTGCTGCAGCTTGTGAACTTGTATTGCAACCTATCCTCTTACTAGTCATCCAGATGTGATGGCTTTAAACTTGCTGTGGTTGAGTGGAAGCCTTGGCACGTGCAGAACATGCTGATAGAATAAAAATGTCTGTGGAGAGTGTGATATGAGAATGGAGTGAGAGGCCTCATATCGCCACATGCCCCTGCAAGGTCTGCTCTGTCCTGCTTCTTAGTTTTGGGCCCTGATTCAGAGTGGTATTGAGTTCATCTAGCTGCTTATGATCCTCTACGGTAGCTGTGCATGTGCTGTGTACCTTAGAGCATCCTTAATTGCTATGAGGGATGCAGTAGAGCCTTTTCTTCTGAATAGGAATTGTAACAGCCTTGTTAAAAGCAAAAGGTTTGAGTCTCTTCCAGCTCTCCTGTATCCACTTAAGTGCCCACCTAAGCCTTGCCTGTACTTCTGACCATATAGTGTTGCTGGCTTTAGTTCTCATTTCCTGTGGAGTTGAAATATCAATTGTGTAGAATTGGAATGACAATTAAAATAAAGATCTGGCCAGTGCCGGTTATTTTCTGGCAGGCATTCTCTGCAATCTTCCTGCTCTGAATGAGGGAGCTGGCTCACGCTGGAGAGGGTGCAAGGAGATAAATCCAGGTTGATGCTCCCTAACACATCCTGATTTCTATGCTTCTCAGTTTCTGATAACCAGTAAAGGTGGGTCCTGCCCCTGCTGTGTTGCTGGATGCCTGTGCTGGGACTGATTGGTAGGTCATGCAGTGGTCTGACAGCAGGCAGCCCCCACTGTCCCCCTTGCAGACTCGAGTGCCTGCCTGCTCTGTTTATCAGCCTCTCCAGGCAAATTCGTTTTCTCCTGCCTTTTGCTTTACACTTTATTTCATCTGCAGGATCTCTGCAGAGCCCCTGGGGAGACCATCTCTACACATGTAGCATGAGGAGAGCTACAGCTACTTATCATGTGTTGAAATCAGTGGAAGCTCTGCAGCCATGTCCAGGGAGGGCCTCAACACACGTTACTCCTCATGAGTTAAGGCACAGCCTTCTTGAAAGCAATATTTAGTCTGTGAACCAAGGGGATCCAGAAAAATTGATGCCTCTTGCTCCTCTTGGCCTTAAAGCCAGGTTGTATGAGGCTTTGAGCAGTTTGGTGTCCCTGCCCATGAGAGGAGATTGGAACAAGTTGATCTTCAAGGTCCCTTCCAACCTAAACCATTCCATGACTGCATCTGTCAC
Source organism: Upupa epops (assembly GCA_013397515.1). Classification (NCBI taxonomy): domain Eukaryota; kingdom Metazoa; phylum Chordata; class Aves; order Bucerotiformes; family Upupidae; genus Upupa; species Upupa epops. The sequence continues at coordinate 330,234 of VZRI01010149.1, read as the reverse complement.
TTCTAGGCAGCTTTGTTACTTACACAGGGGCAGGAGGGATAAAAAATGCACCTGCAATCAGGGCTACTGAGGTCTGAGAAGGTAAACCTTCTGAGTGAAACAACCCAGCAACTGAAGGATTAGGCAACCTACACCACAGGGCTTCATGTCCCAAGAGCCAAACTGGGATGAGTTATGGCTCCATTCCAGTTACCAGGTCCCACCTGCAAGGCAGTTTGGTTATTCTGGTTTTGTTAACTAGGAATGGCAGTGAGGATGCTGCATGGTTCCAGTCAATCTGCCCAGCTACTATTACATCTAATTAAGTCAGAGGACAGAGAGACTAAGGAAAGAGTCTGGAAACCAAGGAGTCTAAGCAGCAGTTTAGCTCAAAATGGGGAGGTGCAAAGACTTTCCTGAGTAGAAACAACCAGCGCTTGTATCTTGCCCCAAGAATGAGGCGGATCTCTTGCCCTTCCTTTAGGCAGCTTCTGACTAACATCAGTTTCTGTGCTGTTACCTCATAATTTGATTTTAGCCTCTGTGGAACTAACCCAGGAGGATACGTTAATAATAGTGTTTGGCTGTGACTTAAACAGCATGTTTGGGGACAGATTATAGGGGTGGTATAAAAAAGTAGTGAAAAGATGCTGGTTTTGGTGATGAATCTCGTTACGAGGCGGAAGAGTGCTGTCTGGAAATATTAAAGTGTTGCTGGATGCTGAAATTCCGCAAGTAGCTTCTCTAAAGGATGTGTGGGGAGGTGCCTCATTGTTTGTCTATCACTTGCCCGTTTAGGGTGATAAATCACAGAATGGTTTAGGTTGGAAAGAACCTCAGAGATCATCTGGTTCCAGCCCTCTGCCATGAGCAGGGACACCTCTCACCAGGTTGCCCAGAGCCCCATCCAACCTAGACTGGAAGACTTCCAGGGATGGAGCGACCACAGCCCACCTTGGGCAGCCTGTTCCAGTACCTCAGCACTCTCACAGGGAGGGATTTCTTCCTAACATTTAACCTCATTCTCCCCTCTTTTAGCTTGAAACCATTCCCTTTGTCCTAGAATCCCTCATTAAAAGCCTCTCTTCAGTTTTCCTGTAGCTCCTTCAGGTACTGGAAGACTGCTGTAAGGTCCCCCTGCAGCCTTCTCCAGGCTGAACAACCCCAGCTCCCTCACCCTGTCTTTATAGCAGAGGTGCTCTAGCCCTCTGATATTCCTCACTCCAACAGTACAAATCCTTCTTGTATTGAAGACTCCAGAACTGGACACAAGATTCCAGGTAGAGTCTCACAAGAGCAGAGTAGAGGGGCAGAATCACCTCCTTTGACCTGCTGATCCAGCTCGTAATCCTGCTTCTCCTTTCATAGCTGTGTCATCTCATCTGGAGTGATAGGGATGGAGTTGCTGTGTAACAACCATCTTTAAGCTGAATTGCTCTCTGGGATTTGTTTGTCTGTCTGTTTGTTCTTATGTTCCAGTAAATGTTACAGGAAATGAAAACACTGTGATGGGCTTGGAATTACTTTGGAAAAAATAGTTTTGGGTAATATGTGCTGATCTGAAAAAAAACCTAAATAGCAACCCAGGACTGAAGAATGGGATGATTTTGATGAAAGACATTCAGAAATTGGCATGAGGGTAGCACAGCAATTTCGCAGCACACAGTAGTTTGAGCTTAACTACTGATGGATGGGAAACTCTAATCTCATAAGCAAGGCAGCAAGCACTGGCCAGCCAACTCATGCTAAAGCAGCTGGTTATTTGAATAATTGCTTTTTTCTGGCTTACAGAATCACAGAACAGTTTTGGCTGGAAGATATCTTCAGGATCATCAAGTCCAAACTTATCCTAACCCTGTCAGCACCACTAAACCCTGTCCCCCAACACAACATCTAGCCTTCTCTTCAGCCCCTCCAGGGACTCAACCCCCTCTCTGGGCAGGCTGTTCCAAGGCCTGACAGCCCTTTAAGGAAAGAAATACCTCCTGACATCCAACATGAACCTATCCTGGTGCAGCTTAAGGTCATTGCCCCTTGTCCTATCACTGGCAGCTAGGGAGAACAGAGCAACCGCCACCTCTCTACAACCTCCTTTCAAGTAGTTGTAGAGAGCCAGAAGGTCTCCCCTCAATCTCCTCTTGTCCAAGCTAACAGCCCCAGCTCCCTCAGCCATTCCTCATATGAGTCCTGTTTCCAATCCTTTACTGGCTTGATAGCCACCTCTGTCCCCTGTCCAGCCCTTCAAGGTCCCTTTTATAGTGAGGGGTCCAAAATGGGATGCAGGACTTGATGTGTTGCCTCACCAAAGCTGAGTCATTTTGAGACTGATTTCCTGTAGTTTGAAGACTGGCTTTGGATCTACTGCATGGAGTAGTTTCTACATGTGATGAACAGACTCTTTTCTTCATTCTACTCCATTGAAATGGTCAACCCTAGTGTTGGAAAGAAGAGCTTTATATATGTTTTTTTGTTTTTTCCAATGTACCAGGGAAATTTTACATCATCTCTTCCTTCTCAGCTCCTCTGGAATGGAAAGATGCCAGGGAGTTGTGTTGCTGGACTCAGAACCAGTGATTGATGTTCAAATGTGACTCCTCCAGTTGACTGGTAGCACAGTAAACTCCTTCACTGCCTGAGCTCCACATCTTGCAAAGGACTGTTGTGAAAAGCCTGTCTTCCAGCTCCACAAAACTACTGTTTGTGAAGAACAGAGAAACCTTGGGTTGTGGGGAGACCCAACAGTCCTGTAGAGCTGTCAGTTTGCTTGTCAAACCATTTAATCAAGATATTACCAGATCAAAGTCACCTTCTCCCAGAGCCATTTGCTGAAAGGGAAACCAACCTTTTACCTTTCAGCTCTTTTATCTCGCAATTGCAGTGTCCACAGCTCTGGTGCTTTGACTCTTCCGTTGCTGCTCCTCAAACCTTGTGTCAACGCTGTCCCCCATAATTAGCAGCCAAACTGAAACACACGACGGCTGCTGTTATTTTTCAGGCTTGTTATTTGCTCTTGAATTTTCTTGGTAGTTTTTCTTCCTGCATAGATAATGGTTGGGTTTTAATGGTGTGTGTAGCGAGGCTGCGTGATTTACAGTGCATCCCACACCTCATTTAGGGGAGTGCTTGTGCATTCCAGACGAGCTTCAAGCTGCAGCAATAGGACAAACGTAACCGATATATTTTCATTGCTGTTTTATAGGTATGGTCGTTCATTTTAATTTCCTGGCCCGTGGTTGTTTTCATAATCTTGGCCATTATCCGTCTCAAATTCCCTCCAGAACCACAGCCAAACTGTAAGTAACTGGGTTGTTTTTATGTCTTTGGGATTCAGGTCTCATTTCAGTGACTGATGTGTTCATTTGATGTTTCGTTGCTCTTACCCATTCACTTCTATGTATCTTCCAGTGGATCTTTCCTGGGATGCAGCCTGCTGGAAATAAACCGTCTGTGTTCCTCTCAGGTTGTTTCGGTTTCTGGGGTTGAGGTTTTCTTTTTTTTCCCAAATTGGTTTTGTAATTAGAAATCAACTTGAAAGAACCACCTCATCAACAGGCACTCGGGTACTGACCTTGTAGACAGCAATATAAATTGACACAATACATTGAGGGACAAGAGGGCAGCCAAGGGAGATCTAATCAGGAAAACGAGTGAGGGCATGGGCTTCAAGTGGGGTTGTGGAGGTGAAGACAAAAACAGGAGGGTTGTTAACATGAAAGAATTTTACCTCATGTGTGCTACAGGCAAAACCCACCTATTTAGAGAGCTTGTTACTAACGCTTAGCTGAAGGGAGGTGACTTGTGACACCTGATGGTCTATGTGAGCCCCTTCTACCAACTCAGTGAGCAGAAGTTTGGATGAGAGAATCATTTTTGATGGTTACATGGGTGAAGAATTTACACTAAGTCCTTTTTGCTTGCAAGCCTTGCATCCTGACCATGAGCCAGCAATGTGCCCTTGTGGCCAAGAAGGCCGAGGGCTCCTAGGGTGGATTAGAAGAGGGGTGTGTAGTAGATCCACAGAGGTTCTCCTTCCCCTCTACTCTGCCCTGGTGAAACCACATCTGGAATCTTGTGTCCAGTTCTGGGCCCCTCAGTTCCAGAAGCACACAGAACTACTTGAGAGAGTCCAGCACAGAGCCACAAAGATGTTGAAGGTAGGGGAGCATCTCCCTGATGAGTAGAGGCTGAGGCAGCTGGGTCTCTTTAGCTTGGAAAAAAGGAGACTGAGGGGTGACCTCATTAATATTTATAAACACATAAAGGGTGGGTGTCAGGAGGAAGGAGCCAGGCTCTGCTCGGTGTCATCCAATGATAGGACAAGGGGAAACGGGTGTCATCTGGAGCAGAGGAGGTTCCACATAAATATGAGAAGTAACTTCTTCATGGTGAGGGTCACAGAACCCTGAAAGGGGCTGTTCAGGGAGTTTGTGGAGTCTCCTTCCCTGGAGACATTGAAAACCCACCTAGACATATTCTTGTGTGACTGATCTAGGGGATCCTGCTGCAGCAGGGGGACTGGACTGGATGATCTTTTGAGGTTCCTTCCAATCCCTATCAGTCTGTAATTCTGTGATCCTTGGTCAGGAGAACACATCTTCACCTTGGAGCACAGGTGTGCTTGAATCTGCTCTAAAAACCTTCTGCTGGTTTGGTGAGTCCTTTCCAAAGAAACTAGCCGTGTTACAGAGTAAACAACTGTTCACTTACCAAAGTGTTAATTTTAGAAGACAGACTTCGTCTGCAGTTGGCCTCCAGAGATTGCAGCTATCAGATGGGTAGAACGTGTTCGTGGGGGATCTGTACTTGATGATGTTTGACCCAGTGACATGTGCATTCTTCTGTAATGAAAACATCTTTTGTTTCCATATGATGTGTGAGAAAGGGCTGCTGGATAGACCATAAGGGTATTTCTGGACCCAGAGAGCCTGCAGCCTCATATGGCCAGAGGTTTGTGTCCCTCATTTCACAGACAGGGATGGAAAATTACAGTAAGTGACTTTCTCAACGCATCATGGCAAGTCTTCAATGGAGAAGAACATTCTTGGTGTGTAAAGTTGGTCTTTTAACCTCAAGCCCATCTGTGGCCAGCAAAAAAGCCTCTTTAGGCAGGTTGTGTATACTCTTCAGTCCTCCCAAATTCTCTTGAACCGGTTAGAGCCCACAAGGCAGGACACACTGTACTTTGTGAAAGCTCCTGATGTTGCCAAGGGTAGAAACAGTGGTTCTCCCATGCTGCTCCATTGGTGGTAGTTCCTATCCCTGATAAATCAAAGATCAATGCCAAGGGAGCCAGTGGGATGGTAAAATACTTATTCTTTTACTCTATGTGGCTGTGAATTGGAATCTCTCTTTGTTTGGAGCATGTTTGCTCTGAATTAATGGATCGAAAGGAATGTTCTCAGCAACAGCAATTAACTCCATCAGTTCTGCATTGCAGGACAGGGGTGGATTGGGCAGCACTCTTTGCTTCCATGGAAAAGTTTTATTTGGGATCAGTCTCAGAAGGACATGAGTAGGTGTCTGTCTCTCTTCGAAGTGTGTGATAGCAGCTCTGTACTGCAAGGAAGTTTGTAAGGTGGAAAATAATGCTTGTGGTGTATTCTTGTGATGTAGAGACCGTCCAAGAAGCTCAAGATAATGGAGAAGAGCACTATCTGGAACAGCTTGTGCTGCTTTTTTTCTGGTTAAATAAGAGCAGCCACTTGACATTCACTTATCTTTTTTAAAATTTTTACTTGATAAACTGTAAAAATTTATCTCCTTTTTGCTTGAAATAATTTGGAACTTTTATTCCTGATAGGAAAAAAAAGGCTGGTGGAACATATCTAGGAAAAAGCTTATAGGAATGGGTTATTGTTTGTTCATTTTGAACAGGAATAAAATCCACTTTATGCCAGGTTCCAGTGCCTGCCTGTGAAAGACACAATCATTAAGCAGTGACAAGAAGCTGCTTCCAGTTCTGCTGCCAGGAGAATGCAAAGTCAGGAAGCACTGTATCAATGCCACAGAGAGTGCTGAGTTTTGAAACTTTAGAGATAACCCCACAGAAAAATCTCAGGTCTTAAGCTTAATCTTATGTATTCAGAGCCACAGAAGTGTCATGAAGTCTATTATTTGCTCAATTAAAACAGCTCAAATTAAGCCAGTAAGTTCTGGTGAAGGACGTGTAATACACAGTTGATAGAGTGAGGTTTACAAAGAGAAATTACCTAGCAAATACCAGTCAAGAATGAACAACAGGCAAGAGCTTCCTGCAAGAGCAAACTGCCTGCTTTGGATTATGTTGTACAGCACCTAATCCAAAGGGAGCTTGTGCCAGACTGAGCTCTCAAGGGAAATGGTGTGCCAAGTAAAATGTCACCAGCCAAGAGGATGCTTATAGGAAAAGTAAGAGCTGAGGAAAGCAGGGAGAGCTGAAATCCGTCAGATAGTTAATTTTCTTCACATCTAGAATCTAGGAGGAAGAAAAAAACTACCTCTTTCTTCCAGGCATCTGTTTGATGTTGTCTTTCCAGGTCAGCAGAGATTTTTGTCAGGAGAAATGAAGAGATTTGTTGTTTTCTGCATACCCAGTTCCTGTGATGATTCGAGTCTAACCACACAAAATCCCCATGCAACTCACTGTGCACGTTGCTCTGGCTTGTGACCTTTCTATTGTAGCTTCAGTGTGTGCTTGGAGACACTGGCTCATGTTTTGTGGCATTCATGTGAGGTAGGAAGCTCTAGATTGGAAGCCTGCAGAATGAAAGCCAGTGAATGATCTGAATTCAATGGTCTTTCATGCCTCTGTCACCTACTTTCTCCAGTGAAGAGGGACAAAAATCCCTTTCCAACACCATAGGTTTTTGCAAGGTATGGGAATTGTGTATGAGATACCATCTGTCCCTCAGGGCTCAACCCACTCAGTCTATCGAGAAGCCCAATTACGCTCCATGTGCTGTCACACCCAGTCCCACCCTCCCCACCCGCTTTCTTCCTTTTCTGTCCAGCCTTCTCTTCCCTCCTGTCAATTTGACCTCATCTTTACTCTCTCCAGAAGCTCTCTGGGGTGTGTTTAGTTGTCTACTCATTCAGAAACCCTCCTCTTTCACGCTATGGAGAAGACAGAGGGTCAGCCAGTGGGCTGTGAAAAGCCATGTCTCTATCACAGGTATTTTTGCTTCTTCATGGAAAGATGCGGTGATCCTGTGTGACATCTGAATTTCATCCAGTTCTGTCAGGGGGCATCCACTGCCTGAACTCTCCTTGGTGAAGCACCTCTCATCTTTATGCCTGCCCAGTATTCCCAGCCAGGTTTCATTACCATCTCCTGCAGACATCATTGCATTCACTCAGAGATGCTCTACTTCTCAGGGCCAGTATTATGGGGAATATTGTAATGGTAGGGCTCTGGACTGTTTGCTAGTACCAGCACAACTACTTAGCTTTAGATTGGAGCCAGAGTTGCATGGTGCAATACTATGTAGGAGCAGAACTCTCCTCCAATACTCCAAGGCTAGGAGGTTCTTTAAGCAATGCTCTGTTCAGTATCACTGTGGGTGGTAGACAGGTCCTGAACTGTTTGGAAAGATCAGCATGAATCACAGAGCAGGACGCCTCAGGAGAGAGGCTGGTTGGCCTCTGTCCTTATCGGACCCATGTGTGCCTCTGAACCAAGTTCAGGGGGCTCCTGCTCTGTAGGTCTGTGTAACTAAGGACCTCAGACTGATTTTAGCTCTGAAAGTTCCCTGCCTCAACCCCAATATGTTGTTCTTAACCTCTTAAACTAGCTTTGTCCCAGAGCAGACAGAGAAAGACCTTGAGCTGGGTTAATTCTCCTGCTCCAGGACATGTGTGAGGGTAGGTGGATGGAGCAGTGCAGATCATGGCACCATCCTTTCTCTGAGGCACCATCCTGGAGATAATATTGTTCTGGAAAGAGGCTTGCACACTAAAGCAGCCTCATAGTTGGAGGGACCTGAACTCATCTCTTCTACCAGCAGCATGGAAAAATTAATAGGTTCCCATGTTAATTACAGGGAGTTGAGGTGGTGGCTTAGCTACACAGGCCACTTCATTCATTTGGGTAATTCATGGGGATTTATGCAAGACATAATCCACCCCAAGGATTCTCCATACAAGCACCTTCTCCATGTACCTGTGGTAGAGCAGCCCCACTCCTTGTTTTCCCATCCATTGCTTTGTTTTCCTTCCCTCCTCTTCCAATTTCTCCCCTTTTCTAAGCAACCCAACAGCAGATTTTTGAGCTCAACTATCAGTGAACCAGACTCACCAGATCCTTCCTTGCTTTGGTTTGAACTTTGTTGTGCTGCTGTTATGCCAGGGAGCAGACTGTCAGTGAGATCAGTGTGGAAGGGGTGCACAAATTCTGTTGGTTGTCTCCATGTTGGCTACAAAAGCCATATCCGTGACCTCTGCTCATCCATAAACCGTACCCAAACCCCAAAGATCAACCACAGCTCTGTGGTGTTCATAATGCCTTCCTTTTCATAACCGTCCACACCTCCATTTCTCTCTGTGGACTCATCCTACTCAAGAGGTGTGGCTGATGTTTAGGGTTGGAGATGGGAACTCTTGAGTTACCAGTGTGGGTTTTTTTAACTCCTCACTGAGTAACAACAGGTCCTTGGGGCAATCACTTAATCCTAATTGACTTCCTAAAGCATCTCAATGCAGATGCTGGGACCTAGAAGGGCGTATTTTTCCAGAGATGCCAAACAGTTTGGCTTGGACTGAAGTTGGATGTTTTTGATGGCTCTGTGTCTGGAAAGAAATTGTTTAGAGAATCTAGACCTGTACTCCAGGGACTACCTGGGGGCTCTCCCTTGCTCAAGTAAATTCAGCTTTTGTGCAAGTTTGGGGTTTTTTAAGAATCTAGATACAGATTGAAGCTTTTAAGTTCCAGCTTCTTGCTGGGAAATGTTCCAACTCTTTTCTTGGGTCCTGCTTGCATGGTGCCCTGCTGCTCATTCTGACAAGTATCGTAGTATCACAGGTTGGAAGAGACCCCAAGCATCATCCAGTCCAAGCCATTAAATTAAAGAAATCCAGTTTAAATGAGCTGGCCCACCACCCTGTCAAGCTGAGCCTTAAAACTGTATGTAGGTGCAGAATCCACCCCTTCCCTGGGAAGACATTCTAGTGTCTAATTGCTCTCACAGTGAAACATTTTCCTCTGGAGTCCAATTGGAATCTCCCCGGGAGCAATTTGTATCCATCACTCCTTGTCTTTTCTGATATTCCTTGTCAGAAGGGAGTCTCCATCTGTTTGGCAGCCACCCTTTATGTCCTGGAACAAGAGTAAGTTGGCTTACAGCAAGTCCAAGTTTGCCTCGTCTGCATTAAACATTGCTTTAAAAAGCCCTGTAGGAGTAGTGCTAGCATGCAGTTTCTCTTCTCTCTTGGTGTTTGTGCTTCAGGCAGGAGCATCCCTTCATGACGCAATCCTCCAGTACCATCCCTCCCCATCAGCTCTGCCTCCTGGTGCTGACACCAGCTCTGTAATTTCCCTGTCTTGACCTCGAATTTGCAAACCCCCTTAGAAGGTTTCCATCTCCCCTCCTTTGTTCTCTGTGTTTGGTTCGGGAGCTCATTCTCCTCCCTTTGCAGCTGCTTCTCCTACTCCCTTGCAATTTTTAATGCTCTCTGGTCTTTATGATCGGGTGTGTGAACCTGATGCATTCCAATCCAGCTGTTGATTATTAATGTATTAAATAAGGGGGTGGAAGGTGAAGGTCTGTGGGCGAGCAAAACTAGCTTGCCTAGTCCTAATAAGCATGGAAGTTGATGCTGTTTGCTCTGCAGAGTCTAAAATGCTCGAGGGAAGATTTAGACAATGAAATGCTTCCTCTATGGAGGCCATCAGCACAGGGAGGAGTCTCGTAGTGACTTGTCTGCTGCTTCCATCTCCCTATTGTAGGCAGACAACTGCGGACATCATGTTCTTGGGATGCTCAGGAAAATGAGGAGGATGTTGCTATAAGAGTGAAAAATGGAAGCTCTTGAATCTCATCCAACCCCACTGGGCATCTGGATAAAATCCCACTGGGCAAGATGCTGGTTCAGGTTGCCCAGAGAGGTGGTAGATACTCCATCCCTGGAAACATCCCAGGTCAACTTGAATGGGGCTCAGTGCAACTCTGAACCATCAGCTCTGATCCAAAGGACCTTTGAAGTTGGAGTAATCCCATTAAAACCAGCAATGTTTATCACTATGGGCTCTGGACATGCTGAACAAGATTTAGGCTGGGCTAACAGGAACTGTAGCAGTTGCTGTCCTCACACCTTCTTGATTTTTTGAGACAAGCATGAGACTTGTGTGTGCTTTGATGTCAAAAAAGGAAAGGAAAGACTGAGCTGATGTTTGCCCTCCTTGCCCTGCTCCCACTAAAGTCCACAGTCTCGGGTATATAGGTCCCTTTCGCCAGCTCCAAGGTCAGACGTGAGCTTCAGAGTGCATCAATGTCACCACAGCACTGGTGCTCTTGCCATTAAATCTTGTCTTTTTAAACATACCAGGGGATAGGGCTGTTTTCCTTGAGTGTAACAAAAAATAAAGTAACCTATTACTATCCCATGGATTAGGAGATAAAGTTTAGTGTCTGGACAGTGATCTAAAGTCCTTGTGTTATCACAAAGCTTTCTATAAAACCTATATGACTTAAGCTGTTATTGATACGTGCAAACGAAGCTGGAAATGGGCAGTTGCCTGTGGCTGGGGAGGGAATATCCCAGGGATTATATTTAGGGGCCACCAATATGGTTTTGTGAATCTAATCCTTTACAAAATGAAAGTTGATGCTTCATTATACACCTGTGGCACTGAGCTACACAACATTTTGGAGAGCAAGAGAGGTGGTTCTCCCCCTTTACTGGAATACTGCATCCAGTTCTGGTGTTGCTAGCATAAGAAGGACATAGAACTGTTGAAGCGAGTCCAGAGGAAGCCACAAAGTTGATCCAAGAGCTGGAGTGCTTTTGCTGTAAGGACAGGCTGGGGGAGTTGGCGTTGTTCAGCCTGGAGAAGAGAAGACTTCAGGGGGACCTTACAGCTGCCTTCCAATACCTCAAGGGAACCTACAGGAGGGATGGAGAGGAAATTTTTGCAAGGGGATCTAGCGATAAGAGTGGCGAGTGATGGGGTGAGGGGAAATGGCCTTAAGCTGTGTCAGGGGAGGTTCAGGTTGGATGTCAGGAGGAAATTCTTTCCTGATAGAGTTGTCAGGCACTAGAACAGCCTGCCCAGGGAAGAGGTTGAGTCTCCATCCTTGGAGGTGTTGAAGAGAAGGCTAGATGTTGCGTTAGGATTTAGTGGTGCTGATAGTGCTAGGAAAAGGTTGGACTTGGTGATCTGTAATATCTCTTCCAGCCAAAACTGTTCTATGATTCTATGAAGGAGAGGAGGTTTAGACTAGATATTAGGAAGAAGTTCTTCAGTATAAGGGTAGAGAGACTCTGGAATCAATTGGCGAGAGAGGCTGTGTCTGCCCTCTCCCTGGAGGTGTTCAAGATCAGGCTGGATGAGGCCTTGAGCAACTAATTCTAGCGGAGAGTCATGGATGCCCATGACAGGGGACTGGAGTAGACAATCTCTTCCAACCTGTGCCAGTCTATGATCCTATGGTTTATTTTCTCACAATAGTTTTTTAAATAGTTTATGGTCCTTTTGCCCACTGCAACTTGTGTTTCCTTGTCCCTGTGTTTAGGAAGATGACAATTTCCTCACCCTTTTCATCACCGATCATTACTTTATTTATCTCTCTCTCAAAACAGTTTTTGGCCACCTCATTCTTTGCGGTAGAGTCACGGTTATTAAGTCTCTTTGTATGATTTAGCAATGATTGAATGTGTTTTCAATTAAACACAATACTGCCTAATGAAGTCGTTTGCTCGTTAACGGCTTTAATTCACCAGTGGCAGAGAGGAGTTGAGATTTGTGTGGATTATATTTTTATGAACTATGGAAGGACTTAATGCATAAGGCATGTGCAGTATGAGGGTGTGCAGTCTGAAGCCAAGAGAATTTTGGGTTGGATAGAAAACAGAAGAGTTCATAATGACTTTTTGGATTAACAAACAGAAAGAAACATAATTCTCCTCCTGTTCTAGGCACTGGTGAGGCCTCTTTTTAGGTACTGGAGGCAGTTATGGGCCCCTCACTTCAAGAAAGAAATTGAGGGGCTGGAGTGGGCCCAGAGGAGCAACAAGGCTGCAGAAGGAAGAGGAGGGAAAGTCATATGAATATAGGCTGAGGGACCCAGGATTTTTTAGCCTGAGGGAGACTTGGGGGACCTTATGACTCTCTACAACTCCCTGAAGGGAGATTGCAGTCAGGTGGGGGTCAGGCTCCTCTCCCAGGCAACTAGTGCCAGGATGAGAGGACATGACCTGAACCTGTGCCAGGGGAGGGTTAGGTTGGATGTTAGGAAGCCCTTCTTCATGGAAACGGTGATCAGACACTAGATTGGACTGCCCAGGGTAGTGGTGGAGTTCCCATCCCTTGGGTCATTTAAGNTGGGTCATTTAGGAAAAGACTGGCTGTGGCTCTTAGTGCTCTGGTCTAGTTGGTGTGGTGATGTCAGGTCATGGACTGGGCTGGATGAGCTCAGAGGTCTTTTCCAGATGCAACAATTCTATGATTCTGTGAAAACACAGTTAATCATAGAATCATTTAGATTGGGAAAGACCTTCTAAGTCATCATTAACCCATCTGTTCCAAGGCCACTGCGAACCCTGTCCCTAAGCTCCAGATCTTCGTGACTGTGAAAAAACATTCAGGATGGCAATTCAACCCCCTCCCAGGGCAACCTGTTCCCAAGGCCTGAGGGCCCTTTCCAGGAAGAAGTTTTTCCTCATGGTTTGCAACTTATCACTTGTGAGGAGAGACAGATACACTAACATTAATTTAAGAAGTAGCTATTCATAATGGAAATCCCACATCGTTGTTATGAATCAGATGTTTCAGTGCATGTCAATTAATCCTATGGATGGTAGTGAAGCAGTAATTTCCATCTTTCCTGTATGACCTTTATTACCACCTCAACATTTTCTATCTGCATCACACCAAGCACCTTCACCTGAAGAAAACAAAATGTTTTGCTTGTGTTGAAATATGTTGGATTTTACTACATTCAGGAAAGAAAGAGGAAATTAATTTTTTTTCATCTGTTTTTGAATGAAAGCCAGTGTGGAACTGCTGGCGCTGCCAACAGCCATGGCTATGTAACAGGTATTGTGTGTTTGTTGTTACTGCTCTGCATCTCTGGTTTCTTTCCAGCTCTTGGACATGTGGCTGGCTCAGTAGGGAGAAACAGCCAGCCTAGGCAGCCTCTGCTGCCTTGTTCTCTTCAGGCTCTTCTTTCGATGGTGAGAGCACATCAAAACCCTCACTGCAAGGGCACAGCAGAAGCCTTAGTGCTTGGGACTCTGCTGCTGGCAATCCCACAAGCTGGTCGTTACTAACATGGTACAGACCTGGGATCAGACTTTGGTAGCATAGAACCGTTTTGATGGTAAACATGCTGAGGTGATCTCTCAGCTCAAATGTGGGGCAGCAGTAGGTGCAGAGCTCTGTCCCTCTGGGCTCATGGGTGATGTAATGTGACCCTAAAACATTAATTGTAGTTTTGGGACATGTAAAGGTTTAAAGCTGAAGGCAGTGGGGACAACGCAAAATTCTGCTGTGTGTGATCCTTGTGCGGAGCTAACACAGGCAACAAATTTGTACGTGTAGGCAGAACATGTACCTGTGTGGAGTCACGTCTCCTTGCTGTAAGCAGATGAATGGAGGGCAGGAGGATGGAGCAGAGAGCATGTTAATCACTTGAGTCACCTCATCAGTAAATTCCATCCTTCCCAGCATAAGCAGGAGTTCTAGGAGCTCTGAAGCTATGTCAAGCCTGTGTGGGGTTTGAGTTCTTTGGTCAGCCATGCTTCCCGTACAGTGCTTTCTGCTCTGTGCTTGGGAACAGTGGCCTGAAACAATGTAGCCACAAGATGAGCTTCTTGCCTGTGCATGGCTCAGCTTCTACTAAATAAAGTTGCTGGCCTCTGTGGCCACTAAAGGTCATGATTTTCAAGACAGCATAAACAGGGGAGCTAGAGCTTGGTGGTTCTGGTGGTGGTGAGGTTCACTGCTTCTTATCTGGGAGTGACAGACCTGTCTCACCAGCTTGGCCACCCTGTTCTTGGCTCAGTGGGGGCTTGCCACATAAGAAAGAGGATGTGATTCATCTCCCAGCAGTACATGTCTCTGGCTGGCTGCATCCAAGCCAGATCTTTACACTTTGTTTGGAGTCAACGGAGATCTCATCATTGCAGGCAGCAGAGCCAATATAACAAGGTGTTTCATCCTGATGGATGAGCCAGTGTGTTATCGCAGAATTGTTATGGTGAGAAGAGGCCTTTAAGGTCATCCTTTGTTTGCCTGACACAGAGTCACCATCTTTCTTGAAAAATTTCCTAGGTTCTCTGTCTGCTGTCAGAGTCCAGGCATCTTCCCGAACAGTCTTCTCTGGCATTGCCCCTGCTTTTGTGCCAAGATCACGGTGAGGTTATACCAGTTCATGACTTCAGTGATGGAGCAGCCCTCTATGGTTGTCTCCAGGTGTCAGTGAACTGCTCAGCATCTCATGTGAGTTGGCAGAGCCTCACCACATTGGGCCAGAGATGCCTTCAGAGGTGCCTCATCACCATTATGAGAAGCAGCACTTCCAAACGTCAGGTCATAAATTCCTGTCTGTTTTTCAGGCTGCTGTTACAAAAGAGAAGAAAGCTGGTGTCATCACCATGTTCTTGTCTTGGAGATACAACAACTGATTATTTCATTGTCCATTTAGCTCCTGGGGTACCACTGTTGAGTCCAGTGTTACATTTTGTTATTCCTGTTAATATCTGAAGGAAGCATCTTCCTCTGCTCAGGCTTCATCAGGACCTCTTGCACAGTTGTCTCTGTAAACATCTTGCATCTCCCTGGAGAAGATCAGTGCTCCCCAAGCTGCACACCCCATCCTTTTGTTCCCCACTCTGCTCTCCACCTAGAGTTACACAGCTTTAGTTGCTCAGGGTTTACTAAGCGCAGTTCCTTGCCCTGGTAGATGTGGTTGGCAGTGAAAGGTGTAGCCATCTCTCTCCTTGCTCCTGCCTGTCTCACCCCATTGTGGTTATGCTCTCCATCCTCATGGATTTCAGCAGGGGCACTGATAAGGTGAGGGCTGTGTTGTGCATTTTTGGACTGGTACATGAGTAAATTTTCCTCTGTGGGAATGAGGACGCAGGAGATCAGGAAAAAGATGGACGAGAGAAACATCCCAATCTAAGTTAAAATGTCCTTTTACAGGGTTGCAATTTGCAGGGTGATCTCAAAGGGCAAAAGCCCCAGATGCTGCAGGGATGTTCACACCAAGGTGCTTCCTCATGGACAGCAAACTGAATTACCTTGAACAGCTTCAAAGCAGCTTGTGCTTGGTCCTTTGGCCTTGACAGCAGGACTGCCTGAAAAAAAAGTAAAGAGCTTTTTCCTCTCCTTGGTGCTCTGTGATTAGCAGGAGCTGGTTCAGCTCAGTGTGGTGAATGCTGAGGGAGCTTTCCACATCAGGTAGCCTCCTCCTCTGGCAGAGTGTCTCCCTGAGCATCTTAGGGCAGTTCTCAGTTCATACCACCTCTCCACATGGGCACCTTTGACTCTGCAGGTTCCAGTTGCTGTCTGATCCAAAACAGTGGAAACATATGCTAAACCGTGAGCTTTTGCCTTTTGCTCCTGAAATGCAGTGATTCCTCCCTGCTGAGGAAAGCTCAACAAAGTCAAGTCTCCTTTGAGGAGACCGAGGTCCATGTCCTTCATGTTTGGGAACATCTGGGTTCTGACTGCATCAGTAATTAATAAATGTAGTTCAAGCACAGCGCAGTGTCCTTGTTGGAGGGGTTAGAGGTAAAGCTGTACTTAGGCAAGAGTCACAGGCCATCTCTGGAGACTAACGGGCGACATAATCAATTACCACAAGCCTGCCTGCAGGCCTTTTGTAAACCTGGCTCCTTTCCATAGCAGAAATAAGAGCAATGTCCTTTGCCAGGTAATTTTCCAAATGATTATTTTAAATAATACCTTGCTGTGATCCAGCAAAAGAGTTTTGAGATTTATTAGAGTGTTGTCACCAGGAGGAGAAGCAGCCGGTGAACTCTGTGGGCTGGTGGTGAGCAGCATGGGCAAGTGACACATAAACTACTCAGGTCTCTAATTGCTCTAGTCCACTCTGTTTGCAGAAATAGGAAGACAGGGACATACATCTCATCCCTCAGCACTGGCTGAAAGCATCACAGGTCACCAGATGGTACTGGAGCTACTCTGGAGGGAGTGATGTATTGCTCCTCTCCTTTCCCTGGGCAGGTCTGCACAAAACATGAAGGAGGTTGCCTGGTCCTGGATCCGTTGCCCCTTCTGCAGAACAAGCTGGGACAGTGCCCTAGTTTAAAAACCATGCTTGAAGCTGAACCTTGTGGCTTTGCACAGGAATTGGAGAACATAGAGAACCTGCTTGTATGGGAGCTTCAGATTACTCTGACTTCACAAAAGTTGAGGATGTGCTTCTTAGTGGGATTTGGCTGCCAGGATGGAGAATCCAGTCCTGTGGTTTGGAAAGAGAAAATAGCATGTACTGGTAGAAACTCATAGCACAAGTGAGTTTGTCTGTATCTTAACAATGGAGTTTTCTTTCTTCTCCCTCCAGGTTATCTTGCACCCCGAAACCTTCCCAGTGCAGGCTTCTTCCCCTTCCTGCAAACTGTGCTATGTGATTCAGATGCCAGATGTAAAGGCACGCCATACACACCAGAAGACCTGCTGCCAAGGCTTAATGACATCTCATCTTTCAGAATGTAAGGGACTCTGGGTACATCTGGGTGACACAAGCTGTAAAGGAAAACTTGCTCTGAGGTGAAGGGAGAGGTGTACGTGCATGTCCACAGCAGATAGAGCTCAGATAGCTGAACACATAGAAATGAGAATATGGCACTGTGGGAGGCTTTAAAAATGTCCCTATTAGGGACAATTATCAGAAACAGTTGATAATTGACTTGATAACAAAAGAGAATTTTACTCCCTAAGAAAGATATTTCTGCTCACTGACATCAGAGCAAAGAGACTATTTTGCATGATTGTCGGTTTGTTGAAATGGCAACGTTCGGTGGAGGCATTTCAAGTTTGTTGATGTTCCACTGGAAGCCAAAGAGCATTTGCTTTGAGAAAGGCTGGGCAGGGCTGGCTTTACATCTTGGCTGCTTGGTTCTGGCACAGCCCTGGGCTACATACTGCTGGTTAATGGAGAGCTGGAAATCTGTGTATGTCTCATACAAGGTCCTTGGTTGCTCAGCTTCACTTTCAGTTCAGAGGCTGCTCCATAGTGCCTGTCAGACCCTCAGAATCAACCTTGGTCAAAACAGGACCTTGGTCCAAATAGCTAAGGCCCTCCAGCAGGCAGAATGGGGCATCAAACAGGCTGCCCAGGGAGGGGGTGGAGGCACTGTCCCTGGAGGGGTTCAACAAATGAGCAGACAGAGTGTTTTGGGAGATGGTTTACTGGTGTGGGGTTGTAGGGCAGGTGGGTGGACTTGATGCTTTTGAAGGTCTTTTCCAATCTTGATGATTCTATGATTCGATGATTCTATACCGGGGTTTGTGGCTCCTCAAGGGTCCTCTCAGCACGAAGGACTGGCATTTCCCAGGCCAGGTCAATAGTGAGGAACTCTTCACTGGTGAGTCTGAGTGACTAATTATGTGGAGGAGTGAAATTACACGAGGTGACTCTTCATGCACTTCAAGGTCATGCAGCAGAAGAGGGCAGAGCTGCACAGCAGATGGGTGCCTAGATACACAGCCTTGGACTTGCTTCCTCAGTGTCATTGTTTATCCCTGGGCATGCAAAACAATAGTTCATATGAGTTATTGAAGGGAAGAAATAGTAACTTAGAGCACCAAAGCTGGAGGTCTTCCATGGCTTTCAATAGCTACAAATCGTCCTTCCTTTTTCTGGTGTTGGGTTCAGTACAGCTGTTTACGAAACAGCTATTTTTGTCTTGCCAACCAAAAATTAAAGGATTTGGCCAAGCTATAGCTCAACTCACATGAGTCATTAAGAAGCATCTTGTTCACTGTTTATGCTGAAAGATGTTGGTATGCAGTGTAACACAACTGTGTGGGTAAGCCTACCCTTGAGGGGGTCAGTGTCAGCTTTAGAAATATATTGTATTCTAAAGAAAAAAGCACTCAGCTGCTAAATAGTCACAGCAAACCCAGCAGGATATAAAACCTCACCGGAAGGTTGACTAAGTAGAGGAAACCTCCAGAATCTAACTTGAATAGGTGGAGCAGCATCAATGTAGGTGAGTTTGTAACAAAGGCCAAGTGTTTGAGCTGTGACCCCTCACTCTGGTTTTGTGTAATTTTCTAGAGTTTGCAATATTCACCTAAGCTGGGCTTGGGTTTATTTTCCCCTCCCATTGTGCAGCTTACTGAAGCGCTTATTAAACTATTTTATTACTTGCCCCAAAACTGTGTCTTACCAGTGGGCAAAGTTCACAGCTTTGATTCTGTTCCTTAGAAGCATTTACCTAGTTATGGTCTGCAGATTTCCTTTAATAAGAGGGAACTAAGTAGAAAATAGGACAAAATAGAACTTGATGCAATGAGGCCTTCCTGAGGGATCTTCTCAAGGGGTTCTTGCTTTAGCAGGGGGGTTGGACTAGATGATCTTCAGAGGTCCCTTCTAATCCCTTGTTACTGTTCCATGATTGTGAGGAAGACTTTGTCTGTTCTTGGTGTCCTTGCAGATAAGGCATGATCTAGGTACCCTCCAACTGCTCTGTGTCTCAGAGTGCTTTCTAAAATGCATGCCAGACATCTAGGAGGAGTCAGAATTTTGTGCAACTCAGATTTCAACACGGCTGCCATGAAATGCAGTTACAGAGCTGTTCTGGGTTACACAATGTTTAAGCTTAATCCTAAACTTATAAAAAAGATGTCATCTTTTTTTCTGTCTTATTTTCCTTCCCCAGGAAGCGGAGGAGTTCATCCAGTGTGGCCAAGGACACCCAGACATCCCCATGGAGTGCAGAGGTTCCTAAGAGCAGAAATGTTTCACCAGGTAGATTATTCACTGCTCTGCAAAGTTCTAGTCTTTGAGGGCTGATCATTGGAAGCTCTCTAGACACAGAGCACTGCTACAGTGATTTACATATTTCATACAGGCATGTGACCATCACAGCAGTGTAAATCCTTGGGAATCACTACAAGTAGCTGTCTGTAGGAAAGACTTCTGGCATTTAGCCAGGAAAGCAAGATTAACCTGTTGTGCTTCACAGGAGCAGTGCGAGATGTCAAATTGTATGGACATTAATTAAAGACCTGCTTATTTATGGAATATGGCCATTTTACTGTTTACAAATTGGCCACAAACAGCTTCTGATTGTCTTCCAAACAGCTTGTACACAGTTACCCAGCAAATAAGTTGTCTTCTGTACCACAGTGGATGTTTACTGTTGGTGATTTCTCCTCTGATGTAATCCTCTTTCCTGAAGAAACTTCTCAGACCTAGCTTTTTCATCAAACCACTACAGTTGTCATTTATTGATGATAATGGCTGGCACTGCTCACAAGTCGTTGTGATGGATAGGCCTTTCTGCAGGGAGCTCACGGTCAAATGACTGATCGCAGCTTTGCATTCTGTGAGGATTCTGCCCCAGCCATTCACTGCTCCAATTAGCATTCCTGCCAGGGCTCTCAGTCCGTACCGCACGGGCAGGAACAGGGGCTGAATGCAGAGGCGTGTGGAAAAATAAATCAATGAACAGTTTATGGGAACCATCAGCTCGTGCTAATGGCCATGGTTGATCAGGGAGGGACTTGGTCCTGTGGATTATATTAAATAAAATCAAATTAAATCAGCTTGTGCTGATGTGGGCTTCCTCAGGAGATTCCTCAGGAGGCTTCCCATCTCTCTTCCTACTTAGGACTGGAGAAAAGAGGTGTAAATTGATGTGGAACTGCAAGTGGATAGTTAAATGCTTTTAATTTTAAGAAGTTGCAGAAGGAAATAATGTAATCCAGGATTTAATTACAGCAGAATAAACCCTTATGTAATTAACTGCAGGATGCCATTGGCTGTACCTCTGGAAACAGATTAAAGATGATGGCCTGTCTAAAGCAGTCATCGGCTGTAGTGGTTTGATGATGCAGCAATGAGGTTAATACAGATTAAGTAAAATACAGTCTTTCCGACTCTTATTGCAGCATCCAGGGATTTGGTATCTCATGGGGGAGAAAAAATCCTTCGGAATATTTCCTCACCATCTAACTTGACTTTGAGCATCAACAGGTTCAACAAAATCTTCACTTTTGGCAAGGTAGGTCTGCATTTGCACAATAGCTGAATGTGAATATGTGAATATGTGTCACCTCAGGGTTAGAAGCTCCAAGTCCCAACACCCAGCTTTTAGAGCTTTTGGCCTCCCCGTTATGCCAATGTGCTCTGTTTTGGGAAGAAGACAATTACTGTGAATAGTTAAGCTTTGTGATATGTTTATTATCCTCTAAGCAGAGACCAGAAAAACCTGACATGATGGGACATACGGCCATGAATTACCAGTTCTGGTCACACACAATACCCTGAGATACTCTGCTGAGAAGTTGAGTGAATTAAGGTGCTCAGAACATGTTTTCTTTCAGGTGAAATGAAAGTATGATAGCACAGGTTTTGCCTTTCTGTTTGTTATCTGCCTACAGTTCTCCTGCAATGGTATCCAAGACTGTATGTTTATTATGTATTATGTGGGTATTGAATACATGTAGTAACAACCTCTTTGTCACAGGTAACTTGTATAATGGACGCCAGTACACTTAGGGTTTTGTGCTAAGCCTACAAAACACTTTCACACATGTTTTATCTCTGTGTTGAGACTGAAGTGTTTCAGCAATGCTGCTCACCCATTATAGTTCTGTCTGTTTGAGCACTTGCACTGCTTCCCCTTAAAAGCCATTGCTGCATCTGAAGCCATCCCACACAGCTATTGCTTTAAAGGTACCTTCAACATTGTGCCTCACTTTCAGAACCAGACCCAACATTCAACTGCAGCCAATCTCAAAGTCATTGTATGCGAGATCCTGTCACGATACGTAGCACATCCTGATCTCACTGAAGAGAAGATGGCAGCCAACATCCATCAGACATTCTGCTTCACTGACTTGTCACTTTTAGAGTCATTTACCGAAGAGTTCAGAAGGCAGCTCACCCAGGTAAGCACCTGGGACCTTCCCTAAGGTCTGCAGCTTGTAGCTGTGTTAGTTCACAGATATCACTGCAGTGTTTGGGAGGTCGAACAAGGGTTTCTTATTTCTGTACCAAAATGCGTATAATGTGTGAAGAGGCTGATCTAATCCTTATGAACAGGATTAGCCCAAACACTTTAGAGTTGAGTGAACAGCTTGGAGAGGCAAAGACATCAGGTACCAGCTGCTAAGAGTTCTCACTGTGCGTAGCTCTTGTTTCTTCTCTTTATTTGCCCTGCTGCAGTGACAGGTAAATAGAATAGTGTGAGGATGTGGTGTAAATAAGACTGTTTAAAGCTAGGGGAGGTGATAAATTTAATCGTATATTACCTCAGCCGTATAACTTCATCCAATAACTCCTGCATCTGATCCAGCTAGTCATGATTGAAGCAGTACCTGTCTTTGGGAAAGCCATATAATTAAAGCAAATGAACCCTTTAAAGCTAATGCCTTCTTTCTTGCCAGGGTGAGGATTGATATTAATTTTTCTTCTGTTCCTAGTCAGTGGACTGTTTGGGACATTGTGAATCGTAGGGCTTGTCCAAACAGAGGATTTATTGTACAGTCTGGGGTGTGAAGGTAAAGCACAGTCACTCTCTCTGTTATTGCCTGTCACTAGAGCCTGTGGAATGTATTGTTTGCAGAGTTGTGTACAAGTGTGGTGCCAGCTAAAAACCATAAAAAGACCCAGAGGCAGCAGCAGGAGTTCTCGTTCTTAAAGAATTCCTTGTGTTGTTATTTGTTAAGGTACAGCACAACCCACAGCACCGGGCAGCATTCGTCAACGAAATGGTCTCACTTCTAACGCTCATCTCCCAAGTGCAGAATGACACCTCACTGTGGCACCTCCTTTTGCTAGCCCCAGACATGTTCCAGGGCAGCATGCAACTGCAAGACATACTTGACTTCCTTCAGGATCCAAGCAGGTAAAAATGCAGAAAGTATCGGGAGAGGCACTGAAAGTCACAGGGTTTGTGTATTGAGCTGTAAGGACATGTCACCTCTCATTTTGAAAAAGGCTATTAGCTTAAAATCATCATTATTTGGGGGATGATACAGCTCCATATACTAGCATCACGAAACACCTCTGTGGGCAGTGAGGAGTGTTTTGATTTTTGGTGACTCTTGTGTCACTTTTGCAATGGGACCTTGGTAGGATCTCATCATACTCGTGTGCAGATAGGAAAGGTGGCAAGTGACAGCTGCCGCTTTTGGCTGAAGAAAAGCCCTCCTGGATGGTTAGTTGTTCAGCTAAAGAAAGCAAATCAACTGCTGCTTCTAGCTAGAAAATTCAAGTTCCACAGAGTCAAATTCAAGTTGCTTTGGGAATCCTCAATCTTTTGTAGGAGAGATGTAAGATTTGAGTGTTTTTTAATTGATTACCTGAGTTACTGCTGTTTTGTCTTTCAAGATCAGTCTCCAGAAAGTAGGAAAATGAAGCCTGGTTTTTATCATAGAATCCAGAATGGCCAGGCTTGGAAGGGACCTCCAAAGGTCATCCAGTCCAACCACCCTGCTGGGAACTGGGCCATCCTCAACTAGATCAGGTTGCTCAGAACCTTGAATATCTACAGGGATGAGGCCTCAACTTCCTCCCTCCCTGGGCAACTGGTTCCAGTGTTCAACCCCCATCATGCATATGGGGTTTGAATACATCTGACTTGAAGAAGAAAGTACAAGTTGTGTTCTTGCTCAATGGCTATATTGAAAACAGGGCTGGTTTACCTGCACTGATTATCTGTGCTGAAATATTTGATGATGGGACAAGAACCAACTCTTCTAAAATGGGCTTTGCCTTCAAATCCTTTTCCTGTTCTGAAATAAGGCTAAACTCTTACTGATGTCCCAAAGACTTGTTACTTAAGAGATTAGAGGTCTCCTGGTCATCTACTGGATGTGTGACTGAAGCCACTGTAAATTGTCCTGAATATCCCACTTGTGCCAGCATGTGGAAACACAGTAAGCAACAGGGTGTCTTCAGACATCCATTTTTTTTCTGTGAATACATGAATAAAGACACCAAAAGAGGTTGTGAAACTGCCACTTTGATTACACTTGGGCTTACTTGGCCTCACTTTTCTGCACTGACAAGTTGCCAAGGTACTTAAAACCTGTCCATTTAATATCACACTGTGCTATGAGCACCATTAGTAAACCGTAATGTCCTTAATCTTAAAGGAGTCAGCTTCAACGTGGCAGGAATTCTGATGTTATCTGGAGATGTTTTGTCTGTGCTGCTGCTTCAGCCATGGGATTATGACATTTGTTTGCTTTTATTGGTTTGCACAATCAAGCTGGAGAAGCAGCAGTGTCTAAGTGCCCAGGGAAGGATTATTATTTACTGTGCCACTCTGCTTTGCTCTCCAGCAGCTGTGGGAGCTGAGCAAAGTTACCGTAGGCACAACAAAGAGGTGAACAGGATTTCATCAGCAGAGCTGCACAGGGCTTTTCTGCCCAGCACCTGGCAGTGTGAGTGCATGAGTGAAGAGTTATGGCAAGGAGATGATTGCTGAATTTGTACCTTTAATGATGCTTACAGAAGCACATCTGAGCGAGCCTGGTCATGTCTTCTGCTCAGACAGGACTGACCTCCTGAAGAAATTTTGTGCAAGGACATTTTGGGTTTGTGGTATAAAGATACAGAAGAAAAGAACTTTTGCTCATTGTAGCTTCAAAGTCGGGAATCCTGCAGAAAGGTTAGGAGCACATTTTATTACCCACACAAACCTGGTTTATGGGCTGAATTCACAAATGTTCCTGTTTGTTGCTCTAATGCAGCTTTTCAGACAAGTACAGGAGCTCAGCTTTGTCTCTGAAGCAAATGTCTGCAAAAGCCCTGCAAGACTGAACTAAAAGGGCAACAGCAAGGCTAGTTTCTATCTTGACAGGTATCTACTGGAGAGGGTCTAACAGATGGCCACAAGGGAGATGAAGGGGCTTGAGCACCTCCCTTATGAGCCCCTGAGAGAACTGGAGCTGTTTAGTCTGGAGAAGAAAAAGTAGAGAGGGGATCTCATCAGTGCCTGTAAATATCTTAGGGGTGGGGATCAAGAGGAAGGTGCCAGTCTCTTTTCTGTGGTGCACAATAATAGGACAAGGAATAGTGGAGATAAACTCCATACGAAAAGAGATTTCTTTACTGTGAGAGTGACAGAGCCCTGCCACAGGCTGCCCAGAATGGTTGTGGAGTCTCCTTGTCTGAAGACTTTCAAAACCCACTTCTATGCAGCCTTGTGTGACCTGCTTGAGGTGATCCTGTTCTGGCAGGGGGGTTGGACTTCCAACCCCTCACATTCTATGACTCTGTGATATGTGCCCACTTTTGGTAAAGCCTATGCTTCCCTCCTCCTTCTGTTGGACGTTGCTCAACTAAATGTGTGATTTACAACCGCAGCTTCTCCCTGCTCTTACTAACAAGCACCTCTGCAGAATGGAAGCCACGTGGTGATATTCTGCTAAATGAGGAGATGAGAGCAACCTGATGCTCCCTTCTCACAGTATCACAGTATCACAGTAATGATGAGGCTGGAAAAGACCTTAAAGATCATCCAGTCCAACCCAAAACCAACCAAGTAAACCTAAACATCTGACATCTAGATCATGCCACTCAGCACTTCATCCAGCCTAACCTTGAACACCTCCAGGGACGGTGACCCAACCACCTCCATGGGCAGCCCGTTGCAAAACTGGAACACTCTCACTAGCAGTCTGTTCCCACAAACAAGTATGTATTTATTCACGCTGTTGCAATTGGCTCAGCGAGGGTCTTTGTGTATTCTCTGCAGAACTTGAGGCATGTAGGAAATTGTGTGTTTCATGGTGACCCCGTGCTGACAGTGAAGAGCTGCTCTTTATACAGGAGAAGTAGAAGGAACTAATAATTTTCGTGAAGTTCTCAGTAATGGATGAGACAGTCTTTCAAATGACCTTCTCTGCAATACAATGTGCCCAATGCTCAGCTTGCTTTTCCCTGAGACTGAAAGCCCCTGACAGCCCGATTCACACTGCAGTACTGAGGGGGAAACCAGGAGAATTTGGAATGGTGACAACTATTTGTGGTTGCTCCTTCCTTCTGCAAATGTCATCTCCTGGGGGTCTTTGCTCTTCCTGGAGCCAGTCTGCTTGCTTCTTGGTTGCTTTGAGGAGGAGGTTCAGCCACAGCAGTGGATTGCTGGGCTGAGCTATCACCTGAATACTTTTTAAGACCTCTAGTGAGGATTTAAGTGTCTGTAGATTTTACAGAACCCTTTGACAAAGCTCACTTTGGATCAGCACTGAGTGCCATGTCCATACTGGTTCCACAACACCACCTTGATTCTCCCATTAATGCCATTTGTATTTTGTGTATGATCAAAGAAATAATTAGAACTAGTGGCAATAGCTCATCTGTCAGTCATTTTAAGAGTGATGGGCTGTACTCCAGTGATTGGAGCACTTGTTTTGTTTCTTCTCATAAACCTGTAACCCACAAATTATTTTCCTTGCTGTTTGGTCTTTTTCCCTTTAGTATTGTGCTGGCAGCTCAGAACGTCTCTGCATCACTCATGGTTGATGATGGATTCAAAACCATTTGGAATGGGGTTACAGATGCTCCATATTCCCCATACTGCTTGGAGCAAGGTAAGACTCCTCCACATAACCGTATCTCTGCTGAAAACCTGCGGTGCTGGGGAGAAGCAAACTGCAGGCTAATAAGTTCCCATACAGGCTGCACATACTCTTCAGGGCTCAGCATAATGAAGTCTTCTTCCAGCGTTTTACAAATGTGAATAAAACACCTCATTTCAAATGGAAAAGTGAACAACCTTGGGTTTGGCAGTAGGCAATGAATTAACATGAGTTTGCAGTCTCAGTGGAAATGGGGAGAAGTAATTTTTTATCTTGAAATTATTTTGGAGGGGTGGGGAAGTGTCAAAATCTGCTTCTGGCTGTGGGCTTTGACAAAGTCACCTCAGTATAGGTAGGGGCTGCCCCACGAGCTGAATACATCAGGATTAGCCTTTCCTAGACCCCTGTCAGCTAACAGCAGAGGAACAGTCATTGGCATTCACCTCTGGCAGAGTTTATGTGAAGAGGCAAGGGAAAAGTGCAGCATTGAAGGGAGGGATTGGTAAATGCCACACATGCTGCACTTCTTGTTTGATGGAGATGGTGAAAGTTGGGGTAGATTAATGTGGTGCAAGTAGGAAAACACAGATGTGTTTAGTGATGGACACATTGGGATATCAAGGTGAGTGTAAATGGCTATGGGAGAGATAATGATGCTGCAGTCAAAGCCTGCACCTGGAAGGTAAAAAGACATTCCCAAATGAAAGAAACAATTGCAAATATTAGTGCAGCTTGCGCTGCATCGCTGATGGCAAAGTGTTTCTAAAGCAGGAGAAGATCTCATTTAGCTCCCTGATCACAGGGACATTGAGCCATTCAGAGATGGAAGATAGTTTCCACACCACCAGGTAGTAGCATCCTGACTTCCTTCAAAAGGCCAAGAGGAGTTACACCCCAAAAGAGCAGTCACATCTCTAATCAGGAGCTTGTGCCTGACTTCCTACGTGTGTCATCCTTAGCAGATTGGAAATGAAGCAAATTAAATTGTTAGTGTCCAAAGTAATGCCATCTTTACTGACATATCTTTGTGTATTTTACTCTTTGTATATTTTACACTGGTTGCAGGTAAAGAAAAAAATGTGGTGGCCCGATATATTTGCCATCTCGTTGCTAACTGGAAAGATGATCGGAGTTTAGGATCTGAAGTGGAGGAAGTTCTGAGGTAAGATATTAGCTAAAGGGATATTACTAACAGTATAATTCAAATCTATGATCTTTGCTCTGAATCACTTTACACTTCCACTTCCATTGATTTCGTATTCACTAAAATGCCCTTTTTTTTTCCCTCCAGAAAAATAAGGGCACCAGAGATTGCTGGAAAACACTCCAAGAGGTCCATTAATTCAGATGATTTAGAAGCCGTAGAAAAGTCTCTACATCGTTTAAAAGGCTTTGAGAAAAAAATGAATGCAAGTGAATTAAAAAGCTTAAATCTATTCAGAAATTTGAAGAATGAAACATTACAGAAATTGTATGCAATTCTTGAACTGGGAATGAGTCCACATCATGATTATAAATTAAAGGAACCATATAATAAGGAAATAATTGATGAAATCTATAACTTCACATCACGGCAATTACAGAGTGAGTTTAATGGGACTTCCATTTTCAATATAATGACCCAGTGGAAGGAAATTCAGAGTACTTTAAAATTAGCTACAATGATTTGGAATCCTGTTCTGTTAAATGATTCCAATTTTAGTATGGCCCAAACTATAGATACTCTCAAAACGTTGCTCCCCACAAGCATGCCATTGCTTCTGGAAGTCTTTGAGGAGCATGTGAGTGCAATGCAAGAAATGCAGACTTTGTTTTCTGATGATCTGCTGAAGCGTGTGTCCTACAGAAACTTTCAAGAGCAGCTACTAGCGGTCCAGAAGATATTTTTCATACTGACTGACAGCACCATCAGTTATCAGTACCTGCTGCTGCCTGTCTTTGAGCTGATGCGGGAAGTGGAGAGCTCCATGGGTGAAGCCTGGTGGGATGAGATGAATATCTATTGGCGCATTGGGGAGCAACTGAGGTCGATGAGGTGGAATAACACAGGCATTGTAGCCTATGGGCAGTTTTTAGAGGTACTAAACAGCCATTTACAAAAGCTGAATAGTAATTCCAGTAGCGTCTTCAGCAAACAATTGGATCAACTGTCAGAACTTCTAACAGCCGTGTTTAAGGAGTTTGGGGAAAACCCTGAAGCAGCCAATCTCTCACTAGTTGCTCAAGCCATACAAAAGACCCTGCACATATTGAAAGACTTACAGCTAAATTATAACATCAGTAAATTACAATCTATAGATCTCTTCTTTAGTTTTGATGCAAAAACCTTTGAGAGCTTCTCTGAACTTCTGAAGACAGGAAGGAAAATCCTTCATTCTGTAAGTGCCGGTGAGGCTTCCAGCAAGGAAATAATTAATGCTGTCTATAACTTGATGGAGCTTCTACTGCAGGAGTTCAGCGAGTTGTCCTTACAGCACAGTAGAATGGTAGAGACAAACATGTGGGAGGTTTTGCACTTAGTCTTGAGTCCTTTCCTCGACATCAGTGACAGTGGTTATGAGGTACCCCAGAACTGCTCTGCTCGGGCTGTGCTCCAAATAGCACTGGAGATGCTGTTTGAAAATGCCACTCTAAGTGAGTCCTTGGCCAGGAGCCCCTGCAGTCCCCTCTTTGACTACTTGGGAATGGAGGGTGGCACAGGGCACACCAACACCTTTTCAGAAGAGTTCCAGCTCGCCATCACAAAGTTGAAACTGTCTCCAGAGTTTGCGGCTGTCTTGAAGAACAGCAGTGACCGCTTTTCCCAGGAGCTGTCATGCATTGTCCAGTCTCTGCAGTTTTCCCTGAGTTTCCTTTCTGAACTAGGCCTTGTCTCTGAGGCAGAGAACTCTTGGGTGCAGGAGAAGATGAGGGGTGTGACTGCTGTCACAGAGGAGCTGCTGCAAAGTAATGCCTCCTGCCCAGACCCAGTGCTGGGTGTGGGCAGTGTGCTCCCATCTCAGGTTCTGGACATGCTCCTTCCTTTCATGCTGAGTGAGACAGCACAGAACTCTTTAAACTTCTCCAGCAGCTCAGCCAACTGGCAAAGGGTGCCTGTGTTTTCCCGTTTCATATGGGCTGTTTCCCTTAGGAACAGCAGTGTGCATGAGTTACTACAGATGAGCAGAAATGCTTCCCATCAGTCTGACTGGGGACATTTCTTGCGCCTGTGGCAAGCCACCAGCAATGTGTTGATCACCAAATGGAACCTAACGGAAGTGGAGGAATATGTGAAGTTCCTGGAAATGATGAAGAAAGCTCTAATTCTTGTGGACTTTGGGGTAGCTCCTGGAAGAACCTTAGTACATCAGATATTTCATAATTCTAGTGAAGGAATTAAACCTTCAGATTTGTATAATTCATTAAAACTCTTTTTCAATTCGACTTCTGCCACAAACCGCACACTGGACTTGGAAAGAATATTTCCAGACCTACTGCCACTGTATGACATCAGTGGTGAAGGGTTGTTCTACACAAATCTCTATGGAGAAGAAAATCCAGATGTTCTAACAATGGCTGCAGTGATTTGGAATCAGACTATTTTAAACAAGACACATTTTAATGCAGAACAAGCATGGGAGGTTATCAAAATGATTGTACTTCATACAGTATCACTTGAAGACATTGAAAATTATCTCAGCACCAATGAGAAAGTGTCATCATTATTTTCCGACTTCTTGTTGACCCCTGTAACATCTGAACATTTTGCAGAACTTCTCCTGTCTCTTGACCAGCTTCTCGCTGCCATGGCAGAGGTGAACACCAGTGATCATTATCTGCTCCTCTCATCTTTGGTGAAGTTAATGCAGGAACTTCAGAGTTTCCCTAACGGAAAGCAGGGGAATAAACTTGATGCTCTCTGGCATATCACTAAAATACTCCAATCTGTGAAGTGGAATAGCGCAGAAAGTCTCACTCCTCAGTCACTTCTAAAGATGCTGCAAAATCAGTTCAGTACCATGGAAAATTACTCCAGTATTCCTTTCAATAAGGAGCTGAGACAGCTGCTCAAATTTGCATCCTTCATACACGAGCTATATGGTGACGAAGACTCTAGAGGAACCAACATCTCCATATACTCACAGATCATGCAGAGGACTATCTTAACTTTAAAAGGTTTGCAGAAAAATTTCAATATCAGTGAGCTTGAAGCTATTGACCTGCTATTTGGTTCTTACAGTAACTATACCCAGAGGGTTGTAGAAATATGGAGAGAAGGAATCAAAGTCCTTCATGATACCAACTTAAACAAAACATTGGATGAAAAAATGGACATTGTCTATAATTTCTCACATGTGCTGCTGCAGAGGCAGATCAGTCACTTGTCCTTACAGCACAGTAGAGTGCTAGAGGCAAACATGTGGGAGGTTTTGCACTTAGCCTTGAGTCCTTTCCTCAACATCAGTGACAGTGGTCATGGGGTACCCCAGAACTGCTCTGCTCGGGCTGTGCTCCAAATAGCACTGGAGATGCTGTTTGAAAATGCCACTCTAAGTGAGTCCTTGGCCAGGAGCCCCTGCAGTCCCCTCTTTGACTACTTGGGAATGGAGGGTGGCACAGGGCACACCAACACCTTTTCAGAAGAGTTCCAGCTCGCCATCACAAAGTTGAAACTGTCTCCAGAGTTTGCGGCTGTCTTGAAGAACAGCAGTGACCGCTTTTCCCAGGAGCTGTCATGCATTGTCCAGTCTCTGCAGTTTTCCCTGAGTTTCCTTTCTGAACTAGGCCTTGTCTCTGAGGCAGAGAACTCTTGGGTGCAGGAGAAGGTGAGGGGTGTGACTGCTGTCACAGAGGAGCTGCTGCAAAGTAATGCCTCCTGCCCAGACCCAGTGCTGGGTGTGGGCAGTGTGCTCCCATCTCAGGTTCTGGACATGCTCCTTCCTTTCATGCTGAGTGAGACAGCACTGAGTTCCCTGAATTTATCTGACAGCTTAGCAGCTTGGAATAACTTGTCCATGCTCTTCAGTGTGGCACTGGATGAGCTCCACATGACAAACCTACTGCGGAGTCTCCAAGGCACCTTCAACGTGACCACGTGGAGTTCTTACATAAGCACCTGGGATGTGATTGAGAGTTTCCTAAACAACAACAGGAATCTAATGGAAGCAACTGCCTTTGCGAAGTTGCTGGAAGCAGAGGCCAATGACTCTGCTGACACTGTGTCAGCTCTAGCAATTTTAAAAGCCAGTGGCCATGTTCTCAAGAGGCTGAACCTCACTGATCTGCTTAGTGAATTCAATACAACTTCCAGTACAGCTTTTCTCTCCAGCAAAGCTGCTTTTGACAGTGTGATAGATATTGTTGCTCATCGTTTTGTTGTCATGGCAGAAACCCTGTTCAACAAGACCTTACCTTGGACTCAGAGTGACTACACTCTGTCACCAACCAGTTTGATCACCCGGTGAGTTTGCTTTTCAGGTGTTGAAATTGCACTTAGCAGTAGTGACCACCATTGTCATTCCAACATGTGGAATCTGTTATTTTCTTCTGGTGGAGCTTCCTAAGCCTGAAATGGCTATAATTTAGGACACTTGGTCTAATGCGGGTTAAATTGAAGAAGAGGAAGCTTCTCCTTGAATTGAATGTGCAGCTGAAGTGAGACTTGTCAGTGTTGGTGTGCATCAGTTCACAGAGGGAGCAAAACCTTGCCACTGGTGGTAAAGTCTTCAGAAGCCCCTTCTTTGAGGTGTTGCTGATTCTTGAACTCCCCTAGGCTTGTCTCTCATTCTCTGTCTTGCATCCATAGTAAACCTTTCAAGCATGGTTTCTTACACATACGGTTTGAGAGTGAATGACAGCTTTGGGAGAGAACAGCACAAAGAATTGATGAAATAAAATTGGGAGGGTACCCACTTAGGAGATGTTATGGGATGCTCATGGCTTCATCTGCAATTCTGATTTATGCTGCCAGGGAACAGCATCTGCACAGCTGACAGGTTCCTCACTGACACACACACCTTGTTTCTGAAAGAGAAGCTGATTTAAAATGCCATCTTTTTCAGATTTCTGTTTCTGGAGTTTGAAAAGACCCTCTTACAGGTGACAGCAAATAACAGCTGTAACCCTTACCTGATGTGTTTAATGAAAGCCACTGAGGTGGATGACGGTGAATTGACAGGTAATCATGATTTCATTCATTCTCTGGGTTCTCAGCTGGGGTATGTTGTGCCTGTTGCTTGCAAGTGTTTTGCCTAATGACAAGTACTACATGGTTTTATCTGCTGGCAATTAACTGGAGCTGTGGGATCTTGGGAAGTCAGGCTCCTTCTTGTTTGAGTTGTGTCACACTGTGGATATAAGTTTTCCATCCAACTCTATCCAAGACACACATCTCCTCTGCTGTGTGATGACAGTTGCTGACACTCAGATAAAGAAATCTTACAAATAGACTCCTGTATTCCCTTCACAGCTTTATGTAGCTGTGCAATGACAGCAGTTATGTTTGAGGACGAACATGGTATTTCACATAGATACTCATCATACGAGCTTATTGTAAAAGCTGAGAGGTTTATCTGCTCACAGAACAGAGATACCGCATGTGCTCTGAAGGGCATTGTCACAAGTTCTCTTACCAGTGTGGGGTGGGTTTCTTTAGAACCAGAGCACCAACTCAGACCAGAGTACCTATTCAGACTGGATCCATTATAATCCAGATTGCAGCTGAGGTCTCAGTCTATGATTTCAGAGGTTCTGTGTCATATCAATGTGAGGGGACTTGCAATGCTCAGTAGCTCTGAGCATAAAAATGCCAATATTCCCGTCTGTAAAGTTTCTGCAAGACTGGTGGGTTTTTTTGTGTCAAGTAACTTTTGTTTTCTTCCTTGCACAGAAAACATCACACTGCTTCTGAAGCAAGCTCATCTGAAAAAGAATCCTTTTATGCAAAATAATACCTCTGAGAAACATTCATCCATACCAGAGCTCCTGAAGCTAAAAGTGAGTCTGCTTAAAATGCTGACTTGAAGGACATCCTGCAGTGATACATGAATGTGCAATAGAGGTTTTGGGAAAAAAAAAAACAGAGTAGGGGAAAAAAAGTTTAATAAAAGAACAGGAGATAAAAACTAGCACTGAAACTCTCCCTGTATTTAAAGGTCACCTTTAAACTGGGCTGAGAAGGTTATTCTCATGTGAAGAACCAAATGTTACACCCATTTTTCTGAGAACGTAGAGGTGTTCCTGTCCTCCCAGTCTGATGGATAGAATGGTGTGTGTTTTCCACCAGCCATCCCAAAAGAATGAGCCACTGCATAGGTTGCCAGTGGCAACCTATTGCTAATAAATCAGCATGTAAATAGTTTTAAAGTTCAGCACACCAAGACTTAGCAAAACAGCTTGTGGAGCTGAGATCATTCTGGGATGTCTCGGCTTCCTTTGAGAATAGAATCATAGAATGTTTTAAAAGGGACTTCTAAAAGTCATCTAGTCCAATCTCCCCACAACAAGCAGAGTCATCACTCGCTTGACCAGGTTCCCCAGAGCCTAATCAAGCCTGACCTTGAATGTCTTCAGGGACGGTACCTTAACTACTTGTCAGGCAGCCTGTTCCAGTTATCCAGAAGTCTTTGGGGAGGAGTTTTTAAAGGCACAGATACCAGTCTGATACCTCTGCCTAGAGGTTAGTGGAGCTGTGCCTACCCTGCTGGCCGTTGGAAGCACAACTGAGTTACCGCTGCGCCTGCAGCACCACCAGCACTGGTGTGACTGGAGTGCTCCCCATGTGCTCCCTTAGCCCTAAGTGTCACACACCACTAACAGGTGCTCTGAGACTGAGCACCTAAGCAGTACTGATTCAGAGAATTCCCTCAGCAGCTTTGCATTTGGGTAAAGTGCTGCATACAATATACACTCCTGGCTGTGCTGGCAGCACACACACTTCATTTCTCCACATGAGAAAATTAAATAGCCTTTCCAAAAACAATAACATTATGGGATGCCCTTGCTAGTTCATGCGTCTTTAACAACAATATGATGAACCTTAGTGTTTCAGATACCGACAGGCACCAAACAGACAGCAGTCCTTGCCATAAGAGACTGATAAGGTAAATACTGATGTCAGAAGCCTGTAGCAGCAGCATCGGCAAAGGGCTATAATTTCACACAGCTTGGCAGATGCAGAAGTCCTGACTTCTAGCCAACTTCATTTCACTTGCTAGAGTAGAGATGGAGTTGCTATCTCAAAGGCTAAACCTGTTGCACGAAGTAGATTTATTTGGTCTCTGGGAAGACTAATTGTTCTGCACGTAAATCCAAATGAAGTATTGCTGTGTAAGCCTGTTGGGAAGGGGAAATAATATGTTAAGGCTTGCAAGGTTTATTGAATCCCATGCAGTGTTGTGTAGCCAGGGCTGCTACAAGCTCATGTAGGAATAATTGCTATGAAGCTTTGAGTGAACTAAAAATATCAACCATAATTTTAATTTTAAAGGAAAATGGAAAGGGACAGCTCAGCCCTTTAAAACTTGGTTTGTATAATTCTGCCATCTAACTGGTGTTTGTTTCAATGTGTCCTTTGAAGATCTCTCGCCTCCAGGATCTGACAACACTTCTTTGTGACTTCGAGACCTTTAAGTCAATACAGCGTATCTGCCATCTCCCTGATGTTAACTTTGAAGAGCTGTGTGAACAAAGTCATTCTCATGAGCAGCTCCTCCATGCTGTTGAACTGAGCAGTCAAGTGGTGACCAATGTAGTGAATCACAGTAGACTCTTACGAGAGCTTCAGAATATACTGATTGGCAATGTCACAGACATCCAGACTCAAATGAAGTGGTGAGGCTTTCCCCCCCAAGTGAAACTGCTTTGGTCTTCTATTTATGGAATGCTTAAATGGCTTCTTGTCTTTTTATATTCCCAGTTTTGTTGTTTGATTTGTTTTTCCAATTTAGGTTTCAAGAAAATGTGCCAGAAATTGCTTTCTTTCAAGAGATTCCCCAGTATGTGACTGCTTTGAATTCTGTGTTGAACATCACTGAGAATGCAGCGGACTCTAGCAAGCCAGGTAATTTCTGTAGTTACTTTACAGTGTGAGTAAACATAATCTCTGATGTGATCCTAATAAAACAACCATGCACCATGTCCCACATCCTTGGGATCTTTTATCTAGGGTAATTCTAGAACCTGTTCTTGATAACCTTTTGTTTTGTGTCCAACAGTCCTGTTTACCAAAAGTGTTTGTATTTGAGAAACTTTGGCTCTCTGTAGACTTACCAACCTCAGCCCACAAACTGGACTGTGAAAGCTGGAGTTTTTCTTACCAGTGGTATTGTTTCATACTTGTATCCTCCACCTAAAGTGGAGGATACTTCCAGTGTGTTTGAGATTGCTGTGTGTCTGGAAAAAGCTCTTCCATTGAGCATTCCTTGTTTGTTCTTAACAGAAAAGGTCAGAGATATGTTTAAAAATGTGCACCAGCTCAAAAAGGATCTCAAAAACACAACAAGAATGTCCACAGTTAGCATTGAAGCTCTTCTGGAAGCATCTCTCCCAGAAAACAACAGTCAGGTAAGTTTGTCATCATCCTGGTGAGAGGTATTACTGCTTTTCACTTCTTGGACCATTAAAACCAGTTGGATGCAGCTCAGCTGTTCACTGCTTGCATGGCAGCCCAGAAGCAGCTGATGCCCCAGGGACAGACAGCGTAGAACGTCGTGGATCAGAACAGCCATCAGATATGCAGTAAGAGCAGTCATTGACGTCAGTCCAGCCGTTGGAGACCAAGAGCCATATGTTCTCTTTGGCTGTCACCAGCAGCTGGTAAGCAGCCACATGCTGCTGGCGACTGATCGCTCCGATGTGTTGCAGGGGCACAGCTAGCTATAACAGACTAATGAGGACTGAGTGGGGTCCTTGGTGGGGTCCTTAGAATGGAGGAGCTGCCACTGTCCAGATGGAAAAGTGCCTTTCTAACCACAATTCATGAGAGCACTCAAGGTCCAAAAATAGCCTTCTGTAATGAGAGAAGAGCCTGCCTTCCCTAGCCTCCTGTGCAAGCAGAGCTCCAGATGCTTTACCCCTGCCCAACCATCTTGTCTGGACTAAGCCCCAAAGAGCACACTCTGTTCTGGACTTCACATGCATTGGTCAATGGGAAATTGAAGCCACAAAAGCTTTTACTACTGTGCAAGCTGGGCAGTAAAATACAATCCGTAGGCTTTGTCCCTTGGAGTGCAAGTAATGAGTCGGCATTTTCTGCTTCTCAGGGTTGAAATATGACTTTGTGGAAGGAACAACAGCAAGGAAAGATTAATCCACACACAGTGGGGAGAGCAGCCCTCCCCCTAACAAATCTTTTTCTTCCTTTCTGCAAACACAGTTCATTTCTCAGATCCTTCAGCTGGAGTCTTGTGGTGTCCATCCTGCTGACCCACAGCTGCAAACGTTAGCAGAGGAGCTGTGCAGCCTCTCCCTCTCAGAGAGAACTCGTGAGATGTACATCCTGGGGGTCACCCTGTTACGACACTTAGACATTTACAATTTCTTATACAAGGTTAGTGCTGGATTTGTAGAGTGTTTTCTAGAGTCTTTGCTGCACGGAGTGGTTGAAAGGTCATAAAATACCATTGCAGCGGCCAGAAGCGATGCTGATTTACACAAGCCAAAGACCAGGCTTTGCTCGAGCAGTAATTTTTATTGCATATCCATGCTGTGACAGTGGGTATAAATGAGGATCCCAGCTGGTGTAAACCAGCAAACCTCATTTAAAGGCACTCGACCTGCTCTAAATGCCTCCCGATCTGCTAGTACTGTTTCTATGCCATCACAACCTCTTGAACATTTCCAACTGAGTTCAAGCTTCCAAAAAATAAGGCTTTGGGCTAAATGTTTGGGGTCTTTTTATTCCTTGAAAAAGTCCTGTAAAATGTCTCTTCCAACCCAAATAATTCAGTGCATGCTTCCCCAATCTAGTTGGCACTGTCAACTTATGAAATAATGTAGATCTCCACACCCAACCACTATATAACTGGTATATAAAACATCTTTCATGGGCAAATGAGTATTGAATATGTGTTTGAAGATGCTACAGAAGTTGTCCAGGGGGAAAAAATGTTACTAAATGAGAATGCCAAGGAATTTGTCTTGGGTGGGGGGATTGGACTAGATGACCTTTCGAGATCCCTTCCGATGCCTAATGATTCGATGATTCTATGATCACTCCATAGCCTTTGACCTGCATCTTAGAACATCCTATTTTGTCCTAGGCCATAGCTGGGAGTAAATTTCTCAACTGTAAGTGTTAGGAAACATGCACTGCTCAGCATAGGTAATACTCAGGGGAGTGGTTTGCAAAGCGCTTGGGGATTTAGGAATGCCAACCCCATTCATTTCCCATGGGACACCCTCTCCTTAAGCCTCCTGATGGTTTTGAAAATCCCCCAGCCTTTGTCTTGAAACAAACAGTGTGGGTGTGGGCAGGCCTGTGTTCACATGTTCCTGCTAATCATCATGGATTTCCTTCCTGCCTCTGGTAGATGTTTTTCCCTAAGGAACTTCAGAAACCCATGGACAAGATGCTACGCCTTTTGACAAAGATGAAATATTTCAGACACCAGGTTGAATCTGGCGTCGATCCCTTGCTCCAAGCTATTCACTCACTGAAAAAGCTCCGCCAGTCTAGGAATGTGCCGCTGACCAAGGTATGTGTGGTCTGCCTGCACTTCAGAGGCAAAACCCCACTGAAGCAGATTCCACAGGACTTTCTTACCCTAGGCGCTAAAAGTCCGTTAAATCACAGATCACTGATTCTCTTACTGATTGATAACCAACTGAACACAAACCAGCAGTGTACCCAGGTGACATGAAGGCCAATGGTATCCTGGCTTATATCAGCAGTACCATGGCCTAGCAGGACTATGGACAAAATGATCCCCCTGTACTGGTGAGGCCTCTCCTCGAGTACTGTGGGCAGTTCTGGTCCCCTCACTTCAAGAAAGAGATTGAGGGGCTGGAATGGGTCCAGAGGAGAGCAGTGAGGCTGGGGAAGGGACTGGAGGGAAACTGATGAGGAGAGGCTGAGGGAACTAGGACTTTTTAGCCTGGAGAAGAGGATGCTCAGGGGGGGAACCTTCTCCCTCTCTACAACTTCCTGAAGGGAGGTTGTAGTCAGGTGGGGCTCTTCTGCCCGGCAATTAGCACCAGGAGGGCAGGGCCTGAAGCTGCCAGGGGAGGGTTAGGTTGGATATTAGGAAGCCCTTCTTCATGGAAAGGGTGATCAGACCCTGGAATGGACTGCCTAGGACAGTAGTGGAGTTCATACCCCTGGAGGCCTTTAGAGCCCTGGTCTGGCCCATGTGTTGATGTTAGGTCATGGGCTGGGGTGGATGAGCTCAGAGGTCTTTTCCAGCCTCAGTAATTCAGTGATTCTCTTAAAGCAGTGATGTTGTAAGAAGGTTCTTTATCATATGCTGCCTCCCTGGGAGAGCTTTGTTTGACCAGTGGGACCATCATGTCCCTGCATTGGGGCACACACTAGGAACATGTGCCATGAGAGAGACACTGGGAACAAAAAATCCAGGAGGTGGATGATAACTATCTTGAAGGGGGGGAGACTTCCAGTAAAATACTAGGAAGAGGTCGGTCAGCTTGTGAAAACAACTGCCCATTAAAATCTATCCCAAATCACGTAAGTCTACAACAAAAATGTGCTTTAGCTAATTGTTGCCTGTTCTGTTCTTTCTTTTTCCTCTCAGTTTCAGATGCTTTCAGTATGCAGGATTTGTTTGCATTTTGTTTTTTCCCCAGGCATTATTTCAACCAAACAGCTCTAAGGTAACACATGGCACATTTAAATCCATGTCAAAGGTTCTCTGCAACCAGGAGATCACACCCCTGTTCTTTGAGTCCTTGCTTCCAGATTCTGGAGACGATAGTTCTTCTATGGGAGATGCCTATGTCCAAAAGATGATGAGAAAATACGGGATTCCTCATGACTCCAGTAAGTGTTTCCATAATGCAAAAGAAGCATTTCAGAGCCAAACTCTGCTGTTACCAGAGAGATCCAGTGCTGAGCTGTTCTACCATATGTGTCTGGAGGGCTGGAAGTGCTCATGATTTATGCTAGCTGAAGATCTGCACTTCCACGATTAGCAGTGGTTTATTTCCATAAATGTTAAAAGGAAAACAGCCTCAACAGTGCTCAACAATGCCATTTCCCATTTGCTGATGATGTGGTCTTGGGGCTTCACAGATCACTGCTTTTCCAACTATACTGACGTTATTAGCTCCTCTGAGTTAACCAAACTCCATTTAACCTTCAAGCAGAGAATCTTGGTTCAAACAGTGAGACACTTGATGTCTTGAGTTCAGCAACAGAAACTCTTGCGGGTGGATTGATTTTGTCAAGGCATATTAGATCAGTTTGTGAAGAGGGCCCTAAAGTCATTCACTGGACACAGCAATAAACTGGGCAGACGGGAGAAAATACATCAGTAGCTTTCTCATGTCTGGGCAATCTGTGCTCTCTACATTTTGTTTGTTTTTCTCACCTTGCAGCACCCTTTTGCTTATCCTTTTACCTGGACCTGGTCAAGACCCCGACTGGAGCTTTAATTTGGTCTTTCTTGAAACCAATGGTGCTTGGGAAGATCCTTTTTACACCAGATACTGTGGAAACTCGAGCAATCATGGGAAAGGTATGGCTCTGGTCACAGTCCATAGGCCATCTCTGAAAGGTTGTGATTTGTCTAGCTCAGGCTTGTTTCTTTGAGAAACAAAAGTCTTTTGTTTGTAGTATTAGTCAAGTTCTTGAGTCTTACCTTTAAAATGTTGGTGTTGATCTCCTGTTTCTAACACAATTGTTTATGAAGTTTCACCTCCATGTTTTCAGTCAGTAATAGAGCGATGTCTCCCAGAACAAACTCTATGACCAGTACTGGCAAGCAGAGCCAGTAGTGGAAGAGAAGCTGTTTTCCAAAACATGTCCCAGATGTCACATGCAGGGCCACTTGCATCCAGACTGCGTGGTTAAGGGGCATTTTGCCAAACAGTGATACAGTGCTGATAAAAATCCTAAGGAAACCAGATGTGATATTAGCTGTTTTATTGATTTATTTATTGTTTTAAAGCTGCAAGGTAACAAATAAATGAATCCTGACATGCTGTGGGCTTTTTTTTATAGTCTAATGCAACCCTGAATCAGATGGCTGATCTAGCCCTCAAGTCCCAGGAGTGGTTGGACAAGTCTCCTGCCATAATGAATTCACTGACTAAGTTAAACCAAACTGTTCCAATAATCAAGGTAGGAGAGCTCACCTATCCTGGTTTCCTTTTTCACTGGATTTCCAGGGACCTCAGGCACCTCTTGGACCAGCTGAGGAGAGCCTTTTTCAGGCTTTTGTCTTGGACTTCACAGTTTCTGTACTTGCCTGCCTCTTAACTCCTGACTCACCTGTCATGCAAATCCTCTTTCTACAATGATCTGTTTGTAAAAAGGTCTCTGAAGTGGCCATGCTGAAGCCTGCTGGAGGGCTCAGATGAGCAGGGGGATGCTCTCCAGTTTGTAAATTAACTTTCTGCTTGATGGAGTGATCCACCCAGCCAAGACCAGGCAAGAAATGACTTTTTCAGAAGATGAAACAGTCCCTATAATAAGCATGTAGCTCTGGGTAAGCACAGAAGAGCTAAAGGCTGTCTTTGTACCTCAGCAAGCGTAAATAACATTTCCTTTTTCCCCTCGTAAGAACCCTTGCTCTGATACAGAAAGCAGTAGGCTGTGATGTTTCACATACTTGCTTCCTGTTCCTCTCAGGAAAAATGGTCTCCTATTCTTTCAAAACTATGAAAATTATATCTCTGGAACCCTTAAGCACCAGAAGTTAATTTCAGTGCCTGGAATTCTTTGTCATTTCTGTGGCACTGAGAGTGGAAAATGCAAAAGTGAACTGCAATAGTCTGTGCCATCTGCACTCATTGGTGGAATAATGAACTATTCAACCAAACACAGAATTCTGTCTGCTGCTGCTCTCGAAGCTAAATTCCAGTGTTCACAGGGCTTAAAACAGGCCCAAGTCAACTTTACTGTGCTTGTAGAATACAGTTATCCATGGTTTTCCCATGGGACTCTGAAGGAGACTTAGTAGCCATCTTCTGTTCATAGTAAGAAACACTGGCTTGGACTCATGGGGCTCCAGATTATGTTGTCATATCTATGATTTCCTCATCCTACTACAGAGTGAAAGAGGGAACATCAGGAGAGGAGTAGGAAGGAGCTCCATGATGACAACTGGCCTCTTGTATTCTAGAAGTGCAGTGAGTAAACTTAAGGGGCTTCTGGTCAAACTGATGCCTTTTCTCTTTGCTTGTTGATAGAACACCCTGCAGAACCCCTTTGTGCAGGTGTTTATTAAGCTGATGGTGGATCTGGATGCAGCTGAACTGCTCCATCAAATAAATGAACTGGGTAAGTTGGTTGGTGTTTGTTGCCCTCCTGTTTGTATTTCGGGTCTGTGAGCTCCAGGCTTGCCAGTCTGCTGGTGCTGTTCCTCTCTGGACACTGTTGGATGTTTTAGTGCAAGGAAATCTCACCTGTGACTCCCAAATCTTTTGGTCTATGGGCAAAGACCACATGCCTTGCCTATGCCAAGCAAACGGCATATAGGATGAGGTGTTTCTCCGGAGAGTTTAAAAGATAGTAGGGTGGGAGTTTCCGCAGCGGAGTGTGGCCACTGGAGGACACTGTTTAGCCATAATTATCAC
Source organism: Upupa epops (assembly GCA_013397515.1). Taxonomy (NCBI): domain Eukaryota; kingdom Metazoa; phylum Chordata; class Aves; order Bucerotiformes; family Upupidae; genus Upupa; species Upupa epops. Next base: position 288,599 of record VZRI01010149.1, on the reverse strand, counting down.
TTCAATTGAGTTACCTGGGTCTCTCTTGGGAAATGTGGAGATCTCACTTGTATCACATCAAGATTAAACTTAAAAGTTTTCCAAAAGATCAAAACCAGGGATCAGGTAAAAGTACCCAGACTAGTGAAGCCAGAGGCATCATTACAGGAGATGCTCTGCTGAAATTTGCTCTTCTCTGGCGTTCTCATGGGGTCCTTCAAGGAAAGAGTTGCAAATCTGCTCTAAAGGAATCATCTCTTGGAATTGGTGGATCTGTCCCCTCTCAGTGCATGGTGACCACAGTCTCCTTCTAGCTGGTCTTATTGTCCCTACCCGCTTTTTCAATGAGCAGCCACACAAGTCAACGTGGATCTGAGTTAGGCCAGAAAAACCCAGCATAAATCAGGAGTGTCTGTAATCTATTGCAGTCAGAAAGGTATTTACACACTGTTCCTTATTACCCCTGCATGATTTCATGAGGAGCAGCTCCTGTCTCAACTCTCTATGAAATCCTCGTGCGTGTAGCAGCTGACCCACATCAGTTACGCTGCATCGTGCCATCACCTTAGAAAACAGCCAGGAACTAGCAGTGTCCTTATTAAACCGTGTTATTTGGTTTAGTTCACGCATCAGCACAACAAGCATCACTTTTCCTTGATGTGCTCAAATAAAGCACATCCTCCCCTGAGACAGAGCAGCTCAGCAGATGAGGCTGATTACGTCAGAAGCCGTGGGATGTGGGATGAATGGTGAGCATCGTGCACGAGTCTCAAACTCATCCGGTTCGTGGGCACATCCTGATTTGGGATGGCTGTCACATCTTGATGCTGGCATCCTCCCAAAGGCAAGCTCATGAGCATATTACAAATGATTAACATAAAAATTGGGTCAGCAACATGCCTTCATCACACTGCTGAGTGTAGAGATAAATCTTACACCAAGGGTTTAGTACAATAGAGTACAACTTCTGCTTCCTTTCTGCTGCCACTGTTGGTGTAATCAGAGAATCAAGGGTTGGAAGGGACATCCAAAGGTCATCTAGTCTTTCACACTATGACAAGCAGGGCTATTTCTCACCAGACCAGATTGCCCAGAGCCCTATCCAGCCTGATCGTGAATACCTCCAGGGATGGGGCCTCCACTACCTCTCCAGGCAGCCTATTCAAGGGATCCACCACCTTCAGATTAAAAACCTTTTTCCTCATGTCCAGCCTCAATCTACCCTTTTGCAGCTTCAAACCAGGACCCCTACTGAATAGTGTGGAATAACTTTTTGTGATGTATAATGGTGCCACTGGTGTTGCTTGGTTGTTTTTCAGATGACATTCGTCTGGAATTGCAGAACAACACTGACATTGTCGACCAGCTGAACACATTGGCTACCCTGGCTGTGAATGTGTCGTCCTGTGTCTCATTTAATCGCATTCAGGCAGTCAAAAACCTTGAGGAAATGGAAATGGTGGCTAAAGAGCTCTTTCTGAAGAATGAGCTTTTTGCAAGTATGTGACACTCTCAAATCCCTCTGTAGGTGAAAGTAAGTCCCATGCTGAATGGGAGTCCAACATAGGAAGTTTGGCTTTCCACCATCAGCTCTTGAGGTCACAGCTTCCACTGCAGGGTAGTTGATTCTGAGCCAGTGAAGCAGGGGAACCTTCACACTGAGAGTCTCCTTATGGCAGCGTTTTACATGCTACTGCTCTTTTCACACCTCCTTTTCCCTCCCACCCCAGCTGTCTGTACAGAAAGCCCTTGGTCAGCTGGTGTTTTCACTTGATTGACTTTGAATTTGAACAATATTTCACTGCCCTGAGGAGATCTGTTATGAAGATACTCATGACTGCTGCCTTCTTCCAGGCCCCCAGGGAAAGATACTTTAATCAAGAAAGATGTCATACAATCAGCTACATTGGAAAAGACCTTTAAGATCATAGAAGTCTAAATATGACAGTTTAATTTTTTAGAAGGTCACAAAGCTCTTGAGATGTTCTAGCCATCTAATGCTGCATGTTACACTGGAGCTTCTTCTCATGCTTTTCACAATTGTGGAATCAGATTGTGGCTTCAGATTAGGTGCAGAGGTGGGGAGGAGAAAATAGGAACTTAAATTCATTTGAATGGTATGTGCATCTCTTAGGAATGCTCCTCAAACCTCCATAGTATTTACTTACAAATCCTGTGACCTTTACGTTTTACCTCATAACTGAAGGGAATCATAGAATCCTCATGACCTCTAGCATCATTAAGTCCAACCCTCTCCCCAACCCCTAGACCATGGCCCCAAGTGCTCTGCCTACTAATTTTTTAAACACTTCTGGGGACAATGACTCCACCACCTCACTGGGCAGACTGTTCCAGTGCCTAACCACTCACTTTCTCAGTAAAGGATTTCTTCCAATATCCAATCTAAACCTCCCCTGATGTAACTTCAGGCCATTTCCCTTGTCCTACCATTAGAGGAGACCAGCACCAGCCTTGCTATAACCTCCTCTTAGGTAGCTGTATAGAGCAATTAGATCTGCTCTCAGCCTGCTCTTCTCTAGACTAAATAACCCCAGGTCCCTTAACAGGACCTGTTTTCCAGACCTTTCCCCTGCCTCATTGCCCTTCTCTGGCCCTGCTCCAGCACCTCAATGTCTTTCTTATACTGTGATGCCCAAAACGGGACATAGGAACTTCTTCATGTCTTAAAACTCTAGACACTGATGATATTGGTTTCCATTAAAGCAGTTTTCTTCCACGTTGGTCCTCCATTTCCACTGTATGCTTTATGGATAGAATCGTGGAAAAATGCTTTATGGATAGAATTGTGGAAAAATACTCTGGAGATAAAATTTTTTTTGTGGTATCACCTCTGCTCAAACACATACTTCAAAGGGAAAAAAGAGCCCTGTTTGTCAAGCCGTTTCTACTGCATGCTCTTTCCTATGAGGAACTTGTAAGGTTTTATGTTAGACACCTCAGCTTTGCAGGAATTAGTGAGCAGATCATAGGTTTGTGTATCACAGCATTGCTGTGTGAGCCCTGCTGATGGAGCACCCTCATGTACCTTCCTGTGAGGTGTGTGCATGGCCAGTGCCGTACCTAAGGGAGAACAGGAAACTCAGGGGGACCTTCTCCCTCTCTACAAGTCTCTGAAGGGAGGTTGTAGTCAGGTGGGGGTTGGGCTCTTCTCCTAGACATCCTGCAACAGGACAAGAGGGCAGGGCCCGAATGTGCTAGGAGAGGGTTGGGTTGGATGTTAGGAAGCCCTTCCTCACGGAAAGGGTGATCAGACCCTGGAATGGACTGCCCAGGGCAGCAATGGAGTCCCTGCGTGTGGAGGCCCTTAATGCCCTGGTCTGGCCGATGTGGTGTTAGGTCAGGGGCTGGTCTGGATGAGGCTTTTCCAGCCGCAGTCATTCTGTGATCCTGTGGCATCTGACAGCCCTGGTAACGGTGAAGTTTGTCCTAATATAGCTGGTTATTTCCAGAGGTTTTGGTTTGTGAATGTTCAATGGGAGAAGATTTAAAGGCTCTGGGGGTGCATTTCACATTCATAATCAGTGTTCGTGTTTGAAAGTACCTTTGAAAGTAGCTGTGGTATGTATAGTTTCCACCTGTAGTCCCTCAATAAGCAGCCTACTATCTGAGCATTATTTGTGCAGCACAGAAATGAAACAATGAATTGTAATATAGAAACGGATTGTAAAAGTGAGGAGTTTCTACACAGTTGTGTGTGATACTCCTGTACTGTCAGCTCTGAAGGAAAACCTTCTCCCTTTCTTTGCCAAGGTATCATTTTCAAGCTGCCTTCCAGCCATAGCAGCCCAGTTTATGGTGACTTGACTCTCCCTCCTGTGCTCAATTACACCATCCGAATGAGCAGCAGGATCACACAAACCACCAACCGCATCCGGGAGCGAATCTGGACAGTGGGACCACACAACTCCACCTCACAGAGCCAGATTTACAGCCGGGCCTTTATCTATATCCAGGACAGCATCGAGAGAGCCATTATCGAGTTACAGACCAGCAAGAAACCAGAGCACATAGCTGTTCAAGTCCAGGCCATGCCCTACCCCTGCTACAATAAGGACATGTAAGTTGAAGTGGCTTTTGCCTTCATGCTCTGTGTAAGTTTATCTGGTCTGACTGGTGGAGTTCACCAGCTGCACTGGTCTCCTTAACTGTGCTTACATGATGTAGAAACAATCTCATCTTGTGGGTGTGTTTCTTTCCAAGCATCTGATCAAAAGAGGAAATTTGGGGCTCCTGTATGAATGGTCTGGATGTAGTTTATCTCATGTTTTGCTTTCAGTGTTCTGTATGTACCCAGATTATCATGGTAACTATAGGTTTGACAACAGATAGATTTAGTGTCCCTGTTATACACGGTGGAACTGGACTGGGCTTGGCAGGACTTGGGGTAGATGTGAGTCTTGGCTTGTTCTGTGAGCTCTGCTCCTAGAGATTGCTGCCCAGCTGGGGTACTTGTAATATAGTCTGGAGATTCTGGCAGCCCTTCAGTATAGAGTGGACAATTCTTAATAGAGGTGCCTCTCAGCCGCTTTAAGAAGGATGACAGGGAAGATGGGCTGGCTTTTGAGCAGTGCAGCAGTTTGAAAAGTTTTGGATCATCTTCCTTCTCACTCATCCTGAGCCAGATCTAAGCAGCATTTTCTGCCAAATGCAGCAGAGAAGTGCATCTCTCACAGCTGAGTACCACAGCAGTTCTGTTGTGTGCTGGAAAGCTGGCAGCATGGTATCTCCTCAGAGCTGTTCCCCAGACCACAGCTGATGCCTGAACTGAGTGGAGAACACACAGGGAAAGGGATATCAGTGTATGTCAGATAGCACTGAAGGGGGTTGAAGGGGTTGAATGGTCACTCTGCCCTGACATAATGATCTTCTTTGAACCAAAAGTATAACCCAGACCTAGAAGCTCATTCTGTTGTAAAGCCTCAATGGCTACTGCATGAGCTAAAATGTCATTGGGGAGCTATCACAGACTCATTGATCTCCCATGTCAGCCTGTCACTTAGGAGAGCCAGGGACCTATAATCTCTGCTCAAGGTAACAGCATGCAAAGTGCCTGAGAGCACACAGGCAGTAAGCTCTGAAACTGAGTGTCGGCTTCTTGCAGCAAATAGGTGGATTATTGCTGTGAGATAGTTTTGTACAATGATTAACTGGCTGCTGGAGGCACTTAATACACTGCTATGTGCTCCTCTTGTTGCTGGGCTGCTCAGGAAACTGCTTGCCTTTGGCTTTCCCTCCCCAGCCTGAGTTTAGAAGGATGTGAGTTTCCACACTTGTTAAAATACCGAAAGGCTTTAGATTTGTGTTATAAAATGGCCATTTGTCGATTGTTATCCGATCTGTATGGAAAAGGAGGGGATGTATGGGAAATGCTGGTTTTTCAATAGCCTACACATCAGGGATTAAAAGAAGCCCCACCAACACAAGGAATAACCCAAGCAGAGGTATTGAAATGCTTTTTGCTTGCACTTTATTAATTTGGCTTTGCTGATGTGGAAGCACTTCCTCAAAGTGCAGGTTTATGGGAAAATTTCAGCTGTACAGATAAAATAACTCCAAAAAATGTAATCATAGTAATTTCTTATTGTTATTGTACCTGAAACTTGCCCCAGGAATAATGCTGATTTTTTTTATGTCAGGTTTAGAATGAGGGTAGAAAGCATAAGCCCTATAGATACAGTGATGTGAGGTTCCTACTAGGAAGACTTTCCATCACTAAAGGATAAATTCACTCTCAGACACTGATGTCTTATTTTTCGGCACTGGAGGAAAGTTCTCACTCAAGAATTGTGAAGCCTGCACTGTAGAACCTGGATCAGCAATACCTGTCCTGTGGGGTAATAGAACAGACACTGAGGGAAGCACCTATATCCCAAATATGGCCTGATATAAAAACCTTAGCCATTATATCTCATAACAGATCTGGGAATTATGGCTGAGGTATTTCAGAATGGGATTCAGACAGCCAGGAGCTGCGTCTGTCCATGGTGGTCCCTGCTTGTGCCAGTGATGCTGCTGAGCAGAACCTCCAGAATGCATCGGGAAATCCCTCTGAGATTTAAAAAAAGAAAGAAGATTTTGAACAATTAGGAGTTTCTTGAATAGAAAATGCAGAACAGAAGCAAAATAACCTGTTTTTGTTGGGTTGGTTTTTTTGGTTTTTTTTTGTAATTATTAATTACACTTCACATTTTGAAATAAAAGCATGTCTTTTCCTCTGCCCAAAGTATTAGTATTGAAAAATACCTTCTGTGTAAAACCTTAATCCCCAGAACATTTCATATTCAGCTAAAGCCTGCATTTGCCTTTTACAGGTTCTTAACCAGCGTGACCTACTCTCTTCCATTTGCTCTGATGGCTGCCTGGGTGCTGTTTATAGCTGATTTTGTTAAAACACTTGTTCAAGAGAAAGATCTGAGGCTTTATGAGGTATGGTAAAACTTTCTGGGGCGTGCAAAATTATAAACAGGTTTGCCTTATTAGTGGTTAGTGTGTTTCATGTACAGTATTAAATGGAGCAAAACAAGCATTAAGGAAAGTCACATTCCACATACCCATTGTTTGACCTGCAGCGCTGGGACTGAGCTGGAAAGCAGAGAGACACAGGGCATTTGCCCTTCGAGTGGTGGCAATATTGCTTTGCAGTTCTGAGCCCTTGGAAACGTGGGGCCTCACAAAGTGACAAGTTTGCTGAGGATGTAGTGCTCTCTAAAAATTGACTTTGAGTCATACCTCCTGGGGACAAAGACATGAAAAGTGACATTTCCTATTCTTGAAGTTATTATACTTAATATTTCAGAAGGTGCTGCATATTACATCAGCTCCTCTGAAATGAAGTTCTTCAGGTTGTCTGGTGGAAAATAAATGACATTGAGACAGAGGGAATTTAGGAAATTAACTCGGGTTGTCCATGCAAACACAGTCAACAGGGCTGAGCAGCAAAGAAGTTTTGTCAAACTAAGCTTCAGCAAGCAAGGAAAGCTCCAGTAGATTTGTTTTTCATCCAATGCCATGGAAACAAACACTGATTCACCCAAACCCTTCCCAAGAAAGAGCACTCTGTGAGCTGTGATGAGACTAAAAATGAGTGAACCCCAGCAGGCTGCTGACATCCCCTTGCTCTGGTTTAGGGAACCCAGTTTCACTGTTTCTAAAACGCAGGATGTCACTGTCCTTTTTAGTTGTCTAATAATGAACAAAAAAAGGTACCAGAACCTATAGTTTTGTTTGGATGAATAAAATTTTCTAAAAGACTTGTGGATTTGGTCTAGGCGATCCTGCTGTGGCAGGGGGATTGGACTAGATGATCTTGCAAGGTTCCCTCCAATCCCTAATGATTCTGATTCTGTGACTTGCTCTCCAGCTAATAAAAATTAATATTGCTTCTTATAACCAGGGTCAGTTAGCTGTTTTTTTTGTCTTGGGGTTACATGAGAAATGTCCTGGTTCCAAAAATCCATCAGAGCTTTTACTCTTGAGCCACTGGGTGAATTAGCATTGTATCAGGAATATTGTGGCCAGCAGAACTAAGGACAGAATTTTCCCCCGGCACTCGGCACTGGTGAGGCTTCACCTCAAGTACTGGGGGCAGTTTTGTGCCCCTCACTTCAAGAAAGAGATTAAGGGGCTGGAGCAGGTGCAGAGGAACAACGAGGTTGGGGAAGGGACTGGAGGGAAAGTCTGGTGAGGAGAGGCTGAGAGAGTTGGGAGTGTTTAGCCTGGAGAAGAGGAGACTCAGGGGGAACCTTCTCCCTCTCTATAACTTCCTGAAGGGAGGTTGTAGTCAGGTGGGGGTCAGGCTCTTCTCCCAGGCAACTAGCTCCAGGACAAGATGGCAGGGCCTACAGCTGCCCAGGGAGGGTTAGGTTGGATGCTAGGAAGCCCTTCCTTATGGAAAGGGTGATCAGACCCTGGAATGGACTGCCCAAGGAAGTAGTGGAGTTCATATCCCTGGAGATATTGAAGGACAGACTGTGGCCCCTAGTGCTCTTGTCTAGCTGGTGTGCTGATGTTTGGTCATGGGCTGGGCTTGATCATCTCAGAGTTTTTTTCCAGCCTTAATGATTCTGTGATTTTACAAAATCACCAAAAGACTTTAGAAAATCCACAAATCTAAAGCCATGAATCATAGAAGAGTTTTGGCTGGAAGAAATCTTCAAAATCATCGAGTCCAACTTTCCCTAGCCCTATCAGCACCACTAAACCCTGTCCCCCAACACAACATCTAGCATTCTCTTCAGCACCTCCAGGGACTCAACCCCCTCCCTGGGCAGGCTGTTCCAATGCCTGACAACTTTTTCAGGAATGAAATTCCTCCTGACATCCAACCTGAACCTCCCCTGGTGAAGCTTAAGGCTATTTCCCCTCATCCTGTCACTGGCTATTGGGGAGAACAAAGAACCCCTGCCTCTCTACAACCTCCTTTCAAATAGTAGTAGAGAGCCAGAAGGTCTCCCCTCAATCTCCTCTTCTCCAGGTTGAACAGCCGCAGATCCCTCAGCTGTTGCTTATATGACACCTCCTCCAACACTTGTTTTGGAACTTGTGGGCTGTGATGCTTCATACTTGCAGACCCTCTCTGTACTAATTTTTTTGCAACAGGCTGGTGTGCAAAGCTCCTGGGCTTCCCAGAAATGCAGGTGTGTGGTTTCTTCCTGCTTATCATTACGCTAGGATATGAAGGACTGTGGTCTAGTCTCATGCGCAGTTCAGAAACTGAAAGAAGCAGCAGTTCAGTATCAGCAGAAAGATCTTATAGTAATTAACTGTCATTTGTGCTTTTTATTTCATCCTTCTCTGCGTAGTACATGAAAATGATGGGTGTGAATGCCAGCAGCCACTTCATTGCCTGGTTCATAGAGTGTGCCATCTTCTTGCTGATCACTGTCTCTTTCCTCATCATCGTTCTGAAAATGGGTGACATCCTGCCCAAAACAAACACAATGCTTCTGTTCCTCTACCTGATGGACTACAGCCTGTCCATCATAGCCATGAGCTACTTCATCAGTGTTTTCTTCAATAACACCAACATAGCAGCCCTGGTGGGCAGCCTTGTGTACATCCTCACCTTCTTCCCCTTCATCGTGTTGCTTGTCATCGAGAATCACTTGAGCTTCTCTGTGAAGAGCCTGCTGGTGAGTTCTGCGTTTTAATAACATATGTGGAAGCAGATACCTTCAGTCAACTTCAGGTCTTACTGCAGCTTGTGTCACAAAAGTATATGAGTTGGGTGCCTTCATAAAGTTCACTGGAGGGTGCTGACAGATGTAACAGCACAGCTGCCCATGGCCTGTTTGAGGGAGAATTAGATGTGGCCCATGACTGAAAGCAATTCTTACGGGATTTTAATGAGTTCCCACCTGCCAACTGAATCTAGGTGGCTTGATCTACATTCTTTGCCCTTTGGAATTGCAAAGCAAAGCACTGTGAAGAACTGGGCTGTTTCAGTTAAGAGTTTGGAAAGCAGGGCTGTGAAGCACAGCTGGCTAAGGTTGTTGCTGGTTCTGCTCAGCCTTGAGTTTCATGGATCTCAAATTCCTAACCATGAAAATACGTTCAGGGCCTTGTTTCTTACCAAGGATAGAGAAATGTAAATGTTAGATTCCAGAAGTCAGCTTGCATTTCAGAAGACTAGAAAAAGGGTCTGTATGAGAGATGACATTGGGTCTTGGTTGTGGAAGCAAAAGGGCTCTAGGAAGACACTGCAGCCCATCATCAGAAGTGTTACCCATCATAAGCGTGATCCAGATCTCTTTGCAAGTGGTGCAAAAAGAAACCCACTGATTTTCCTGGCTCCTGGATGAAGCCAGTGAGGTACCTGAATGATTGACTGACTTGATTTCTCTTTGAGACTAATTAGTAAGTTCCTTGTTTTCAATTTTGTTTATTCCACAGAGCCTGTTGTCTCCCACTGCATTCAGTTATGCAAGTCAATACATTGCTCGATATGAGGCACAGGGCATAGGTAGGTTTATTGTAGACAAAACTAGGCTTTGAGCTCCTGTGATTGTGGTGTTTCATGAACTCACGTGGGTTCTGTTTGTGGCTCTAAATTTCTTTCTGCAGGTCTGCAGTGGGACAACATGTATAAGTCCCCTATGATTGGAGACAACACTTCCTTTGGCTGGATGTGCTGGCTCATTCTGATAGACTCTTTGATTTACTTTGTCCTGGGCTGGTATATACGGAATGTTTTCCCAGGTAAGGACACAGAGCATCAAGGCTGATGCTGTACTGTCTCTTTTGGAGAACAATGACTGGTTGGCTGATTCTATAGTTCAAGGAGCAGGACAGTCTGCATACACAGGATCTCTCTGTTTCTAGATCAAAGTCACCACAACTTTGTAGGTGTATGAGAGGATTAATGAAACAGAGAGTAGAGCAAGGAAGATTCAGGGTTCCCCAGTTTGCCATGTGGGTAGGTGGATGTCCTGAAGAAGCTGAAGGCAAGGACACAGGAGGATGTATGTGCAGTCCTCTGGGAGAAGATGAGAACAGAGCGTGTTAGCCTGCATTTGTCAGCTGAGTGATTTTGTGTTATGTTACATCATTTGATTTCAAAAAGTAATTCCTGCCTTGGGCAAGAGCCAGTACATTTGTCTTGTGCTTTTCTTCCCCACCTAATGAAGCAGTCCACTGGCATACTGCAATCTACCCAGTGGAAAATGTAAAGTACTCCTGCCCTCCAGCTATGAAGTTACTCAGAATAGCAGATCAGTGAGTGCTTCCTGTGGTGTCACAAGGGCCATTTCTCCTCCAGCTCTCAGTTGGAGGATCGGGGGAGAGATCTCTGTGGAGTTTAGTTTTGCTATTTTGCACGCACCCCACCTGTGATCTTTCATCAGAAGCTGGTTCCTCAATGGGATTCCTTCTCCTTGCAGGTAGATACGGCATGGCTGCTCCCTGGTATTTCCCACTGCTTCCATCTTACTGGGTGGAATACAATGGTTACCTGCCTTTCTGGGACGAGAAACGTGGAGGCCTTCTCTTCACCAAGCTGATGCTAAGGAAAGAAGCAATCATTAGCAATAAGCTATGTATGTGGATGCTAGATGGGGTAGCAATACTCTTTAGACTGAATGAAATTCAAGATCTTAGAATCGGTTCAGTTATTTCAATTAATTCATTTTAAAATTGAATTTAATTCAGCAACAGGGTGGATGGGGCTCTGGGCAACGTGGTCTACTAGGAAATGCCTCTGCCCATGGGCAGGGGGTTGGGACTGGGTGATCTCTGAGGCACCTTCCGACCTAAAACATTCTATGATTCTATTAAATGAATTCAGATTACTGAAGGGGGATCATACCCAGTCTGCCCATTGCTGTACTGGTCCTTAATTTTGTAGCACAAGAAAAACTTGAAGTCATTACTTAACTGAATAGAGATTTGAACTTCTTTGTCCATCTCTTCTTAAACATTTAGCCAGTAAAATGCTGTGAGATCATGCTTAAAAGCTCACTGACTCTACCTGACTGAAAATAACTCCATCGTTTTGGTGTGTGCCTTCTAATTTTCTATGCTTGTGTAGTATAAATTAAGTTAGGTCCTCTGAAACATCTAAATATAAGACCTTTTCAAAAGTGATTAATGCTTATTGCCAGGAGTTATTGGAAGCTGCAGAAGTAAAAAGGAGAAATCCCAGGGAGCTTGAAACAGTACAGAGCCTGTGAAATGTTCTCTGTGTTCCTGGAGTGCTGAACAGCTCCTGCTACTGCTGTATTTTATGTTTAAAAGCCCTTCTTGTGCTGTACAAGCAGCACAAGCACCTGCTGCAGTGCAGTGACTGTCCTCTACTCCTTCCCCTTGGTCAAAAAGGTGCCCCCCCACCTCATGTGGAACCGGAGCCCACTGATCTCACCTTGGGAGTCTCCCTCCATGGCATCACAAAGGCTTATGGATCCAAAGCTGCAGTGAACAACCTCAGCCTCAACTTCTATGAAGGAAATATCACTGCCCTACTGGGACACAATGGAGCTGGGAAAACTACAACCATGTGCGTAGCCTTTAAAGCTGCTGGTTCTTGTAACGTGTGAGGTGGCTGTTGGCCTCTTCTCCCTGGTGACTGGCAATAGGACAAGAGGAAACGGGGCTAAGCTGTGCCAGGGGAAGTTCAGATTGGATCTTAGGAAAAACTTCATCCCAGCAAAAGTGGAGAGGCCTTGGAACAGGCTGCCCAAGGAGGGGATAGAGGCACCATCCCTGGAGGGGTTCAACAAATGAGGAGGCACGGTGTTTCAGGAGATGGTTTAGTGGTTGGGGGTTGTAGGGAGGATGGTTTGACTTAATGAACTTGAAGATCTTTTCCAACCTTGATGTTCTATTACTCTATGATGGGTGAATGAGAGAGCAAGGGGCTGTGCACTGCTGGGAGACTGAATAGGATACTTCGTAAGGCCAGATCTGTTTTGCAGTTTTATCTTGCTCCTGGATGAGCTCAGCAGTCAGAATTAAAGGTTCTTTTCTGCTTAGGAATGTGTGTTTTAATCCAGGACACCAATAACACGCAGCACAGTGGCCATCCCAGCATTTTGTTCTGTGGCACTTTGGTGCCTGGGTTTAGGTTGTTCTGAAAGCTGAGGGGAGCTGGTGCCCCCACCAAAGCTAAAGTGGTATGAGTTCGGTAGCCTAATAAACACGTATATCAGCCATACAAACACATGTGCTGCCCAGACTGAAGTGGCAGTGAATTAATACATTGGCCCCTCAGCCCTTCCAAGTCTTGCTGTTTATAAATTATTATTTGAGTTGTTAGATAACAACACTAAAACAGACCAGTAGAACTTGATTTCTTCACTGATATATATGTGCATCACTCGGAAAGCAGCATTAAGCTGATAAATAGAAGCCTCCGAAGAGCTAAACCCAGTAAGACAGATGTTTGCTTCATCTCAGCTTATTAGCTATTCATCTCGTATTCTGTTTGCAAAGGTGCTATGCAGAAAAGTGAAATAGCTTCTTGAAACTTAGTGCAGGCTTCAAACCCCCAGTAACATCACAAGTTACTACTTTTTAATGCTGATTAAAAGTCTCAGGAGAGAGAAGAGCCCTGGGAAGGAAAGGAGCACTCTGAGATGCATTTTCTTCCTCTAGTCCCTGCAGGACAGCACCAGAAATGACCCAGATCATAGAATTATAGGGTTGAAAGGGACCTCCAAAGGCTGTCTAGTCCATTCCCCCTACAACAAGCAGGGCCATCACTCACCAGACCAGTTGCCTGGAGCTCCATCCAGCCTCAACTTGAATGGTTCCAGGAATGGTGTCTCCACCACCTCACTAGGCAGCCTGCTCCAGGGATTCTACACCCTCAGATTTAAGAACTTTTTCCTCATGTCCAGCCTCAATCTTCCCTTTTCCATCTTCAGATCATGACCCCTCATCCTATATTTCCCTGCCCCTGTGAGCAGTCTTCCCCAGCCTTCTGTAAGGTCCCTTTCAGATCTCCCTGGATCCTTCTCCTACGTGAAGCCTTCTCCTGGCTACGTGTGATAAGTGGCCAGAGTAGAGTGCGTAAGCTCAACTTGAGGATGTCTGTTGATGTTGATTGACTACTACTCTCCCAAGTATTTTCAGACAGTAGAAGAAACAGTGGGCAGTGGTCTGTGGCTGGAAGACATATGATGGACATGTAAGGAAACCTTGAAGGTGGTGATAGGACAGGACTGTGTGAAAAAATTACCTGTGATTTTTCCTTTTTCTAACTTCTTTTTCCATTTGTTTTTCCCTTTCAGATCTATTTTGACTGGGTTGTTCCCCACATCATCAGGTACTATTTTTGTGTATGGTAAAGACATCAGGACTGACCAGGAGGTTATCAGGAAGAACATGGGGGTGTGTATGCAGCACAATGTACTCTTTAACTACCTCACCACAAAAGAACACCTGCTGCTGTACGGATACATCAAAGTCCCTCACTGGAGTAAAGAGGAGCTCTACCAAGAAGTGAAGAGGTATAAAAATAGCAGAGTTTGAGAAGGCAGAAAGGGCTGTCAAAGTGATTGTGGGGTAGTGCCATTGTTACTGCAAAGCTCAGACTAATGGTGTTGAGGAGTGTTACAGATACAGGGTAGATGTCAAATATGCCTTGGTCCAAGGAGAGTATATTGACACCTATAGCTGTAAGAAAGCAACTTCTCATCTCAAGGCAGTGTCCAAGCTGTGGCTCTTCTTGGGACATGTATTTATACTGACCTAAGGGTCTTGTCCTTGCAGCTTTACAGTTTTCCTCAGAAAGAAGTTTAATCAACCAGTCAGAAAGATGATGTTGGCTTTATTAGTTTTGTGGAGAAGTGAAGCAGCCAGAACATCCCAGGGAGTTTGGATCTTGATGTTCTCAGTTGATGAGGTTGAGCCTTTAACCTTGACTTGTCAGATGGAAACTTTGAAGGCATCCTAAAAAAAATGTTTTAAATTAAAATCCCAGTGAATCATCTCTCTGCACTGTGACCATTCAGGAGAACAGTCCATACTTGAGCAGTTTTTCATTTGCAGTTATGGGTTTTTCAGGTATTTTCAGATTCCCTGCTTCTAGAAGGTGCCTGAAGGGCAACCTTTGGGAGTTGTTTTTCCTTTGTTTTCAAGGATGTTGAAAGAGACTGGACTGTACAGCCATCGTCACAAACTCACTGGCTCTCTGTCTGGGGGAATGAAGAGAAAATTATCTATAGCTATTGCTCTCCTGGGTGGATCAAGAGTGGTGATCCTGGATGAACCAACCACAGGGGTGGATCCATGCTCTCGGAGAAGCATTTGGGAAATCATCTCCAAGAATAAAAAAGGTACCATGATGAGCTGCTGCCTAGTGGCAAAGGTGATTCATGTAACTTTTGCAATGGCTTTGAACTGTGGATGTTGGAGGCCACAAATAATGAGCTGTGGGAATCTGGGATTTTGCATCCCTGTGGGTGCATCCTGGTTGCTTTCTGTAAATTCCCAACGTGATTTGGAAGATAACTTTACCACAGCACATAGTTCACAGTGCAGTACCTTACAGCTTCTCTCTAAAACTGCCTTTCATCCAAGGTCACTAATAATTTCCAAAAACCACAGGCAGTTTTCACCTGACGCTTGGTGTCCCTCATTCAGCAGTGCTCTTTTGTGTCTCACATCATAGAATCATAGAATCATGGCTGGAAAGGACCTCCAGGATCATCAAGACCAGTCATCATCCCAACATCTCTGTAACCCCTAGGCTATGGCTTCAAGTGCTCTATCTACCTGGTTTTTAAATACCTACAGGGGCAGTGACTACCACTTGCCTGCACAGCCGATTCTAGCGCCCAACCACTCTCTCAGGAAAGAACTTTTTCCTGAGATCCAATCTAAATATCCCCTGATGCAACTTGAGGCCATTTCCCCTCATCTTACCGTTCGTAATTTGGGAGAAGAGAACAGCATCAGCCTTACTACAACGTCCTTTTAGGTAGCTGCAGAGAGCAATCAGGTCTCCTCTCAGCCTCCTCTTCTCTAGACTAAACTCCAGTTACCTCAGCTGCTCCTTATAGGGCCTGTTTTCCAGCTCTCTCCCCAGGCTTGTTGCCCTTCTCTGGACCCCCTCCAGCACCTCAATGACCTTCTGATACTGTAGCACCCAAAATAGGATCCAGTACTGAAGGTGCGGTTGCCTGAGTGCAAAGTACAGGGTTAATACCACCTCCCACTACTGCTGGTGTCACCATTCCTGATCCATGCCAGGATGCTGTTAGCCTTCTTGGCCAACTGGGCAGTCCTGTTCAGCTGGCTCTTTGTTCTGTGGTGGTTGACATCAGCTCTATGTTCTCTAGGCAGAACCATCATTCTCTCAACACATCACTTGGATGAAGCAGAAGTTCTGAGCGACCGAATCGCCTTCTTAGAGCATGGAGGGCTCAAGTGTTGTGGTTCACCATTCTACCTCAAAGAAACCTTTGGTGATGGCTACCACCTGACACTCACAAAAAAGAAGGTTTGTGCCTGCGCTGGTCCTAAATTTTCAGCATCTTGGGTAGGAACTAAGTCAGTTGTATCCCAAGAAAGAAGGAGGCATATCACGGTGTCCCACTGAACTGAAGCATGCTGCAGAAGGTTTATCCCAGTCCAAAGTGTTTGCAGGAGCATGCTTGTTTCAGTATGATTTCACTTTCATGGAATAACTTCTTTATGCAACCACATTATGACCAGGTGAACATGGAGTGTGTTCTTGATTGGGCTTGGCCACACACATTCGAGAATATTCTGGATTGTGTTCCTTGGCAGCAAGATCATTTTTTCATGTGCCTCAACCTTCTGGGTTACAGTGCTCTCTGCATCCCAGCTCCTCTGTCAGTCCCATGATGGAATAAACATGCTTTTGTAATAAATAAGTTTCCTTTGGGAAAGGAGAGTTCCCCAAAACACGGGAGAGTTATCAGTAAACTGTTGAAGGGCTGTGAGCTTGCAACAAGGGGGAGCTCTGCTCTTGATAGCATTTACTACAGTGCTGTTGGTAGCCCCAGAAGAAAGAGTAAGGTGCAGATACCATAAGGCACCAGTTCCTCTTCCAAATTGCTGCCAGTATAGATAGAAAACAATTGTAACAAACCCATATGGAGACCCCATTTTTCATGGAAAAAAAAGAGTGGATTTATGCTGGCAACCAAGTTCAAGTGTCAGCTGTTTTGTGGCTTGGCTCTTCCTCTGTTTGACTACAAACAGTCTAGCTAGTACAAACCAGTTGATTCATCCCAATCCAGTATCCCTGTAGAAAGAGGGAGCTCAGCAAGGTCTTAGATGGACTAAGATGGGCATGGTGCCACATGTCCCTCTTCTAGGGCCAGAAAGCTGTTTTCGTCTTGTTTTGATATGTCATGTGAAACATTGTCAGTCTGGTTGGAGATCACCTCATCTACCAACTGTGTGCTGGGATGAGATTTGGGATAGATCTTGACGCAGGAAGTTTGACCCCACAGTCCTCACAGTGACCACAAAGTGCTTTCTCCCTTTTCAGAACATGGTAGAGGAATGTGACACCACTGCAGTGACCTCCTTGATCCAGTCCCATCTCCCAGAGGCTTATCTCAAGGAGGATATTGGTGGAGAACTCGTATACGTGCTTCCCCCTTTCAAGTCCACAGTCTCGGGGGCCTACCAGGCACTTCTCAGAGCCCTTGACAGTAGCTTGAGTGACCTCCACCTTGGTTGCTATGGGATTTCAAACACAACTGTGGAAGAGGTATGAGATTATGATCCAGTTTAATCGGTTATGAACTTATAGCCACTTGCAGCATCATTTTCTGGGCTGGGCTGGGGCATGTGGGAGCTGCAGACAGGGGAAGAATTGGGTTGGTTGGTTGCTGTGTTTTGCTTAGGGACGTGTCAGGGTGCTGATGTGTCCATAAACCTGTATGGATGCACAATGCGTTCCACTGTCTATCCTTACTAACAGTCTTGGCATTTTACTCTGAAAATTAGATACAGACTTAGGTGAGAGGTCAGAGATTGGTTTGTCTTTGAACTGTTCTCCTGGTCTCCACAAATCTGTATGCAGTCAGCAGGGAGGAGCTAGCAAACCATCTCAATGAAGAGCTTCAGCATGGATGTTCTGTTGTACAAATGAGTCAACC
Source organism: Upupa epops (assembly GCA_013397515.1). NCBI lineage: Eukaryota > Metazoa > Chordata > Aves > Bucerotiformes > Upupidae > Upupa > Upupa epops. Next base: position 271,026 of record VZRI01010149.1, on the reverse strand, counting down.
CCTGCAGGCACCTTCATGCCCATAGAAAATGAACATGAGCATTTAGTCGCATCAGATACAAAAACTGATGAGCAGTGGTGATCCTTGTCTTGTGGAGAGAGGGAGTTTGTTCCCTTTCTGCTTCCCTTGAAGGCAGCCAGAATGAATGATGTGAGGTGTACCATGTGCAACTCGGGTGCTGTGACTGCTCTCCAAACAGCCAGGATTGTAAGTCTAAAGGGGAGGAAAATGTCCCAGGGAAACAGCTCTTCTTGTAACTTCAATGGTGCCATGCAGGGAGAGACATCCCTGTACTGCTCACTGAGAGGATGCAAAGGGAGTAGTCACATAGCTGAGCAGAAACACAGCTTCATTTATAGCTACTTGGTAGCTGCTATTAGGACAAGATAAGTCCAGGGGGCATCTGCAAAGGTTTAAAATTTTCCACTGCTGCAGCAGGAGAGACAGAATGGAGCAGGGAGGTGACAAGGAGCCAGACAACAACATTATGCTGAAGAAAAATGAATTTCTTTCACAGAGCACCAAGGGAGCAGGAAGAGGTTTGTAATTCACAATTGCTGCTCCAACTACAGCCATGAAGCAAAAGAGTGGATTCTGATTATTGTTTTGGTAAATGGAGCCATTTGGACCAATTTTTCCTTCCTATTTTCTTGCTCCATAGGTCTTTCTTAATCTAACGAAAGAGCTAGTGAAGGACCAGCAAGAAGATGCTGAACTGCCCCAACAGCTGCCTGGAGGCAGTGGTCCAATTGGCAGTGATGAAACATCTATGAGCACAGATGCTTTCACAGAAAGAGACGGTACTGACTTACCCCAGGTTTTATTACAGATCTGTTGCAGATGCAAACCATAACAGATGGACTGATTTGATCTCCTTGTCTTCTTTCTTTGTTGAAAACCACATTTCAAATAGGAAAACTCAAGCAGGAATCATAAAACCAATAAATCACTAGAAATACATCATTCAGCAGTTGTTTAGATCCACAGGTTTGGAATAGGCTGAATCACAGGATAAATTACACAGGGGTTTTGTTTGCATCTGCCTGACTTTAAATTGATCCAGGTTTTAATCAAATCAAATACAGGCTGGGGGTGAAAAAGCCAATGTATAGGTCTGAAAGTAATTGCTGTAATTAAGGAATAGGATTGTTTCTACAAGGCCAGCAGAATTGGAGGGAAGCTTTGTATAACCTGTTGCAAAAGCAGCTCTGGGTCCTTCCTGCTGCTGTTTGTGGCATCCAAGTTTCTCAAAGGGGGAGAGAGTAGAATGAATTAATGTGCAGAAGAGAATCAAACTGCATCTCTCAGGGTTTGAAAGCTGCAAAAGGTGGTGTGGCCCAAAAATGAGCAACTGCCTGACTGAAATGCTTTTTTAGCCTAGAAACATTTTTTTAATTTATAAATATTCTGTTTATAGTTCGGGAGACATCCAAGGGGCAGCACAGAGGTATTTTCATACTCACTTCTTACTGCCAAACTGCGCTGTCAGTGTTACTGTAAACAGTAACTCATAGGTGTAATTAGAGCACAGAAAAGGATTTGCTTCATATTGTGTTATGTGAGTTAATATTTCATAAAGAGGGATGGGTCACGCAGGATTTGGCTCTGCTTTTAGTACCCCACAGCCCTGTCCATGCAAAGGATTGGCTGTTTTATGTGCCTGGTTTTCTTATTTAGGGATTAATTCTTGTATTGATTTGTCTGCTTTCTAAGTGATTCAAGTTTTAAGTTTGTAAACTTGAAAGAAGAACAAGTTTTACCTTCTAAGTTGCAGGTGGTTTGGTAGGATAGTTTTTTTTTTAACAGGCTGCATCCTTTTTTGGGAACTCAAAGTGAATTCCCTACATAGAATCACACAAAATTACAGAATAATCAAGACTGGAAAAGCCTTCTGAGCTCACCCATGACCTAACCACGACATTGGCCAGACCAGGGCACTAGGGGCCACAGCAAGTCTGTTCTTTAACACCTCCAGGGATGAGGACTCCACTACTTCCCTGGGCAGTCCATTCCAGTGTCTGATCTCCCTTTCCATGAGGAAGGGCTTCCTAACATCCAACCTATCCCTCCCTGGGCAGCTGTAGGCCCTGCCCTCTTGTCCTGGATCTAGTTGCCTGGGAGAAGAGCCTGACCCCCACCTGACTACAACCACCCTTCAACAACAACCCTTCTACAACTTCAGGAAGTTATAGAGAGGGAGAAGGTTCTCCCTGAGTTTCTTCTCCAGGCTAAACACCCCCAGCACCCTCAGCCTCTCCTCATCAGACTTTCCATTTCACAGCCTTGTTGCTCTCCTCTGGACCAATGTTCACATTTGAAATTAAAAAAAAACCTCAGTGTCCCATGAGCTCATGATTCAAGGGCTACAATCTGAGTCTTGTTCCAAGCCTCACCCCTGTGTATATTCCAGCCTAGTGACTGCCATTTGTAGTGAAGTGCAGGAAGATACTCCCAGAGTGCTCTAATCATGAGGTCCCTGTGTTTCACAAATGTGGTTCACTGACAGAGTGGTGTTCTTCTTTTGGACCCAGATCAGCTCCTCATTAGATCAAAAAGCCTGCAGGGCTTGCCCTTGCTGCTTAAGAAGATGTCGGCGCTGTTCATTAAGAGATTCCACCATACCCGGCGAGATGTCAGAGGTTTCATAGCTCAGGTCATTCTCCCGGTCCTCTTTGTGATGGCTGCAATGGGACTTGGGACGCTGAGAACTAAGGAGACTGAATACCCTGAACTGCTTCTTTCACCTTCTCTGTATGGCACGTCTGACCAGGTGGACTTTTTTGGGTGAGTGGGGTCCTCTGTGATCTATAAATCCCTTTGTTTGTGAAGAGCTGGTTCTACCATCAGTATTATTTCTAAGCACACCAAGTGGAAAAATATAACAGCAATAACCCAGAGCTATGTTATCCATGTGGTGGCGTTACACAGGTAACCTGCAGAAACTCTCCTCCAACAGGAACTCCAAGGAAAATGGTTTGTCTCAGACCAGTAATCAGAAAGCTTTAATAAAAACCTCTCAGCTGGAATGAGCTGAAATCTGTGAGGAATATCCTTTGTGTTTCCCATTGGAGTCTTCAAGCCCTGTGTCAGCTCTACTGCTCCATAGAGACAGCCCTAAGCCATGAGCTTCCAAACCTGTGTGACTGTCCTCATGTCATTTGGTGATTTCCAGGGATAACACCATAAATGATCACTGTTTGACATCTGCTCAGCATTAGTGGAAGTTCCTTGAACATTTTCTGGTTTCTTTTTTCTTTGTTAAATCTTAGGAATTTTAATGAAACAACGGATGCTTTAGTTGCTTCAATGATGGCTTTCCCTGGGACAGATAACACTTGCATGAATGAAAGCAATTCGTAAGTACTTCTTGGTTTCCATCCATATAAATTCTGAATCAGCAAGAGAATTGACACAATGCCATTATTAGCCATTAGACTTTAATAACCACCTCTGATCATCCGCAGAAGTTTCATACGTTGGTGCCACACACAGAAGGGGAAAAAAGCTATCTCCTGCCTTTCATCAGATTGACTTGCAGACTCTTTCAGCTCATTAGCAGATGTCTGACTGCCCCTTGGCAGGCAGCAGTGAACTGGTGCTGTTCACATGCTTGCACTGGTAGAATGCAGGGAGCTCTGGTCATGGTGTGAAGCCGACTGGTGTGAAGCCGACCACAGACCTGCTGAGCCTGTATGGCTCCTGTACAGCTCTGAGTAAAGGCTGGAGTCTGCCAGCACAGAACTGTAGATATTCTTGAAGACAGAAGCCTTAGTTCCATGCTTTAAAGGCTGAGTCTGGGTCTTGCACACAGTTTCAGAACTTGACACTCTTCTTTGCTTGCTTCAGTAAATACCCACCACCACAGCAGTTTCCTTTATTACTACAAGTAGTAGGGAAGCAGCTCTGGTGGTGGCAAGATGCCAGGATGAGAGAAAGCTATTGAAGCAATCCTCACCTCCCCAGTCATCCTAGTTACAACACTGAGCCTGCACCAGCACTTGGCAGTGTGTCTTCTGTTAACTGTGTTGTGTGGACTAGTTTGTTTTGGGCTCTGCAGACAAAATTCTGATGAACTGGTATTAAAATCGTGGACAGTTGCATCCTCATGCCACACATCCACTTCTCCAGAGGCAATACACTCACGTACAGGGAGTGCCTAGTCAGTACAGTCTGTCACAGTGATTGCAGTGACAACAGCCCTTTTCTCTGCCCTCTACAGTGATTCTGGCCTTTGCTCACCAACTTCATACCCTGTCTGCTCTGGGATTGGAGCAGTGCCGGGGTTCCCTCTAACCATCTGAATGTTCCAGGCACAGGAAGCAGCAGAGAAGGCTCTGTGCTGAAAGGCATTGAGGGCAGCAGGAGGACAGGGGTTCCCTGAGGTGCCCACAGCTGACAGCAAGACCAGCTTTTCTGCCAAAGCTGCTCATGGCTGTCCTTGCTGTCATTGAACATGACAGCCATTAGCATCACTTGCACACCTGAACATCAAGAAGCTCAGAGGGAAATATGTCCCTTTGCAGGCAGTGTCTGAAAGAGGATGCACTTGGTGACTGGATTGTCAGTGGAAACCAGAGAATGGAGTATTCTGCCTGCAACTGCACACATGGCTTCCAGGTAATCAAAATAAAACCAGAACTGAGAGAGTTTGGGGAGTGTTTGAGTGGTTTTGGAGATGGAAGTAGTTTTGTGTCCAGCTGTTACACTAAGGAAAACTCAGTGCTTAGATTCCTTTGGTTTCTTTCTGTACTTGTTGAAAGAAGGGCAACAACATGGTTTGAAGTGTCTGGAGAACAAACCTTGTAAGGAGTGGCTGAGGGAGTTGGAGCTGGTTAGTCTGGGGAAAAGGGGGCAGAGGGAAGACCTTATTGCTGTCTACAACTACCTGAAAGGAGCATGTACAGAGGTGGGGCTTGGTCTCTTCTCACAAAGAACAAGTGATAGGACAAGAGGAAATGGCCTCAAGTTGTTCTAAGGGAAGTTTAGGTTGGACATTAGGAAAAACTTCTTTATTAATGGTCATTGTTTGGGCTTCATGGTCTTAAAAGTCTTTTCCAACCTGGATAATTTTCTGATTCTGTGGGTAACCACAGTCTGGTCCAGTCTGGGGATGGTAAGGGAACAGCATACTGAGCAGATGCTCATGCTAATACATCTGCCTTGCTCCCTGCGGCGGGAAAAGCTTTACCGGTGTTTTTGAATGTTAAATGATTGTCCTATTTAGCAGAGGTGAACATGTATTCAAGGGGAAAATTGCATTTCATACAAGCACTGTCATTATATGAAAGCACAGCTATTATTGCTGTTTGCTCTTCAAAATTTAACTTCATGAGAAGTCTGGATCTATCTGCTCTTACTCTGCTCCATGTTACTGTGATGACTAACGACACCAGTTATTTGCATGACAGTGATACCCACAGAAATAGCTATGGATGCCGTTAAGAGTGTGGGGAAAAGGCAGATTCTGCCCAAAAGATGTTACAGTTCTACAGCTCAGTTTGAAGCTGAGCTCTCCTCCCTTGGTGCTGCTCACCTTTTTTTCCAGTAGGAAGTCAGGCTCATGGCACAGCGTGATACCATTTGTAAGATAAAGGCTGTACTTAGTCAAATGTTCCCAGTTGTTCCTGAAAATGCAGCTATTTTACTCGGTTTTCTGGACATGCACTTAATTTCACATCGTTAGAAGTATTGTCATTGTTCCTCCAGTAAGTCAGGATAACAGGCAAGCATAGGCAGGTGTTCTCCAGCTGCAAGGAAGCCATCTGGGGTATTCTGATGCAAAAAGAAGAGCAGGTACACAATAGGGAGGGAGAAGCCAGGGCTTGTGTTATGGATGAGCTGAGGGAAGCAGCCAGCAAAGCTCTCTGGTGGGACACTTCATGCTTATGAAACACTCAATGTGGCTTTGACCCTCAGCATCGTACATTACATATTCAGGACTAATCCCAGGTTTCTCTGAAGCTTGGGAAAAACCTTCCCAATGACTGACAGTAAAGCAAAAATGTCGAGTATAGCTGCTGTGAAATACAAGATGAGAGTTTGAGGCCACCACGGAATTGTGTGCTCTGTGAGTTGTTTTGTCCTGTGTGGTTGCTCTGGCGCTCTGGTAAGTAGGATCAGCCTTAATTCCTACGTGAAGCACGAAGCACATTTCAAGGTCTCACAGATGGCAGTGGAACTGAAGTGTAGGCTGTTTTTAAGCACCTCACTGAATACGTGGAGGGCAGCATGCAGAGGTGTATATTGTGTGTCCTTGCTCCCCCATTTGCGCAGTGTCAACTTCTCTAAGAATCAGCCCCAGCACCAGAATGTTGTCTGCTCCCAGTCTTCTGATGTGGTAGATGTTAGTTAAAACACAGACAGTAAGGGTTTTGTTCATTTGTCTCTGCTCAGATGTGTCCCCAGACCAACTACACTCCTCCTCACAGAAGGACCTTCTCTACACGGACGCTTTATAACCTCACAGGGCACAACATGGAGACCTACATTCTGGCAACTACCAAAGACTTCCTGCAGAAACGGTATGCCACAGTATGACTGGACAGTCCTTCTGGCACTGGGAGCAGCTTCTTGTATGTTGTTGAGCCACTGGGCTTAAGGGAGCACTGAGGGAGGAGTTTAAACAGGCCTGTCTACTGATGGTCCCTGTGAACGTAGTGAAAGGAGGGGAAATGGCCTGCAATCATGGAGTTAGAGATGAAGGTTTGTGCAATTGCTGTGCTTGATCTAGCAGAGAGAGCCTAGGGATAGCCTCTGTCAATCACGCCATACATTAATGGGGGGATTGCAGACAAGCCTTTGTCAGACTCAAAAACGCTTGAAGAGAGGAAACTGACACAATTTGTCACAAAGGAAACCCTGGGGAGTTTCCTCCAGGACTGATGCTCTGAAGAGGCTCAGCCAGGTGTGCTGCACTTAAACAGGTGCTTCTGTTCTGCTCAGCCGTGGGGCTGTTAGAGCTATCCGTGTGTCTGGACAGTGCAGCCACACAGCTTGTCACCAAACAACACTAGGAAGCCAGGAAAGTTGTTGAGGCATGAGTTCATCTATGTATGGTTTTCCCTCAGGTACGGTGGCTGGAGCTTTGGGCTGCCATTGACCAAAGATCTCCAGTTTGATATCAAGCCGGTGCCCCCCAACAGAACACTGACTAAGGTAAGTGAGGTCCCTCTCCTCACCCCAGCGTGACACCCAGGAGAAGTGATGTTGAGTTCAGGGATATTTCAGCAAACCAAGAGAAAGTCTCTGAAATCTGCATCTTGGCATGGGAGAGATGACTTGCATTCCATTTCTTTTTCTTTTCCTGTTCTTCCTTATGTGTCTGACTTCTCTTGCTAGCAGGAGACAAATTTTCTGCTGTCATAATTTTATTACATGGAAGTGAAAAGATCAATTAGGAGCACCTTTTATCTCATGACAGAATGTATGTACCTTAACTAGGGCTGGCTGGTACACTCTGATATACCCTGCTCTCTGTTTCTGCTCAGTGAAAATGTTGTAGCTCATCAGCCTGAGAAGCATCAGGGTTGAAATGTGAGGAAGCAGCAAAAGGAAAGTTAGTTGCATCCTCATTGAGGGTTTCTGCAGGAGCAGTAATGTTTTCAGAGATGGCTTCAGTAAAAGGTAAGCGCAGGGTTGGTTTCATGAATGCTCAGAGTAATGAATTTGCTGATGTTTTTACCCCTCCAATCTTACAGCTTCATCTCAGATGTGAAAGCTATAGCTGTTTGCTTATCACACACCAGGTTTGATACCTGGAAACCTTGGTAGTGTTGGCAACAGGGCAGACCTGGTCTGGCAAGGAGAATGAAATCACTGAGCATGTAGGACGTGGGGATATGATGCAAAGGTGGCAGCTGTGGGCATAGTTCCTCCCCTTAGGCCTCACAGTTTATCATGGTATAGGTAAAAACACTTATCATAGGGAGAGAAAGGCTGATGATGATTGCAAAGGTGACAACTGGCTGTTTTCTGCCCTAAAATACCTGGCTTTCAAGGGCTGTTGCACATTTGCCTGTGTGACCACCTTTAGGAAGTCCTCGTTGCTGGTGCTTATCAGACCTGAGCAAATTTCTACAAAGAAACCAAGTGTGTTACATATTCTGTCACATAACTAGCTGCTTTCTTTTCCCCCAGAAGGCAGATGGAGCTGGAGGGACTGCTTGTGCTGCAAGTGAAATGCACTTTTATCTTCCTTGGTGGCTGGATGTAGTTTAATCATTGGACTTTAACTCATAGGGCATATAACTCCAGATAACAGCCACAGAATGATTCATTCATGGAAGCAGAACGACCCAAAATGTTATCAGTAATGATTTCTCTCCAAAATTGTTTCAATTTCTTAATTGTGTGCAGGTATGGTACAATCCTGAAGGTTATCACAGCCTTCCAGCCTATCTCAACAGCCTCAACAACTTCATTCTTCGAGCCAGCTTGCCACAAAATGATACTTCCAGATACGGTAAGTGCAGAGCCCTTTTACACCAACAGCCAATTTCTTCCCCTTCAGGGTGAATATCCTGGTTCTGTTGAAATCGATGACAACGTTTACCTTGACTTCAGAGAGGCCATTTTCTTTATTCCCAGTTATGCAGCTCCTTTAAAAGGAGTCGAACTGGAATTGAAACCCATGAATAAATCACGAATTTCATCCATCTTAGTCCGAGACTCAGGGGAGCTGGCCGGGGAGGACCCCAACTCCTACGTAAAACATTTTTTTTTATCCCCAAAACGTCAGTGGTTGCTGTTTGATTGATTGTATCTCCTCGCAGAACTGCCTCCTGACAGGTGCCCATTAGTTATGCAGGAAGGGCCACGGCAGGTCAGCTGCGGGGGTGGTATAGATGAGTAAATTTTCATATGTCACCCTCCTGCAGATGTGTATGCGTATGTGGATATTTGTGTTCAAAGGACAGAGAGAGGGAGGTGAAGTGAGAAACGCAATTTTCAGTTCTGTTTTGCCTCTGACACACGACACATGCAGATTCTGAGGAGTGTTAGTAGCCCATCTGGGGTTATCAGTGCTCAGAACATCTCTTCAGCGATGTAAGAATCCCAAATCCCTGCTGATAAGCTGGGCCGACCTCTCTTACCATTTCTGTGTAGAAGAAGCAGCATGGGCACAGAGGTGTCTGTGTACCAGCTCTGGAGGTGAACATTGCTTGCAGAGAGAAAAGAAAGATTTATAGTGCTGCCATTTGGAGTGATCTTATGCAGAGATTTATGGGGTGACACAACAGGAGTGACTGTATATAGCAGTGCCCCCCTGACTGGTTTTCTTTGGCAAGTAATGCCCTTGGGGCCACATTCGGCTCGTGCCAAGCCCTCCTGGCCTCAGAAGCCTCCCGTTCCCAGGTGACAGGGCCCCTTCCCTCATAAGATTCTCCCTCATTGTCGTGTGTGAACTGGACTGTAGTGGAGAGGCATCTGGGCTGAAGCACTGCCATGAATTAAAGAAGCAGCATTGTGCTGATTGCAAGTCAAACCAGCACGTCTCCAGCTCAGCAAACAGCAAGTGAAACCAGCACCCGGTCCCCCGCCTGTGGGGGTGCCTTTGAGCCTTGCAGCTCACCCTCCAGGTCAGCAGGTTCAGGCTCTTTGGCGTGCTCTGAGCCAGTGTATCACAGGCATGGCTGTTCAGAGAGCAGACCTGAACCGGGTGCTTCCAGCGGCAGGAGCATCCCAGAGCAGCTGAATTATTAAGCATTGAAGCTCCTTGCCCTGTGTCTGTATTCCCAACACGTGCTGGAGCGAGAGCAAAGGCAGGAAGCTCGTGTGAACAGCCAGAAAGTTTTTCACAGGGAAAGTTTTATACCAGGAAAATAAGCATTTTCAGTAGGAGAAGGAACAGCAGCAGTTTTTGTTCCATCTGTTGCTGCTGCTTTTGTGGTTTTGGAAAGAAATGCTTAGTAGTAAATGACCAGACAGATAATTCTCGGCTTCCCACTAATGATCCGAGCGGCAGAATGGGAGAACTAAAATGAATGGATGAGGATGGCTCCCCTGGGGTTGTGTAAATCCCGTCTGCAGCACAAGCGAACAGACGTTCAGTGCGGTGCGTTCCTGCAGCTAAATCTGTTTGTTGTTGTGACAAATAAATGACAGTTTAAGAACCATCGGAACGGTCAGATAAAAGTGCGGTTTGAAAGAGGTGCTGGTCCCACTTTACAGATTGGACTTAGCCCTGCCTGCTATTTTATAAAAAAACTCAAACCATAAAAAGCTTTTCACCCTGTCACTAAGCAAGTCATAATAGCTTTTGACTTATGTACATTGTGCTTTCTCTTCTCTCAATCCCAACCAACAAAAAAACGGGGAAAGCATTGAAATGGAAATTCTGACTCCCAGCCTAAGCTCCAGTAAAGGAAGATGGCTTTATAGTGGAGTATTAACAGCTTAGACAGTCTTTCTCTCTCTCCCTTTTAGGGAAGGGAAACATTTCCTGGCTATTTGTGTGGCTTTATCAGCAGCCAGAGATTTTAATTCCATTTCTCTCAAGGGTGACAAGACCGAGGGGTTGGGATTTTTCCCCTTCCAAAATGAATTTCCTGTGAAATCTTTCTTTTAAGTTTATTTGCTTGGTGTGGTCAGCTCAGCCCCCCATTCTTCTCCTCTCTGGTCCCTGTGTCAGTGCTTGTTCTTAAGGAAAATTAGCCCAGAGTAGTTCCTTCCTCCTGTAGCAGCTGAGAGTCGGGTACCTGGCTGTAAGGAGATTAGATTTCATAGGGGACATTTTGTGGGAAATATCTCTGGATTTAATAGCAACTGAAAGCATCCCTGAGAAGGGAGGTGTTCCTGCAGGTGCCTACATACAGATCGAGAACCTCGTTTTTAGGCACAAAAACACCTTAGACTGAACCCACAAATCTTAGAGGCGGGACCAAGGCAGAGACCTTCACTGGAGGTTGAAACTGGCCCACCAGAGACTCAAGTTCCTCTCTTGGTTTGTGTTGGCAAAGATTGACTCCAAACAAAGCAAACTGGACCAGACTAGTGTATTTTGGGTCACAGCTTCTCCTTGGCAAATAAGGACTTAATCTCATGAAGATATCTGCATGTGAACAGAAAATTCAAACCCATTTTAAAGGGATCTTTTTGAAAAGGATAACAGAATCACAAATTTTCTTTGGTTTGAAGAGGCCTTTAAGATCATCATGTCCAACCTTTGACCCAACACTGACATGTCATTACTAAACCATGTCCCTCAGTACCAGGTCCATGTATTGTTTAAATCTCTCCAGGAATGGGAGCTCCACCACTGCCCTGGGCTGGGCTTACAAATGCAGTCACCAGATTTTTGGAATTCATTTGGACAAAATACTCTTCAGACCTGCTGTGCATCAAAGTGAAGCCATGAGGAGACAAGGGTGCTCAAAGCTCTGCCCAAGATTGCACCAAGATGGTGGAGCCAAATCTGTCTGTCAATCTGCTTTTCTTCTCACAGTTTTCTGTGTTATTGTCAGTCTCAGGAGCTGGAGAAGGAATTTTTAGATCATGTTCTCATTTTATTTTCATTTTGGTTTTGTAGGAATTTTCTTATCAGCTCACCCATATCCTGGAGGACAGAGTCAAGAACAAGTCATGTAAGAAGATTCATTTTGTTGATACCTGAACCATTTAGCTTCAAGAGAATTAAACCAGCTTCTTGGAAGCCATCAAAGAACTTAAATGAACTAAATATCTTTCTCTAACTGGTGGGACTGGTCTCTTTCCTTGTCTTCTTTCCCTCTCTTCATGAGGAGCACCCTGCATAGCACAGAACTGCAGATTCCTGGATGTGTTTCTGCACAGGAGCCCTTCTAGCTGTGGGGGTTAGAGTTAGAGGCTCACAAATTTGTGTGCTTTGGCACAATGACTTCATTTTCCCTTTGTCCTTTCCAATCCACGCTGTTCTACAGTGTTAGCACTCGGTCCTATGAACCCTGATTCTAGGTGAACACACTGGCCCAGAGACACAGAATAACAGAAAGTTATGGGTTGGACTAGATGATCTTTTGAGGTCACTTCTAAGCAGGATCGCCCAGGTTACACAGGGCTGCATCCAGGTGGGTTTTGAAAGTTTCCAGTGCAGGAGACTACTCAGCCTCTCTGGGCAGCCTGTGCCAGGACTCTTGTCACCCTCTCAGTAAAAAGGTTTTTCCTTATGTTTATGTGGAACCTCCTCTGCTCCAGCTTGTACCCGCTGCCCTTTGTCCTGTAACTGGACATAACTGAGCAGAGCTTGGCTCCATCCTCCTCATGAGCCTGGCTCATGCCCCTCAGTCTCATCTTTCCCAAGCTGCAGAGACCCAGCTCCCTCAGCCTTTCCTCACCAGGGAGGTGCTCCATTCCCTTCATCATCCCTGTGTCTCTGTGCTTGACTCTGTTGCTACCTTTTTGCTTCTGAGCAACAAACATTGCCTCCATGATAAAGGAAACCTGCTTCTGACTCACCACATATGTCTTTCTCTACTTTCTCCCTAGGTTAAACAGCTTACTTGATATCATTGTTTCCATGTCTGTGTTGGTTGGCTACTCCATCACAACAGCCAGCTTTGTGCTCTATGTGGTGAAGGAACATCAGACCAAAGCCAAACAACTGCAGCACATCTCCGGCATTGGGTTGACAAGCTACTGGGTGACTAACTTCATTTATGATCTGGTAAATAATTCACATTCCTAAATGCAGTCAGAGTAGAGGGGGAGGAAGAAAAACCCAAAGAGTTCTTTATTTAAAGTTGGTTGCCTAGACTTCTTAATATTATTACTACCAAGAGTGTGATGCAGTAATTATTCTCCAAGGCATTGAAGATGACTAAATGTGAACCGCAACACTGGGTTTTGCTAAGTGAAGGCATTCCTTCTCTCTTGAGTGTATGCAAAACACTTGGCACATTTATAGACAGCAGCACAGAGCAGGCCAGAGCTTGATTTCCATTTTAACATGCAGGCAGCAAGCTGCTTCTCTGCTAGCTTGCAGGGCTGGATAAGTTGTGGTGCAGCCTTCATGCATCCAGGGTGAAGCTCTGGGTCTGAAGGCTACAACCGTTTTGGAACCCCTGTGAGGATGGTGTGTGATATTAGCAGCCACCTCCCAGCTGGCACTCCCTTGTTGGGCAAAACTCCATCGCTGGGATGCATACCCTCTTTAAGATTCTGTATTAGGAAGTGTTTTAAGCCAAGGAAAGCTACTAATGCAGCTCTGTGCTTTCCAGGGCATGAGCAAGTGCCTTTCTACAGTGCTGCACTGCACCATGTGGATTTACCACCCTGGTCCTATGGGTAGTAGAGCTGCATTGTGTGGCATAGACATTCCCTTCTCCCAGGATTTAAGTTTCTTCCTGATAAAAGGGGTTAATGGCACTGCTGGAAAGCATCACTGAGCTAAGTGGAGATGTGCAGTCTCTGCAGGCTGAAGTGCTTTGTGTCTTAGGAATTTCCTTCAGTGCCTGGTGTCAAACCCTCTGTAGTTGGAGATCTGCATGTGCACGCTATAGAGGCTCATGAGCTCTGGCACTACGAGCGCTGTTGTCACTGTGATCATCTCTAAGTATCTTGACAGATTTCTATTGATGTGGTTCTGCTAATGTCTAAAATCCCAGTTACCTCAGCAACTCCTGAGAAGATGGACTCCTCAAGGGCATTTGGGTGGCCAGTGAGGGCAAAGGGCTGAAATCCTATGGGCAGTGCAAGCCTTGACTCTCTGCAGAGCACAGCCTGAGCATCAAGTGTTTCAGAAACACTGATGCACCCAAACATCTTGTTAGGACAAGGCAGTTCTTACCACTAAGCTGTTTAAACTACTTGTGTATAGGGCTGCAGTGATGAGGTATCAGCACAAGCATCCCTTGCCTTGCCACAGGGGCTGAGCAGGGCTCTGGGTGCAGTAGCCTGGCTGGGCACAGCAGCTCCAAGCCCAGCACAGGAGTGAAAATGGAACAAGCCTCTGTCTGCTTTCCTGACTCAGGCTCTTGCTTTGGCATGGCTTGTTTGTAATTCAGCCTGAGGAAAAGTCCCTAGAGTCCCCACCACAATCAGTATTCAGTGGGCTGCGACTAATCCAGCTCTCTCAGTGACTTGATATTTCTCTGTGAATCCCTGCCAGTAAATTCCGTTAAATCCCAAAGCTGGGTAAGAGAGAGGGGCCTCTCAAGGCAGATGCTGGTGGGTCCCTGCCTTGACTTAGTTAAAAAGACTTGATTTATGGGGGTGCTGACTGCAAGGGGAACAGAAAACCCCAAAGGGGTGTTTTTCATTCACAACCATTTTTTAAGGCTTTTTCTGCCCATGTGTCCAGAACGTTGGCAGCCTTAGCCGATTCCAAGGGGCTTTTTGGGAGTCCATTTGCCACACTCCTGAAAGCCTCAGGAGGACTGAGACAACTGCCCCTTGTATTTGAAATTCCTCTGAAAACCCAAGCTCTGATTGTGGGCCCAGATTCAGGCCTGGTGTTCTTGCTTCTCCATAATGCTAGAAAAAGAAAACATAAGAATTATTGCCCTAATAACATCTTTTTAATATAATTTTGCAGGTGCTTTTTATGGTCCCAATTGGCCTCTCAATAGGAGTTATTTCAGCCTTCCAGATACCAGCATTCTGCAACAACAGTAACTTACTGGCAGTATTTCTTCTGCTGCTACTGTTCGGGTAAGTGTGGAGTGTGGGTATGGAAATGTCTTAGTACAGTATGAGGAACTGAGTCTCATGGGCTGCTGCAGTCAGAGCTGAGGGAAGAGGGCGTGGGCTTTTTTCCTTCAACCAATGGTAACTAGTTGTTCCTTCCAGAATCTGTGAGCTCAGCTACTGTTGTCATCCCTGCTTTATTCCAAGCAAACTCTCCATGACAGTATGAAATATTCAAGGTCACTGTGACAGCCCAAGCTGTAAGAAGATGCTCACTGAACTGCTGCAAAGTTCAGAATATAGAAGAATTTCAAAATCAGAGAGTTAAAAAACCCCAATCCTGGAACAGCAGCAGCCCAATTCAGGAAAACTTGGCAAAAGTGTATCCTCAGCTTTGAATCCTCAGACCCTGCCTGTCTGCCTTCAGTCAGGGCTCTGTGTTCAAAGCACCCATCACAGACTTTTCCCCAAATATGGACAGATCTAAAGCCATTTCTTCTATGCTTTAAGCTGCTACAATATGGAAATCTAGTCACATCCAGGCACAGACCTGTTATGTTGTCTGAGGTCTTTAGCTGGTTGTGTTCTGTCACTCTTTGAGTTACTGTGGTGTTGTCTGCACTGCTGGCCATTTACAGATATGCAACCTTCTCCTGGATGTACCTGCTGGCTGGGTTCTTCAGAGAAACAGGAATGGCCTTCATCGTTTATGTCTGCGTCAACCTCTTCTTCGGCATCAACACCATTATCACGCACTCCGTGGTGTTTCTACTTTCCCAGGAAAAGGCCACAGACCAGGTAGGAACCAGACTAACACTAAATCCTTAGGGATTGAGTTTGGTGGATTGGATTTGATCCTTAGCAGCTGGCTGGTTTGAGATGCCTAAGGTCAACCAAGCAGTCCTGGAGGTTCCTAGAGTGTGTGGAAAAGAACTTCCTGACACAGCTGGTGAGAGAGCCAACCAGGGAAGGTGCCCTCTTGGACCTGCTTCTTGTGAACAGGAAGGACCTTGTGGGGGAAGTAAAAGTTGGAGGTCATCTAGGACACAGTGATCATGAGATGATTGAGTTTTCAATCCTAAGAGAAACAAGGAGAGGAGTCAGTAAATCTGCAACATTAGACTTTCCCAGGGCAAACAGTGGCCTGTTCAGGAGACTGATTGGCAAAGACCCTTGGGAGGCTGTCCTGAAACATAGAGCAGGNAGGAGCTGGCACTGGCTCTGTGTTTGAGCTCTCAGGTGAAAGAGGGCTGTAGTTACTTCAGTAGCAGGACTGCAGCCAGGCCAGATACCTTCTGTGTTCCAACCTTCGGTGGCAGGTAGGCTGAGAGCCTTTGCTCAACCTGCATCTCTGAGATGTGGGGGGCTAAACTCTGCTCCCAGCAGAGGTCTTTGTCTTACAAAAGACATTAGAAGAAGGAAGTACACTCTTTTATAGACTCTGTCCACCAATCACCTGTAGGGTCAGAACACTGACCCAGGGGTCTGCTGGGAAAGCTACATCTAGCTGCAAAATAAAATGCTCTTTCAGCATAAAAGCACCAAATTTAACACTTGAAAATTTGATAATTTTCAAACTGCAACAGGGCTCCTCCCAGGCAACTAGTGACAAGACAAGAGGGCAGGGTCTGTGCCATGGGAGGGTTAGGTTGGATGCTAGCCCCTCCACATGGAAAGGATGATCAGACCCTGGAATGGACTGCCCAGGGCAGTGGTGGCATCCTCATCCCTGGAGGTGTTAAAGGACAGACTGGCTGTGGCTCTTAGTGCCCTGGTCTGGCTGATACGGTGATGTAAGGTCATGGGCTGGGCTGGATGAGCTCAGAGGGCTTTTCCAGCCTCAATAATTCAGTACTTCTGTGATTATGTGAAGCAGAGGATACTAGTGGTTGGACTTTATGGAATTCCCTACAGACAGGATATGAAGCAAGGATTAGTCTTGCTGGTCTGTAAGTCTGCATCCTCAGCAAAGAAGGGGATGATTGTGGCAGAGGGAAGAATTTTTAAAAGAGGTAGAAAACTTCCCATTCAGAGAAGAGTACAAGGCGGATGTACATAGTTGATAAAAACATTTGACAGCGATTTTGAACCATTCTTAAGTTCCTGTGGCACGAAGTGTGGAGCGTGACAAGCCAATGTCACTACCCTGGTCTGACCTGTGCTGTCTGTTGTCTGGATCTGCAATGCAATTGTCTTCTTTCTTTGAGGATGAAAAATGACTCAGGGACAGGGATGATTTCCTGAAGTCAAGCCTTCCCGCAGACTGTGGTATGCCTGGTGATCACTGGGACAATGCTGGGATAACATGTACACCCTACACATAGTTTTCTCTGTTTATGAAGGAAAATTGCTCTGTAAAACAAGGACCAGTTTGGACAGAGCTTGTTGAGCAACCTTCTGGATTTTAGGGATGTGCAGCTACAGTCACCTTTTATTCCTCTGCACCCCAGTGACAGGCAGGCAGTTTGTTTCCAGCTAACCAGCTGCCTCTCTGCTTTCCTGCCTGTACTTGGCTATAAATGGACCAGATCTATCTGTCCCAGAGTCCCGGGCATGAGACTGCCCTTGTGTGCCTACTATAGCCAAGTCCTGTGTTCTGCAGAGATGCTTGTCCTAAGAGAACAGCCAGGACAGAGCTCCAAGGAGTGGTTTGGCTGGTACAGTGGCTGTGTGGTTTCATGAGGTGCAGTTCAGCTCAGCAGCAGGGTTGAGCTCCATCTTGCTGGTGGGTTTTGAGCTGCTTTGGGGTGGCTGTAGCAGCAGCGAAGGGCCACACTGGGAAGTGGCTGCTGTTTACTATGGGTAATCACAACCTCGGAGTTGTCTGTTGACTTTTCTGACCTTGTGCCCATGAAACAAGCTGTCTCCAGAGCTCTTTGCTCTCAATTTATCTCTGCTCTGAGACACAAGCAAATCCCAGTGTAATTGTTACACTTCAGTCCCACAGTAAAACCTAGAAATTTATTCCATACATAAAACCAGTGACTGACTGGCCTGCTTTGTGGTGTTTTTTTTCAGGGCTTGCATGATCTCGCCGAGAGCTTAAGGCATGCATTCCTTCTGTTCCCACAATTTTGCTTTGGCTATGGCTTGATTGAGCTGTCACAGGATCAGGCCCTGATGGGCTTCTTAAAAGCCTACGGAGTGGACTACCCTGACAAAACCTTCGAGCTGGACAAGACCACATCCAAGCTGTTTGCCATGTTCATCCAGGGCACTGTGTTCTTTGCCATTCGTCTGGCAGTTCATGATAGGATGATTCAGAGAGTCTGGAACAGCCTGCTGGAGTAAGTAACATCTGGAGTCTCACAGTGAGAACAAACCAAGCCAGAGCTCAGTGGTTTCACTCTATGCTCTCACACCTTCGCTGTCAGTTATGGAGCCTGTCAATTCCCAAGATGCTTTGCAAACATGGTGTAAGTTGTCTCTGGCTGCAGTCCCAGCACTTACCAATAATTAATCGGAGTATTAACTAATAGAGATGTAGGTTACCAGAGTCCCTGGTAGTCCTTGCTGGCTGAGCCCTCATTTCAAACCCCTGGGTTTGTTCAGCTGGCTGGTAGGAGCAGTGAGTCCATTGACAGGCTCCTTTCTTTCAATCCTTGGCCCCAGAGAGAGAAGCAAGAACAGCCCAGTCACTTGTGTTACGAGTTGTGTCCACAAGGCAGAACCTGCAGCAGCTCAGAATATTTGCTGGAGAAGAGAAGAATATTGGGCAGAAATAGAACTATTTTAAGCCTATAAAGGGAACAGATATTAGGGGACAATAGAAACTGTCTGTATATCTGAGTATATTTTGCCTGGTCTGGCATCAACAAGGAAGGCTCCCTAGTACCTCTCTCAAGCACAAAACCCCACTGGTGTCTGCATGCCTGTAGTGTGGTCCCCTCTCTGCCTCCCCATAGGTTCCTGTTTGACAGAGTGCATGGCAAAGCATCACTTCTGCCAGCCGCAGATGAAGAGGATGGGGATGTCCAGGCAGAGAGGAATCGTGTGGAGTCTGGCAAAGCTGACTTTGATGTGGTGCAGCTCCAGAATCTCACAAAGATCTACCACCTTCCTCACAAACGAATTGTGGCTGTGAAAAACATCAGCCTTGGGATTCCTGCTGGAGAGGTAAGTGAGAGAAAAAGGCTGTGGTCAGGAATGCTGGGACAGATCCACTGTCCCACTATCATCTTACCTCCTAGTCCTTGCCATTGTTCCAGTGTAACTGTAATGCATTGTCATGCTCTGTGGGTATGCGTATGGTAAATGAAGACAGCGGAACTGGTCCAGTTGCAGCAATTCACCTCATCTGCATGGGACACAGTGAGTCAGGCTGATCTGCTTGTGGGAAATATTAATTCAGCCAAACACACAGTTCCATGAATCAGGGCTTAAAATTAGGGCTTTGTGTTGGTGCAATCTTCTGCAAAAACACTTGATTCTGAAAAATCAAGTGAAAAGATAGGAGCACACAGGGCACCTCTGAGATCCAGAGGAAAGTTTTGGACAAGATTCTACCTTGAGCTGTGCACCAGGCTCATAGGGAACCTTGGAATTCATTCTTGGCACCCAAATTATTTTTGAATAAATTATTTTTGAATGGCCTCAGATGGGTTTAGGATGCCTTTCCCTGTCGGTGCCATAAGGATGTCGCCTGTCACCTAAGCTCCCTGCAGGAACATACCTTGTACTAGAAGGAATGAATCTATTAATAAGAGATCCAACCTGCATTCTGAATATTACTAAACAAATGCTGCTATTACCAGCCATGGTATATTGCACCATAAACAGTCTCCATCAGAACGTTGGCATGCTCTGTGTACCGCTGCCTCACCAACACTCCATCCTGATTGACCATCTAGAGGAGAGAAGAGCCAGGATACACTGAGTATTCACCCCAGAGTGCTGCCAGTGCATCATAACTGCAGCATGATGGTTAATTCTGCTTCTCTTCCCATCCCCCAGTGTTTCGGCTTACTTGGCGTGAACGGAGCTGGGAAAACAACCATATTTAAGATGCTGACAGGAGATATCGGAGCATCCAGTGGAAGGTTGCGGGTCCAGGATCATTCTGGGTATGGAGGATGTGATTCCTGAGTAAATCAGCCTGGGGGTTAGTTTTTAAGGCTGGTTGCCAAAGGAAACTATGCGCTGGCAGTAACTGCAGAGTGATGCACTAGATGTGGTGCCTAACAGCCCTCACAAATCCAGATCTTCCTTTGTAGATGTGAGGGCTGAAAAGCTGAAGGGCTTCAAATTCATAGTATCTTCCTTCAGTGCTTGGGGGAAAGGGGTGGGAAGCAGAGAAATGCCTTTTCTCTGTCCTGTCTCGTTCCAGAGTGCATTGGTGCTTCAGTGTGATTAGAACAAGGTGCTGACTTGTTTCCACAGGTCTTTGAATGACATCAGTGAGGCACACTGGTCACTCTTTGGCTACTGTCCTCAGGAAGATGCCCTGGATGACTTGCTGACGGTGGAAGAGCACATGTATTACTATGCAAGGCTCCATGGCATCCCAGAGAGGGACATCAAGGGGGTGAGTAACACTGGGCCTTGGCTTACAGAATCATAGAATCACAGGATGGCCTGGGTTGGAAGGGACCTCCAAATACTATCCAGTCCAACCTGATGCAGTGAGCAGGGACATCCTTAACTAGATCAGGTTGCCCAGAGTTCTGTCAAGCTTCACCTTGAATATCTTCAGGTATGTAGCCTCAACTGCCTCCCTGGGCAATCTGTTCCAGTGTTCAAGCTCTCTCCTGCTAAAGAACTTCCTGACATCCAATTTAAATCTAACCTTCTCTAAAGTGAAAGCATTGCCCCTTGTCCTGTCACTCTAGGCCTTCATAACTGGCCCCTCTGCAGCCTTCTTGTAGCCCCCTTCAAGGATTGGAAAGTCACTCTCAGGTCCCCCCGAACCTTCTCTTCTCCAGGCTGATAAACCCCAGTTCCCTCAGCCTGTCCCTGTAGCAAAGGTGCTCCAGCCCCCTGATGATTTTTGTGGCCTCCTCTGGACCCGCTCCATCCAGGAGTCTCAGCAGAATAGAGGAGCAGAATCCCCTCTTTCAGTCTGCTGGCCACACTTCTGATGCAGCCCAGGATGCTATTGGCCTTCTGAGCTGCAAGCACACACTGTCTGCTCTTGTTCAGCTTCTTGTCCACCAGCACCTCAAGTGCTTTTTTTCAGGGCTGCTATCTGTCACCTCCTCCCCCAGCCTGAATTGACAGTGAGGGTTGTTCTGACCCAGGGGCAGGACCCTGCACTTGGTCTTGTTGAACCTCATGAGTTTCCCTTGGGCCCAGTTCTCCAGATTGTCCAGATCCCCCTGGATGATATCCCATCCATCTGGCCTATCAACAGGACCACTCAGCTTGGTGTCATCTGAAAATTTGCTAATGGTGCCCTCAATCCCATTATCTATGTCAGATATATATGTGATATATGTGCTTGAAGCATCCCCAGTGGTTGAGAACTTCTACATTGATTTTATTAGTATTTCAGGAAATAGATGTGTAGGTAGTCATTTGTGCCCAGGTGCTGTTATGAAAGCAGTACCCTTGCTTCCATAGATTGTACTCCAGCTCCTCCAGCGGCTGAATTTGATGGCCTACAAGGACAGAGTCACCTCCATGTGCAGTTATGGCACCAACAGAAAGCTGTCGACGGCTCTGGCTCTCATTGGGAATCCATCGATTCTGCTGCTGGTGAGAAATGAGGGCCTTGCGGGGGGAAAGATGAGCAGAGAAAACCTCCTCTAGACACAGCTCTCAGGACACTCACCAAATGCCTGTCAAATTCTGACAACACAAGCATCATGGGGAAGTTGGGATTCCAGTAAGCACCCACACAATTTCCTTTGGGGCCACAAGAGAGGGGTGAGGCTGTCAGGTTCTCTGTTGGTGCCTTTCATAGTTCAGACATAGACTCTGTGCTGGCCAACTACACTTTTCTTTTTCCCAGCTCTTCTTGTGGATTTTTATATCAATGGTGCTGCACAGTCCTTTCAGAAAAGCATCACTCAGGGCTCCAAATCTGTAGGAGAGCAAAGGAGCAACTCCTCTTGGAATTAGAACACAAACGTGTTTTTCTAGCTTGGGTTTCCCCCTTTTACGTGGAACGTTCCAGTTCTTCAGCCATTGCCAAGACACCTTTTTGTGCCACGTGCCACTCGCTGTGTTTTGAGTGAGCGCAGTGCTCTGTGAGCAGCTTTCCCAACACATTTCCCAACAGGATGAACCGAGCTCTGGAATGGATCCAAATGCTAAGCGCCACCTGTGGAAAATCATCAGTGAGGAAGTGCAGAACAAGTGCTCGGTGATACTCACATCACACAGGTAGGGCTGCTTTGGCTTGGCCTCCTGTTCCAGGGTCACAGTCACTGAATTGTTTAGGTTGGGAAAGACCACCTCACTCACTGTTGGACCCCGCAGAATTTCAGGGCACTGACTGTGACAGATTTGGGGGGGTTGTACCTGCAGGTGGGTGTCCGTGGAGACCTAGAACACTTCAGGCCAGACCAGCAGTGTTTTGTGATTATTAAATTAACTCTATTTTTCTACCTTCTCAATGACGTACTGGAGCTCTGTGATTGGTTTTCCAGCATGGAAGAATGTGAAGCCCTATGCACCAGGCTGGCTATCATGGTGAATGGGAGATTCCAGTGTATCGGCTCGCTGCAGCACATCAAGAGCAGGTCAGCAAAACAAACCCATCCCACTGCACCGGTAACCTGCAACTCTGGGTGCTCGGAGTGTGAGACTTCTGTTATCAGAGTAACATCATTTTCCAGTGTGGTTCTTACTACACCATAGAAGCTCTGTGTTAACTAATGCACTTTGTACTCTCTCACAGCCTTCTTTTCCCAGAGGTGTGTTCCTCGCAGTAATCTGTTCACTGCTGGCAATGTGAAATGCATGTTAGGGCAGAGCTTCGATTTTATTAGTTATCACAATAGCTGGGCTTCTTATTAAGTTTCAGTCCAAGTTAACAACCCTGACCCCACTGAAGCTGCGCTCTGCCTGGATTAGATTTCCCCAAAGAGGCTGCAGAGCACTCTCAAAGGATTTTCTTTATCTGCTTCTCTTTTCTAATTGTGATTTTCTTTTTCCCCCCTAGGTTTGGAAGAGGATTCACTGTGAAGATGCACTTAAACAGCAACACAGTTTGCACTGAGGTGCTGACAGAGTTCATGAAGTCACACTTCCCAAATACATGCCTGAAGGTAAGCAGGACACACGCTTTCAGGAGAGGCTCTCTCAATCCCTTCAAATTAACTGAGACCGTTTTGCAAGGTAGGCAGCTCATGCGTAGATTGGGCTCTCAGAGCCGAAGGGATTCATACACACAGGCTACAGCATCCTTGGTATCTTAAATAACTTAAACAGCTGCAGTGATCCTGCAAGACAGCTGTTAGGTGACCCTGTGCTGCTCAGGATGGTCCCACAGAAGCCACAGTGAAGACCTGTTTTGTTTTAAATGGGTAATGAGATGGTTGGGTGCTTCTGGTGACTTAGTAACTGTAAAAGCAGAGTAACCAAGTCACCAGTTCCATCCAGTGTCCGTAACCCAGACTCAAGATGGCACACTTGGAGCTGGAAAATGTTGTGGCTACTCTCAAGCTTCCAGCTCTGGGGCTTTGTTATTTCCCAGACACAAAACCACCAGAATTCCTAATGTGGAAACATCAGTCACTACCAGACAATAATACTCTCTGAGATCCCAGAAGAGAGTGCACACCCTTGTGCTTCAGTTCCTCTTTGCTTTTGTTCACTGCCAGCCAGCCAGCAGATAAGCTGGCTCTTTATAGGCAGCAACTAACTTCACCCCATCCTTCCTGTTCCCACAGGATCGGCATTTCAATATGGTGGAGTATCATGTTCCCGTCTCTGCAGGAGGGGTAGCAAATATATTTGATCTCCTGGAAGCCAGCAAAGCAGCCTTCAATATCAAGCACTTCTCAGTGAGCCAGACAACACTAGAGGAGGTGAGGAATCCAAGGTGTTTGGCCATCCATTTCAGACTGTTAGCAGGGGAGCAGACTGATGGTTGCTCAAAATGGACTGCTGCACACAACAGACTATCTTTTGAAAGGGATTTCCATCTGTATTCCTCCTGGGGATACTTTACCAGCACTGCTACCTCCAGGTACCTGTGCCTGTGCTAGGCAAACACACATGGTGAGCTACCTGTGGCATAAACTATCTCCTCTTCCCCCTGTCACTGCTGGTTTCAGTAGCCTCAGGGGGCTGAGTGAAGGGCAGAATTATGAATCACCCCCAAGTCCAGTGCCAGGCTTCTCAGCAGTCTTTGATTTTGCTCTTTTTTGTCCTGCTCTTGGGTTCACTTGGATTCAATCCTATCCTGCTCTTGTGTTCATTTAGATTACTCAAATAACTTACATGGTCAAGTTCCTTCCATTCTCCAGTGGAAGAACATTCCAAGGCATTAAAAATCGTGTAGGAAACATCAGCTGAAGGGATGCCACTAGGACTATCTGGACAAAATCAACCAGCTGAGCATCAACTCTGAAGCATTAAGTCTGTCCCAGAGAAACAAGCAAAGACTTGCAGCCCTCTAGTCCCATGAATTGTTACACAGCAATGTGAGGGAGGAGAGAGGAAGCCCTCAAAGTTATCCCTTTATAGTAAGGACCAGTGGGTGTGAGAGAAATGGGTAAAGTGCAGGAAGCACCAAGCTGTATTCTGTGGGACAGAATTATGGAGGCTGAAAAAGCTCTCTGAGCTCATCCAGCCCAGCCCATGGCCCCCTATCACCACATCAATTAGACCAGGGCACTAAGGGCCATGTCCAGTCTGTCCTGAAACACCTCCAGGGATGAGGACTCCACCACTGCCCTGGGCAGTCCATTCCAGGGTCTGATCACCCTTTCTGTGAGGAGGGGCTTTCTAGCATCCAACCTAACCCTCCTCTGGTGCAGATTCAGGCCCTGCCCTCTCGTCCTGGTGCTAGTTGCCTGCGAGAAAAGTCTGACCCCCATCTCACTACAACCTCCCTTGAGGGAGCTGTAGAGAGGGAGAAGGTGCCCTCTGAATCTCCTCTTCTCCAGGCTAAACATCCCCGGCCCCTTCAGCCTCTCCTCATCAGACTCCCTCCAGTCCGTTCCTCAGCCTCATTGCTCTCCTCTGGACCCACATCAGATGCAACTGAAAGTAATGTTCTAGTAGGACTCTTTTCTGCATTCATTAGCTACTCAGCAAACGAAGGTGGTTATATGTGGAGATGTACCCCTACCTGTATACTCTGCTGTTGTACATGCGCAGGTGTCAGTTATATAGAAACAGATGGGTTTATAAAGCAATAATAGAGCTGTGATGAAAACGAGCCACCTCCTGGGCATTACCTCTCTTTTGAAACACAAGCTGCAGGACGAGTTCACGCAGGAGCGTCTGCCTTGCCGTCCCTTGTATCGACGTGGCGATCCAGGTCTATGTGTCCATTTACTTACATTAGCCCCTAGAAACCCAGTGTTTGCAGATCTCCCATCCAGCATGCCCCAGTCCTGAGCGGCTTCTCTCTGCCCCCAGTCAAGTGCACAGCCATTCCGTTGTTACAGGCATTGCTATCACCAGTTACTCATCCTGTCCCATACTGACTGGTTACCTTTCAACTTCTAGGTTTTCATCGACTTTGCTAAAGACCAAGTGGATCCTGACGGCATCGAGGCAGGGCCTGATGTGACCCTGGACAGCTCTGACACAAGTAGCCAAGATACCACCATAAGCTCCATTTACTGAAAGGACCCAACCACAGGGGATCATAGAAACTGGGGAAAAGACTCAATGACCCCTTGCAGTCCCTTCCAGCCCAGTTTTCTGTGATTCTGGGGTGGGAGGGATAAACACTTCCATTTTCTTCAAGTACTTTTTCCTTTGATATGCACTCATTTTGGTCTTAGGAACATGGTAGGCACTTACGACTGGCGTTTGGTATGAATCAGATGGGTCTCTTCCCTTTCTTTTCCCCCAGCTCTTGTTTTATGATCACTTTAATGCCCATGAGGACTTAGCTGACATCGCCTGCTGCTCATGGCCCATTGCTTACAGCATAGATGGCTGTGGCAAAGCAGAGGAGCAGTCAGCAGTGCAGGGTGTTTGACACAGCTGCAGCCTCTTGGCTGCCCTCTCTGAAAGCCCCTGTTCCACCCCTTGCTCAGCAAGAAACTTTCTGGGTGACCAGGAGAAAGTTGCTCCGATCTAACAGGTTCCCAGGTGGTGAAACCGGAGTTCAGGGCCTTGTGCTACCTCACAGGGGTGTTGTGAGTGTGTAGGTGTTACGCACCAAGAGTCACACATGCTGCTGACAGGGGCCATCCTCGACGATGCCGTAGAGCTTAGCTAACGGGGCATTTGTCAGCAAAAGTATAATTATACAAGTCAGCACTTCCAGTGGCTTCGGTTTGTTCCTGCAGCTTATTCCAGCTCTGTGTGGCTCCTCCAGTCAGCTCTCCAATCCCAGGCAGTTCCTGGCTCTTGGTGCCCAGTAGAAGATCATTCCATCAACCAGTCCCTTCCTCCCTTTGGCTCCTCTTCAGGACTTCTCCATTGCAGCAGCAGAATGTTAAATCCCCTGGTTGCTTCCTGAGGTTGTTCCTGAAGTTTCCTTGAGCAGAGTAAAAGCAACAAGCATCAAACTTGCTCTGGAAACCTTTCTGCAGGCAGTTCTGCTTCTGTGCTTCATTTTCAGTGACCTTCCTTCTCAACACTCTTCAGCACTCAGTGCTGGCTGCCCCACTAACTCCAGAGCTGTGTCCTCCCACGTAATAAGGTATAAGGAGCTTCTCCTTCAAAAACTGTGTGCACTGGCTTGGAGCAGCAGCCCCTCAGTAGCTGGATTCATCACACCAGCACGGACATCCTGCTTCTTTCTCCAGAATCATTAATAGATCAATAGTTACATGTTACTCCCTATTGTATGTATCAGTGTAAGGCCTCTTGAGACTCAGTGTTGGGTCAGGGCATTGATATACCTGGTGCTATTCAAGCACACAGTGAACTTAAAACTCTTGGAGCTCAATAAACTTGCTGTTGCTAGACCCATGCTGTACTTAGCTTTGAGTTTTCACACACAGGGGTGGGTTCTTCAGGGGTTTCTTTTCACCCCAAAGCTAATTTGACCCAAAGGAAACTTGATGAAAACTGTCACAGCACATCTTTGCCTCCCTGCCCATCAGAGGGGCTTTTCTAGCTCAGTTCCCTTTTGATGTGAAGGCTGGCTGAGGTACTCCTACAGGGAGACAGCACTTTAAATACCCAGGGTGTTGGGGATTTTACAGCAGGGCACTGGAATTCAGTGCAAGAAGGTCACTCTTCCCCCTTGATCTTGGTGTAAACTTCTTACTGCTAGCAGGAGTTCTGTTAGGATTGAAGGTATTGTCAAGCCCTGAATTATGCCTCAACCTGCTGACTGTAATTAAAACTGGAATTCAGCTTTTTTCCAGAACGTGTTTGACACCTGCAGTTTATAAGAAGCTGAAAAAAGCTGCTCAGACATCCATTGTAGCTTCTATTATGATGTCTGTGGCTCTGCAGAAAAGCTCTTTTGCTTCTCATTTTCATTGCCTATCTTACACAGATCACAGAATGAAACAGAGCTTTTCTCTAACGGAGGGCTTGTGCTCCCCACCAAGGACCCGGGGCACGAATGCCAATGATTTAAACACAGCCTTGTGAAAGATGGATCTTCAGTCTCTGTCCAGATGTATTTTACATTTAATTGAGGGAGACTGATACCAAGCTATTCTTTTTGTCCCTTCAGAGCCTTCTAATCGAAACAAAAAATAGGATAAAAGGAAGCGATTCATTGGACCGCTCTGGCAAGTTGCAGTTTAGTTGGGTAAAATATAGTTATTTAAAAAAGAAAAGCATCCTTGGAATTTCCACCCAATTCTGGCATTAATAGAAACATCTGCTTCACGGGAAATGTGTCAGGACCATGATTTACACTTTCCCTTTTCAGTTCCAGGTAAAAATAAAGCAGCTGCTGTTGCTGTCAGGTCTATAGGTGAGGATCAGGCTGTACGTGCCAGGGGAAGGATGGGGACACTTGCCTGCTTGGTGTTCGTGGTTACCGTCACCCTGGAAGGGACAGAGATGCTCTGTGCTCACCTCTCCTGGAGCAAGAGGGGACCACTGCAGTCTCACTGAGGGGGGAACAACCTTTAATGTTTTAAGTTATCTCTTTAATGTTATCTCCCTTCAGCCACATTAATAACCCTTGTTGAAGGTGTTGGGGAGCCAGTGTAGAGCCAGTCCAGCTGGGTCCAAGGGATCACACTGCCTCTGCTCCATGTTGACTGGAAGTTCATGGGCTTCCCCTGAGCTTAGTTTAGAAACACTGGGAAATGTGATAGGCACAGGATGGACTGGTGCAATCCTGAACAGAGCTGGGCAGAGAAGGAGGACTTTCATCATTGGATCTGCAGGGTGTGGGGCTGATTTGAATCAGTTCTGTACTTCTCCGGCAGCTTGTGCCGAGGTTCTGGTACCCTCACCATGAAAAGGTTTTCACTATGTTCATTCCAGTTTGTGCCTGTTGCCCCTTGTCCTGTCACTGGGTACCACAGACTAGAGCCTGTCCTGTCATCCTGACACTCACTTTTTAGACATTTATAAGAATTAGTCAGGCTCCTCCAGGCTGAACAGCTCTAGCTCTCGGATCATTCCAGTAGCTCCCTGTCCATCTTGAACTGGAGAGCCCAGAACTGGACACAGGATTCCACATGCGGCCCAACCAAAGGTAAGTGAGTGACTAGCAGAGGGCAGGAATGGATGATGCCCACAGACCTGTGTGGAATCAGTCCTGGGAGCCAGGATTTGACCTCCTAAGGGGCTCAGAATGTGGGCCCAGCCCACCGTAGGAGCTTTCTTCCAATGAAGCTGTGCTGGGGCTTTCTGGCTTTTTACAAGCAGAGAAAAATGCCTGTGTGCAGTTAATAAGGGAAGAGGGTTTTTTTGTGAGCTGGTGGAGGAAGGAGCTGTGGTTGTTGGATGGCAACAGCACAGAGTATCACTTTACTCTTTCTTCTTTTTTTTTCTTTGCAGACAACAGCTGTGATCTCACACAGCTCTAACAAAACACCACCAGCCTGTTAAAAAGGAAAAGAAGCAGCAGGGAATAACAAAAACCCCACCCCAAAACTCACCAGAATTATTATTCTACAATGGTATTTAAATTTTGAAAATCACTCTAATTAATTTAGTTGTTCAGGGAAAAGGGTGGAAGTGAGGGATATGGTGCTGAAATAGGAAGAACAACATTAGTAAGGGCCACGTTCAGCCTGGGTTGGAGAGAACATTGAGCTTATGCTTACAGCTCACAGAGCAAAGCTGGAAACAGGGTGCCTCTCCGCAGCAATTGGCTCCTGGGAGTGCAGCCCCCCACATCACTGGTAATCACTGCTGGAAGGGACACTTGCAAATGGGGCCATTGCCAGGGAATCATAGGACAGTTTTGGCTGACAGAGACCTCAATATCATTGAGTACAACCTTTTCCTAACCCTATTATCACCACTAAGCCCTGCCCCCTAAAGCAATATCTACCCTTCTCTGCAACACCTCCAGGGATGGTGATTCAACCCCCTCCCTGGGCAGGTTGTTCCTACATCTGACAACACTTTCAGGAAAGAAATTCCTCCTGACATCCAACCTGAACCTCTCTGGCACAGCTTATGCCATTTCATATTTAAGGGAGAACAGTTCTGGAAAACAGGAGGAATAAAAGGTGGTGCTCCCACAAGCTTTAGGCCTGGGAGCAAAAGTCTGATCATCCAGCCCCGGTTAATGGAAGCTCTGGAATTTTAAACAGCGGGCATTTCACAGGCATGTTGGTAGAAGTGAAGGAACTCAGGAGCAGCTTGGGTCTTACAGCCCCAAAGAAAGAACCCAAAGGATGCACCTTCAAGGCAGGACAGAACTTATGGTAACACCTGTGAGATAAAACCCCAGTGAATCATAGAATCATTAAGGTTGGAAGAGACTTCCAAGATCATCCGGTGCAACCATCAACCCAACCCAGCCCTGCCCTGCTTACTCAACCTGTCCCCCAGGACCACATCTACTCAATTTTTTAACCCCCCCAGGGATAGTGACTCTCCCCCCACCCTGGGAAGCCTGTTCCAACTCCTGACCACTCAGTGGTCAGTAAAGAAATTTTTCCTGATGTCCAATCTAACCCTCCCTGACACAACTTGAGGCTTTGTCTTGTTCTATCACTGGTGACTTGGGAAAAAAGACCAACCCCCACCTCTCCACAATCTCCTTACAGGTATTTGCAGACAGCAATGTCTCCCCTGGGCCGCCTCTTTTCTGGGCTAAACATCCACAGCTCCTTCAGCCTCTCCTCATCAGACTTTCCCTTCAGTCCCACACCCAGCCTTGTTGCTTCTCTAGACCCATTCCTGCATGCCAATCTCTTTCTTGTATTGAGGTGCCCAAAACAGACCCCAGTTGTCAAGATGAGGCCTCCCTGGTGCTGAGTACAGGGGAAAAGTAAGATGAAGCTGAGGTTTTTACCTCCATTAGTAGGTCAAGGTGAACTCTCAGCCTTTTACATCCCAGTTACCAGCTAAAGGAATTTCATCCAGCCTCCAATTTCCCTTGCAACAGCTTTCACTTGGCCAGCAACTGGCATCACAAGGGATGGAACTTGAGTCCTGACTCACCCTCTTGAGGATCATCTCTTTGCTATGTTGCTGCAGTAAGAGCCGGGCAAAGCTCCCAGGCTGAGCTAGGGCCCTTACTGGAGCTGGGGAACTCCAAATTGCAGCCCTAGGAGCAAGGCAGAGGAGAAATGCCACAGCCATTTTCAGCTTTTAACAGCAATTTTCTCTAATAAATGACTACTGGAAAAGCAATTAAGACCCAGGTGCTTCTGAAAGGTAAGAGGCTTCTCCACTTCCTCATACATCAGTTTTCCCTCGTGCAGCGTCTGAACATACCCTGCTCCCAGGAACTGGGGAAGCTGGAGCATTTGTGTTGACTTTGATAAGAAAACTCATTAAAAAATTAACAATGCAAACATTAAGAAATGCTGGGAACAAAAACAACTGGGTATTTCTAGGTGTTCCTCAGCCGTCTCTGTGGTGTTATATGAGGAGCTCAAACAACTTTCCCCCTCTGTTCTTGAGCACCCTCATAGCAGGGTGCCCTGGACAACAACCAGCTGTGAGACCACATCTTGCTTCCCCAAACTTCCTATTTCAAATTTCCAATTACAATTGTAATGGAAAAATAATGTCATTGTGCACCAGACTGTGCCCCAAGGTCAATGCGGATGGGTGCTCAGCAGCACAAGCTCCATACCTCCTCCAGTGCTCCTTTAAGCACCTTCAGTGTCAGTGAGATGAGCAAAATTTGGGAGCATGGGCTTCATTAGATTAACAATAATCAGCCTCATCCATCACAGCCAAGCAGGATGAATCAGTTCTGCTCCAGGAACCCAAGAACTCAGAGCCACACCTGATCAGCCAGGCACAGGCAGCTTGAGGCTGGTGGTGGAAGAGGGCAAGAGTGATTGCTCAAGCTGAGTTCTTTATTCATCCTTTTTTATTTATTGGCCTTCAGAGCCTCCCTAGGAATTAGTACAGCTGCTCCTGGAGGGTGCAAAGGGAGCATTTGCTGGGGGACTGGAGATCTGCACTGTGATACGCTCAGTGTGAACACGCCAGGTGGTTCTAGGGGGTTTCCTCCCTCATGTGGACAGTGAAGCTTCTCCTTTCACCCATCTTCTCCATCTGCAGCATTTTACCATCTTCTTTGTAACAGCATCTTTACGTCTAGAAAGAGCTCTTTGCAACACACTGCTGGGTGGCCACAAAGGCAAAGCTTGTGGGTCTGTTACAAACCAGCCTGGTTGCCTCTCTGAGAGTTACCGGGGTAAAATGAGGTGTTTGGTTTTTTAATAGAGATACTTATAGCAACTTTCCAGTACCTGAATGGAGCTATCCAAAGGCTGGGGGAGACTGTTCACAAGGGCAGGGAACGATAGGATGAGGGGTCGTGGTTCGGAGCTGAAGAAGGGCAGATTTAGGCTGGACATGAGGGAAAAGTTCTTGGATCTGAGGGTGGGGGATCCCTGGAACAGGCTGCTTAGGCAGGTGGGGGAGGCCCTATCCTTGGAGCCATTCAAGGTCAGGCTGGATGGGGCTCTGGGCAATCTGGTGTGGTGAGTGATGGCCCTGCTTGTTGTAGGGGGGTTGGACTAGATGCCATTTGGAGGTCCCCTCCAATTCCATGGTTCTGTGATTCTGTGAATACAGAGCTGCAGCAAAGGGAACCTTCACCAGGAGGTTTGGGGATGAAGACTAGGCAGTGTGCTTGCATCTAAGCTACAAGTCTGTGCTTGGAGAGGTACCTCATGAACTGCTCTCCCATGAAGCTTTGGTTTGAAACTGTGAAAAAAGTGTTTTAAACAAAACACAATAAAAACTCACGCAAACTCATGCAGGAGGGTCCATGCTGCCAGCCTTTTCCATCCCTGTGTCAAGTCAGCTCATACAGGATTTGCAACCTGACCTTAGCATATGGGAGAGAAGGAAAGTTGACCTCTCCTTTGACATTCAAAAGTGTAGATGGTGGGACCTGTGCTGAACAGTACTGTAAATAAGGGTCATTAATCACCCGGTAAGCAGCACGTGGCTGCCGGTGTTTGTTACAACAGCATAAATCACCTTGAGCCGCTATTGTGTTAATTTGGGTTGGGTGTGGCTCAGGAGAGAGAAAAAACCCTTACCCATTTAAAAATAAATATACCCTTAACGGGTAAATACAAGCATTGAGGGGCTGGGGCTTCAGTTCCCCAAGTTACTTTTGCTAGGAAGTGAGGCAGGGAAATGCTCTGCCAGCCATACTCCTGGTTCCTGGGTTTGGGGCTTTTCATGGAAACTTAGAATCATCAAGGTTGAATAAGACCTTCAAAATCATCAACTTGGCCTCTTCTTCTTGGTGACTGATGACAGAACCAGGGGCAGTGGTCTGAAGTTGAGGCAGGGGAGGTTTAGATTAGATCTTAGGAAGAAATTCTCTTTCTGTAGAGTGGTGAGGCACTGGAACGGCCTTCCCATTCCTAGAGATATTTAAGAAGTGTGTGGACACAGCACGCTGTGGCAGGCTAGAGTGGCAGCGTGGAGGGGTTTAGTCTGTGTTTCTTAATCTCTTGTATATTTAGGTTTTTTGTTGGTGTGGGGATGGTTGGACTCGGTGATCTGGGAGGTTCTTTCCAACCAGGATTCTTCTGTGATTCTATCCAGTGATACACCCTACAACCACCCAACCACTAACCCATCTCCTGAAACACCCTGGCTGCCTGTCTGTTGAACCCCTCCAAGGACGGTGCCTCCACCCCCACCCCTGAGCAGCCTGCCTCTGGGAAGAGGTTTTTCCTAAGATCCAGTCTGAACCTCCCCTGGCACAACCTGACCGTACTTCCTCTTTTCCTATCGCTAGTCCCTAGGGAGAAGAGGGCAATCCCTGCTTCACTGCAACCTCCCTTCAGATAGCTGTAGAGAGCAATGAGGTCTCCTCTCAGCCTCCTCTTCTCCAGGCTCAATTTTGACCTTATCCAAGCTACAAGGTGGGACTGAGCCACACATGGACCAGAGCAAGGCTGGTACAGGCACCAGTATGACCATACAGGGTGTTTTGGGTGTGTCAGACATGCAAGGGCTGGAGAGGTGCCTCCCATAGAGATTGGTGGGGATGGATCTTCACCCCACAGGGATAACTATCTTAGTGCTGGGGCACAGCATCTGTCCCTTTCCACTCTTGAGCACTTGGGTGTAGGCAGAGGGTCTATTCAACCCTCTGAGAATAATCAGAATTCTTCAAAGCAAAGCAGGTCTGTTGTTAACAAGCCATGTCAAATATCTTCCTAAAATAAGCCCAGTGCCTGCAGTCCTGGGAATCCACTTTATCCTGATGAAACTGGAGGTAGGGATGAAACCGCTGAGCCCTGACCAAGTGTGGAGATCCCTGGCTGACCTCACAGAGCACACTGTGACCACCAGGTAGATTTAAAAGGAAGGACTTCAAAGAGACACTAGGCTGTTGGTCTTCAGAAGGAGTCATGGAGGAAAAAAGGAAATTAAATCCTGACAAAGGCATCCTGACAAAAGGAAATGATGGTGCCTTCTCAGGCTAAAAAATCCCTCAACACCCCAAAACTCCACTGATTAAACCAAAAGGGAGATACAAAGGATCTTACCTGCTGGTGTGGCCTGAATGTTTCAACAAGCCTGATGCTGCAAAACTGTGTTTAGAACAGGCTCATAAGCCACACGGTAATGAGGACAAAAGGGGTGCTGTACCCACACCGTGACTCCACAGTGTCCAAATGTGCAAGCAACTGCCTTTGACTGTCCCCAATGCTTTTAACCTGTGTTCTGTGTGTGCCAGACAGACATCAAAACAGGGAGAACTTCTCCAAGGGCTGAGCCAGTGTTGATGTTCACGATAATTAACATTGGATTAGACAATAACTGTAGGACAATAGGGATAGTGTAGTAAGGAGTAATTAACATGGGGCTTTTAATGAGAGTGTTCAAAGTGCAGCAGCCAGTGCACAAAACCTGCACTTGAGTCACAGAATCGTAGAGTCATAGACTGGTCTGGGTTGGAAGGGACCTCTAAAGGTCATCCAGTCCAACTCCCATGCAGGGATCTTAAGCTTGATCAGGCTGCCCGGAGCCTTGTCCAGCCTCCCCTTGAATATCTCCAGGGATGGGGCCACGATGACCTCCTGGGCAACCTGTTCCAGTGTTCAACCCCCCTCCTGCTAAAGAACTTCTTCCTGACAGCCCATTTCAATCTGCCTTTCTCTAATGTGAAACCATTGCCCCTCATCCTATCACTCCAGGCCTTTGGAGGTTTACTTGGACTTGTATCCTGCTCAGCTCAAGGGCAATCCAACACCAAAGAGCTGCTATGGAGCTCTGACTGTGTTTTCCCAGGGACCCAGGCTCACATGGCAGAGACCATATGTCTGCCTCTGCCTGATGGCAGATTGCACCAAATATTTTCCTTTTCCATTGCGGCTGAGCAAACAAACACCATCTGTGGGGCTCAACGGGGGAAATTCTGGCCCCCTCTGCGCCAACAAGGAGGCAGCTGTGTGTGTCTGTAGAACCTGGTGCTTCTGCCAATCCTCACCTGGAGAGGGAGCAGCGTCTGGAATAAAGAATCTGCCTTGTCCCCTGCTGCAGTGCCACACTCCACCTGGGAAAAACACAACGGTAATTTCTCTCAGCTTTGTAAAATCCCACCAGTTTTGACCCAGATGGGGTTTCCCAGAGAACTCCCACCCACCCTAACCCTAATGGGGAAAGGGGAAGGGAATGGAAGTGTTAGAGCCTGGAGGACATGGTTGTGAATTACCTGTATCTTCTCCTGCTTTTCCATTGTTGCTGAAGCCCAGAGTGCAACCAGATCTCTTGTATGAGCACCCTCTAGACTTCACAATCCTTGTGATAAAGGCAGAACCGATGACCCCATGACTCCTGAACCGCTGCCTTTAATTAAACCCACTGTGTCTAACACCAGTAGATGCTCCTGCTGTCGAGACTCATGTAATGCTGTGTAATACAGCACTGACAGTGCCACTCTGGTCTGGAATCCTATCAGACTTCTTTGTTCAGTATTATTATTTCCTTTGGGGGATCAAATCCCTCAGTCTCAAAACTTGCTAGCCTAATGACCCTAATCAATTACTGCCCCAAATCATCTCAGCAGCCCTGTGTCTGGCAAGACGGCGCCACAGTTCAGGATGCCTCTGGGGCTGTGGTGACTTCACAGGGCTCCGGGCACGTGCTGAACTTGGCCCCGGAGGGGCAGCTCGAGGAGCAAGCTGAGCCTGTTAAAGGCATTGATTCAGATGTTTGGGGAAAGAGGGAATTCAAAGCATGAGGCTGCTTCTCCTCTTGGTGTTTTTCAATCTTATACTGGAGCGAGTCCATCCTGTCACTTGTCACTGAGCTCAGCGTGTTGGAGCTGAGCACTGTTTTCTTCGTGGGGCACAGGAAACCCCAAATCCCCTGGTTTGGGCACATGGACTTGAGGAAAGGGAGCCCCCTCTCTGCAGATGCTTGGCTCTTTTAACCCCCAGGAAAGCAACTGCCTTGTGAGGCTTGAGGGAACTGCCTTTCCCTTGCATACCCCTCCCTGCTACATGATGAATCGCCTAATAATTGTGTATTTGTTGGAAAACAGCCGGGGAACATGGCCGATGAATAAAATATCAGGCACTGGCCGTATGGACATAAAAGTGTCTTTACCAGCTGCTGTGACACGAAGCAGGAGGGGGACAAGGATTTTCTTACTGGGGATTCAAGTACCATCCTTTAGTGCAGGTTTGGCTCCCAAGCCCCTGTTGTGTGAAAGGCACGTTATCACCTCAGCACAGCGAAGACAATCTCTGCTCAGCCGGGTATGGGGTGGCTGATTCATGCCTGTACCCGATGCGGCCGTGGCCCTATATCTCACTGCTGCCAAAACCATTTTACCAGCTTTCTGTCACAGCACAAATTTATTTGAAAGTGTGTAGGCCCTATACTGCCTGGAATGGCTTTGCCTGTGCATTAAATACTGCATAAACCACACGTAGAGATATATTTCCTGCTCCCCCTGATCTCCGCATCATTTTTTCTGCTTCTGACTGTCCGACTGCTTGCAGTAACTCACCATAGAGGAAGACGTTTCTTACACTTCCAAGAGCGCTGACTCCTTAACCTTTATAAAATTAGGGAGAATGAATCATGGGTGACTTCTACATCTTTATGGAACACAGGTGTTTGTTAGGTGTTGGCTGCCCTGCGGTGGTCGCTCTGCCTCGGTTTTAACTCAGTTGTAAATGTTTGTAAATTCGCACATAATTTCTTGGCACTGCAGAGACGGTGAGGATTTATTGAGGGGGACGCTAAACGTATTTCAGCAGGAGGAAAGGAAGATGAGGCACTTGCCTGCTTTATTGTCCTATACAGTAGGTATTGGCATCTCATATTCTGCAAACATAAATGCCACGTTGACTCAAGAGATCGATGGATCAAGTGTTGTTTGGAACCTGCACTGAATGCCTCAAATTGCATCAAAGTTCCATTTCACCAGCAAAGCCTTCTGCTTTGCTCCAGTACCAGGAGACACCAGGCACCGGGTGTTTTGGAGCACAGGATGAGCTCACCATGGCCAAGGAGGAGAGATTAGAATCATAGAATCATCAGGGATTGGAAGGGACCTCAAAAGATCATCTAGTCCAATCCCCCTGCCACAACAGGGGGTGCTAAGACTGCGTCTGGCAGCCACCCCTTTTTAAGGCATAACTGGATGTGAGTTTGTCCTGGTTCTGATAGTGTGAGGGAGCAGGTCGCTATCTCAGTTTCAGCCCTACAGCTGGAGGAAAGGAGTGAGGTTGCCCTGTCCAGCTGTTTCCCTCACTGTCATCCCTCTGAAGCCTCCAGATGTTTATGGTGTGCAGCTGTAGAGCTCAGTGGTGGGCTCGGTAGATTAATTGTTGGACTTGATTATCTTCAAGGTGTTTTTCCAACCCCAGTGATGCCATGCAAAGAGGATGGGAAGAGGCACTACAGTACATGCCAATCTCCTACCTTGGGAACAACCTCCTCTTTGGGCAGGGCACTTTTCCCTGGACTGTTCATCCTCCATGACAGGCAAGGAGGGTGCTGTGCTCTGAAGCCTCTTCCCAGGAACATGCCTGATGCCTGTTCATGTCTGCTAACCAGGTGTAGCTTGCACTCACCTTTTGCTTACTTCCATACTCAGTTTCACGGCTGTTTCTTTTCCTAGAACTACTTCTCTCTGTGGCAGAGGACCTACTGATCCCCAGCACTGGGGGTGACAGGGTGTTAGCACAGGAGACACCACTCAGTGTTACTAGTTCTGGGGGGGGTTCCAAGCACCAGAGAAAGACAGGCTACAGCAGAGATACAACCTCACTTTTCACAGCTGAGTACAAGTGCACAAAGGAGGTTGCTGTGATGTGGACACCACCAACCAGTCTTCCCCTAGCAGGAAAGGGGGATGGTGTGGGGATGGGGACACCTCCACCCATCATCCTCCTCATGGCTCAGACCCTGACTCTGCAAGGACAGAGAGGCAGCAGCAAAGATGGGCAATTCCTTTCTCAGGGATGAGGATTGCAGGTTACCATAAACACAGAGAAAGCTCAGATGGTGTTTGCTGGGTTCAAGCAGCTTGAGTGATACAATGGCACTGATTTAATAAGGGTTGGAAATGCCACCAAACCCATCAGCATGATGCTGTTACACCCTGTTTTGGCCCAGACAACCACAGCAAATTTCCTCAGATCAGTGGAGCAGAGAGATTTCACGATTCCCCCTCCTGTGTGGTGCTGGTCTCCTCCCCATGTCTGCCTAACATTAGTAGCTTAGGTAAATATTTAACCTTCCATAAATAAATATTACAAATATTTTAAAAATTCCTGATTTAAACTAACATTCAGGAACTATGGAAGGAACAAACCACTGAAGCAGAGGAGTGTGGAAGCTGAAAATCAAAGACGTCCTTCTTGGAAGACAAGAATAACATACTGTGCTAGTTTTGCTCATTCCTCTCAGAATCTACAGCAAAATCTAGGGACTTATCTTTATAATAAGGAGTCTATTAACAAAATTGTAAAGAAAGGGTTTAAAATGGTAGAAAAACTGCAGATGAAGCCTCTGGCACCCACCAGCCACTTTTTCCCCTCCTTCTCTGGTATGGTAGAAACTTACTGTGCTCCTAATGCAATGAAAACTAAACCTCAGTCTATTGGGAGAGAGAAAAGGACAAAAAAAAATGGAGATGGAATCACAGAATCACAGGGTTGGAAGGCAGCTAGAGAGATCATGGAGTTCAACCCCCCTGTCAGAGCAGGATTCTCTAGAACAGATCCCACAGGATTGTGTCCAGGTGAGTTTGGGATCTCTCCTGAGCAGGAGACTCCACAATCTGCTACAGGGCTCTGTCATCCTCACAGGAAAGACATTTCTTCTCATGTTGTGGTTGAACCTTCTATGCTCAAGTTTATCCCCATTATTTCTTGTCCTGTTACTGTGCCCCACAGAAAAGAGACTGCCCTCTTCCTCTTGACTCCCTCCCCTCAGGTATTTACAGACATTAATGAGATCCCTCTCAGTCTTTTCTTTTCCAGACTAAACAGCCCTATTTCTCTCAGTCTTTCCTCACAGGGGAGATGTTCAAGTCCCTTCATCATCCTTATCTCGCTGTTGGACTCTGTCTCTCTTGAACTGGACAGCCCAAAACTGGACACAGCATTCCAGGATTGGTCTCAGTAGGGTAGAGTAGAAGGGGAGGAGAACCTCCCCAGACCTTCAGGACACAGTTTTCTTTATAAGTCCTTCACGTAGATGAGTGTGATGAATGAGATGGGCTGTGGAAAATCCCCTGTTGCCACCAGCAGGCTGCCATCACTTAGCTGCATGGTGATACTCAACATCTTGCTGATGAGTAGGGAGATAAGGGGAACCATCAGTGCAGAGGAGGGAGACCACTGGGATGGAAACCACCACCCACATTCTGGATGGGCTGCTGGGACACCACTCTGGTAGGTATTTTCTATGACCATTGCCAACCAAATTTTGTGGCTCTGTGCCGCCGTGTCCTTTTATGATGAAGTTCCCTCAAAGAATAACTCTCTCTGCTTTAATCACATTGACTGTGAGATTTATGGCTTGATGCTCCTTCACTGGTAGAGCTTCTCAATGTAAAATGTCAGTGAGCCTGTTATAAATCGCTCCTGGCATCCCTGCTTTATCTTTTATTTGGCCACAAGTGTTTCTACCTGAAAGTGATGAATTCCTGCCAAAACTGCTTTACATGCTTCAGTAATTACACTGTACCGGGGTGATGGGGCCGCCTCTGCAGAGGAACTGCCTCACTAACAGTGTCTGGTAAACAGCTGCTCAGATGAACTGGGAAGGTGGGTATAGACTGATCACGATTGGGCATTTGATCAGTTTGGGTGTTTTTAGGGTGTCTCGGTTTCTTGTTTTCTGGCTGAACATGAGCCGGCATGTGCCTGGGTGGCCAAGACCATCAGCAGCATCCTGGCTTGTACCAGCACTGCTGTGACCACCACGGCAGGGTAGTCCCTCTGTAGTGGACACTGGGGAGGCTGCACCTCAAATCTTGGGGTAAGTTTTGAACCATCTAATGGCAGAAGAAGATTGAGGGGCTGGAGCAGTGTCCAGAGAAGGACAGCAGAGCTGGAAAAGGGGCGGCAGCCAGACCCTCAGGCTGTGAACTAGTGCTCTCAGCCCTGGCCCCGATCCTGGCCCTCAGCACTACCCCCTCCCATCAACTCTGACCCCGCCCCTCAGCTCTGACCCCGCCCCTCAGCTCTGACCCCGCCCCTCAGCTCTGA
>VZRI01010149.1:161347-231003 GCA_013397515.1 Upupa epops | reverse complement strand
CTCTCCCGTCAGCGCTGCTCTCCCTGCTCAGCTCTGACCCTCTGCCTCAGCGCCAAACCCACCCCCCCAGCCCTGTTCCCTACCCTCCGACTCCTCCTTTAAGCCCTGGCCCCGCACCCTTTCAGAGCGCGGGAAGCGCCGCAACTCCGCTCGCGCATGCGCACTGCCTCTCCTCGTGCCCCCCCCCCCCCCCTTACTTCAGCGCCTGCGCGAGGGCTCCGCGCNCCCCCCCCGCCCTTACTTCAGCGCCTGCGCGGTGGCTCCGCGCGGGCAATTCGCAGTGATGGTGGAACCGCTGCGGGGTCGCTCTGGGAACCGGCCGGTCCTGGCCGGGCAGAGCTCTTCCCGGGTCTCTGCCGTGGCAGCGTCCTGGGTGCATACCCGCGCTGCCCTGGAGCGGTTGGAGAAGGTGCTGAGCTGCTCCCGCTGGTAACGTGTGTCCGTTCTCCGTACTCCCTCCTCCCCCCCTCCTTCGCCGCCCTCAGGGCCGCCCGCGGTAACCCCACTGTGTTGTCTTCCTGTGCCCGCAGCACCGTTCTCCTGCGAGACCCCGTGTCCCTGGGTGGCTGCGAGCACGTCCTGTGCATGTAAGTACCCCGGGGAGCCGCGCCCGGGCCTCCCCTAAAGAACTTCCACATCTCCTCTTGGCCAGTTCTTCCCTCCTCTACCCTTCAGGACAAACCAGAGCGTCCTGGAGAGTTGGCTGCTCTTCTCGAGGGGTTTTAGGGGGGGGGGTGACAGAGCCCTGGCACATGCTTCCTGGAGAGTTCGTGGAGTCTCTGGAGACATTCAGATCTCACCTGTGCGTGTTCCTCTGGCATCTGCTGCACAATAACCATGGGGGGCTGGACTAGATGATCTCCAGAGGTCCTTCCAGCTCCACCAGTTTGTGATTATTTGGTCTAGTGTGGCTGGTTTGCCCAGAGAGATGTTAGAAACCTCATTCCTGGAAACACACCTGGTCACATTGGACCTGGACCTTGGTCAGGGCTTCTGAGCAACCTACTATAGATAAAAACTTTGAAATGGGCTGTTAGGAAGAAGTTCTTTAGCAGGAGAGGGGCTTGAACGCTGGTATAGGTTGCCCTGGGAGGGACTTGAGGCCCAATCCCTGGGGACATTCAAGGAGAGGCTGGACAAGGCTCTGGGCAACCTGATCTAGTGGAGAATGTCCCTGCTCAGTGCAGAGGGGTTGGTCTGGATGAGCTTTGAAGTTTCTTTCCAACGCTGCTGCTCAAGCAGGATTACCATGAGTGCCTCTATTTACAGCTTGTCAAACAATCCAAGTGTTCAAAAAAAAAAACCCCACAAACCACCTGTGTTAAATCAGAAACACCCTGTCGAGGAGGTGGTACTTATCTCGACTGTCTTAGGACAACTCTGTATCATCAGTACAGGCAGAGTCTGGAATATTTGGGGAAGGTGGTAAGACCTTCAGTCTGTGTTGACTGAAGATGACAGTCTGTGTGTCATCGCTCTTCACAGCATCCACAGGCACTTACATACAGGAGGTTAAAAGGTCAGTCATATACTTAAAGAGTTTCTCTGCACCTCACAGAGTTTGACTATACTAGACATGCTACAGCGGAGAGAACAGACACTTTCTAACCTGCATGCTCACCACTCCAAATAGCTTTACCTCTTCCTGATACTGTAGTTGCTATATCAGTAAAAGTGGAGGAAATACCTCCCTCCTGGTGGCTGTGCAGTCATTCCCTATCTTCAGCTACGCGTTTCTCATGGGAACTTGATGTGTTGAAGGGCTGAAATTACTAGTGGAAAGTTTTCTTGCTTTTTAAGGAGTAACTGCTTATGGGCTGGATGCCCTCGGCGCTTATGCTGCCTGTATGGATGTATTAAAAGATGCACAAATTATTTCTGTCCAGACTTGTGGGTTCTTTCCCAGCTTTGGTCATTAATTGCTGTAGAAGATTCCGCTGTCTGAAGCAGATTGTTATTTGTTTCTTTTGTTCTGCCCACAGAGTACTCTGTAAAATAGCCCCCAGAATGCCTGTACAAGTTAGTTATAAATATGTTCATATCTAACTGAGAAAGTAGATTTTTTCTCTTGGGTGTAGTGTGGGTTGCTGAAGGGTAGTGTGAGGATGGCATCATAAACAATTGTTTAGTTGTTGGGCATCTCAGGTCTTGTCGTTTTAGTTTGGATAACCCCAGGGTGTTCTATGTGATAGATTTCAAACACCCACTGTTTGCTGAACAGTTTGTTTTTTTTAAAACACTGATGTAGTTTGCATTGATGAGGCTGGAAAGAATAGCTGGTACAGGAGTTGAACTGGGGTGGTTTAGCCTAGAGGAGACTCAAGTGGGGCCTTTTCCCTCTCTACAACTTGTAATGGGGGTGGGGGTGGGATTTGGGCCTTCTCCCAAGCAGCGAGCGCCAGGATGAGAGGGCAGGGCCTGAAGCTACACCAGGGGAGGGTTAGGTTGGATGTTTCCTCATGGAAAAGGTGATCAGACCCTGGAATGGACTGACCAGGGCAGTGGTGGAGTCCCAATCCCCGGAGGTGTTGAAGGACAGACTAGGTGTGGCCACTGTGATGATGTTAGGTCCTGGGCTGGATGAGCTCAGAGGGCTTTTCCAGCCTCAGTGATTCGGTGAATAATTCTGAGTCATAAAAACTCACTAGCAGCTATTTCTTACTCCAGAAAAAGTATTATTTTCTATTGTTCAAGTTATTGTTGTATGTTTTCACTTGCATATGCTTGGTTTTAGTCATCAATTTAAAGTGTCTTTTGAGGACAAAGTCTTGGATAGTGGCTGTTTTTTTAAATGAACCTAAGGAAATTGAGATGAATTTGGTAAATGCAGTGTAAGTCTGCAGGATTCTGACACAAACTGTTCTGATCCATTGCTAAAGATGGACCTTTATTAATGTCCTCAGGAAGGAGTTGCGTGAGTTGGCCAGAGCTGGCTTCGATAGAAGACATGGGAGACCAACTCACGTGGTGAATGACACCTTTGGAGTTCTTTGCTCCAAGTGATTTTTCAGTGTTATCTAGAATGTCACAGCC
The DNA here is from genome assembly GCA_013397515.1 of Upupa epops. NCBI lineage: Eukaryota > Metazoa > Chordata > Aves > Bucerotiformes > Upupidae > Upupa > Upupa epops. Next base: position 227,970 of record VZRI01010149.1, on the reverse strand, counting down.
ATGAACTTCAGTCTCCTGATTACGGTAGTGTCTCAACTGTGAGGTCCTCTTTGTCCTCAGAGCAGGCTGTTAAAGCACAAAACATACTCAGCAGCACTAATGGAGACTTGAAATGAATTCAGTCCTGGGTGAATGAAATTACAGCCCATGTTTAATAGGATTTCTTGGAGATAAGAAGTAACAATGGCCCTTGAACGTTGCAGCTCAGATGGCAAATCGTAAGGTCCTTTCACTGGACTAATCAAATGAATTAAGATGTTTGGCTCTTGTGGGGAGAGTAGCGTTACTAAGAAGTTACAAGTGTTAAATGACCTTTACTGAGTAAATCTGATTTGCCACCCAGTCTGCCTTGATGAGCTCCTGGCATAAATCCTCTGAAAGAAAAGTGATGGAATATGCTGAGTACCTGCAGATCTATCAGGACTTCTTAAAGAAAAGTGTTCAGAGAAGTGAAACTTGTAACATCGAGACTAGGAAGAAGTGGAAATGATAGTTTACTATGGTTTGTCTTTCTGTCCCTTGTTGCAGAAAAGCAGCCCTGCCTTTAGCTGAACTATAAAGGGATGGATAGCTCTAAGTGTTCAAGTTGAGTTGACATCTAGAGACAAACAGTGAAGGCCCTTCGGCATACCGTGGACACTTGGATCAACTTGTTTGTCCGTGCGAGACACAAGACACAATGTCTTTCATGGCAGTGTCCTGAGAAAGCTCTGGACTGGGCTTGCTGTGATAAAGACATCCTCTCTTGCCATTGTGGCTAACTCATGGCAGCTTTATGGTAGTGGCTTGTCAATGCTAAAATGAACAATCCTTCCTGAGCTGGCAGTGGAAAAGTTTGCAGCCAATGCAGTAGGTATCTTTTGCTGGCTTGTAATTGGATTTGTGTGTTTGACTTTCAGGTCTTGTGTGGATGATTGTATCGGCACAGAGTGCCCAGTGTGCCACGTGCCAGCCTGGGTAAAGGATGCACAGATAAACCGACAGCTCGATAACATGGTTCAGCTGTGCAGCAAACTGCGGCAGCTCGTGGGTGTGGTGGATGTCTCAGGTAAGAGCTAACCTGGGTCTCTGGCTGCTGTTAAACCCACATTGCTCTGGTTCTGTTCTGGGACTTTGTGGGGACTGAGCAGAATGCTGCCATGTTTGAGATTCTGAAAGGCTGATCTGAATCACGTTTGCAAAATGTTATGTGAAGAAAACTGGTCTGTGTGGAGCGCTCACTCTTTGGGTCTGTTTTAGGGTGAAATCTGCATGAGCAGGTTAGTCCATAATTCATTAGGACCTGTCGTCCAAAATTAGGCAGAAGCAGGATGGATTGCCACAGGTTGCACAAACCAGGGGCACAAGTTGCCGTCCCCTTTGCTTTTAGGGGAGCACAGATGTGTGGTGCTCTGCAGAATGATTTTTTATTTAGGGTAGAGCATTAATACACATATTCTCTTGCCTAAGATGGGAAGGCAGCAAGTCTCAACTCATTTATTTTCTGGTCGCTAACAATCAGCTAGTCTGGATTTTTGTCGTTGCTGACTGTGCTGGAAGACTGCAGAGCTCATACTCTGGGAATTCATCTCTATCAAATTTTAGCCTGATTGGCTAAGTAGGAAAAAATGAAGTGAAACAAACCCAAGTGAATGTTTGTCTCTTTTCAGAAGCTCTGAGAGGAGTATTTTATGTAATGCCAATTTTTAGAAAACATTTATTTAGCTGTCAGATATGGCAGAGGTAATTCTTTCTTCATTGTGGCTTCCTAATGTGTTTGTCTAAATTAAAGATTCTTTTTCAAAGTCTAATCCCATCAGCACCTTTGTGTTTGTTTACGGGGTAGCTATTTGTTGACATTAAAATGCACTGAAGTGAGAAGGCTGGAAGTCTGTGTCCAAATGTAAAGGCATACATTTTTATACAGCTATAAAATCCTGTGGTGGTTAAATCTTCTGGAGTATATAAAATGTAGGTGATGGCTTAAACACAGTTTTGCAGAAACATTGGAAGTGTCAAAGGCCTTTTCGAAGCATGTGGGAGGTATTTGTGATGCCATAAAGGATTTAAAATTGTAGAATCATTTATGTTGGAAAAGATCTTTAAGACTGAAACAAACTGTTAACCCAGCGCTGCCAGGTCACCACTAACCACCATCCCTCAGTACTATGTCTCCATGGATTTTTCAATCCCTGCACGTGCAGGGACTCCACCACTGCCCTGGGCAGCCTAGGACAGGGCTTGACAACCTTTTCAGGAAGAAATTATTCCTTGTGGCTGACATAAACCTCTGTTGGCACAACTTGAGGCTGTTTCCTCTTGTACTTCTTGCCAATTGTGAAGAGAGAAACACTCCAACTTCCTGTCAGGAGTTGCAGAGTGAGAAAGTCTCTCCTCAGCCTCCTTTTTGCCAGGCTAAACTGCCCAGTTCCTCAGAGCACTTGTGCTCCAGACCCTTGCCCAGTGTCATTGCCCTTTTCTCAACACACTTCATTGTCCCTCTGGTAGTGAGAGATCCAACATTGACTCCAGGATTCATATTAATTTGATTCAAATGAACACAATCAGTTTGTCCTTTCTTTTGTTCGTTCTTGTTGTAAATTCAATAAGCTTTAGAAGGTTTGACAGTAAATGCTTTCAGATGTCCAGTCACTGTCAGATTTGTTACCTCCTCTAGACGTGTGTCTTGAACTAAACATCCATAGCTTGAAATTTGTTTGGAGAACCTGGGCCTCTCTTGTTAAGGAGTTGTTTCATGTTCTTAGGGCTCTGCACTGCTGCCACGCTCCTCTCCACAATCTTTTCTTTCTTTGTTAGGAGGTCATAAATGGTATTTTATGTTCCAACAAAGGAAATGGACTGGAACAATCGATCTTTCTGTGTAGGAAAGGAAGAGAAGCTGTTGAAAGAGAGAAATATTTCCAGATGCGTGTTTTATATCACTTTTGCATGTTACTTCAGTTTGAGATGATTGAAACTTTCCTTACGGCTTCTATTTGAGGTTCTTGTTGCTACTGAGATTCCCAATGCATTTTCAAATCTGGACAGCCCTAGCGAATTCAGGAAGTTGTGAGTGTTGTCTTTAAAAAGCCATAGAGCTGCTGCGACGAACAGGACAAGGTTAAGCACACATGCTGAATATTTAAAATACAAAAAGCCATGTACCCTGAGGTGCAAGAGGGATCTCGCTGTGTCCTCCATTGGAATGAGAAACACTTTTTGCCATACAGAACATGTGTCCTGAGAGTCAGCAGCAAGTAATGAAGGAAAACAGCACAAACAGCCAATACTTCCCTTGTAAATAGAAGTGGGACACAGCAAGTGATGCTGCATGATAGTGCTGGGGTGACTGGAAGGGAACTGGAAAGCTGTGATCCTGAAACTGGCTAGAAAACGCAGGTAGCAAATGAATTCACTCATTAGAGATGTTCTGTGCTCACTGTGTGGCAGGGTGAGAAGAGCTGCCTGACCTTTTCATTGCTACTGATGCACCTTTGTGAGGGTAATGGGGAGCTGCTTGGGATGTCTGCACCTCAAAACCTTTGATGTTGAGAATTGGAGTTGGTGGGATGAAAGAGATCTGCAGGTACTTAATTAGTAATAACCTGCTGAATCATGGCTGTAGTCTGTAGTGTACTAGAGATGAAGAAGGTTGATTTACAGTAGTGATATTGGAAGTGAATTTCTGCATACTTCAGCAGGCTTTTCTGTGTGATGCTCTTCTCAAAAGAAGAGATTGTCATATATTTCCACAACAACCCTCTATAGATGATTTTACCTTACTCTTTATAAAATCATCTGCTTTGCTCTGAGGCAGAAAACCTTCCTCTTACACCACCAGACCTTGCAGGTGTTGCTCAAAGCTTCAGGAGCTCACTTTGGTGCTGGTGGACAGTAGAAAAGATTCACTTTTGATTAGCCTTTATCATATCACAATTTTGCTTCACATTTAGTGACACCGAGGGAAAGACACCGAACTCCTGCTGTACCATCACACAACACTCCATGTATGCAGTGACATTTCTCATAATAGCTAACTATGAGCTGTTGAATAGCGGGGAATTTCGCCCTTCCCCTCCCCTTCTTGTGTTGAATACTTGACTTGCAAAAGATTCATTCTTCAGTGAAGGCACTAATGTTGCACAGATGGTACTGAAACACTTCCCTTTGATTTTTAATAAGGGACTACTTTGTCAAAGAGATTTCTCAACTTCTGTTCTGAAACCCATAATAGAGAATAATTTGAAAGGCACACAGTGTGCATCATTATATTCCTTTGATGCAGATTAATGATAGCTAATCCACAGTTTCTCATTGCTTCTCCTAGCCTGTTACTGCACTGGAGCAGAATCATAGAACCCTTATGGCTGGAAAGGACTTACAGGATCATCAAGTCCAGCCCTCATCCCAACATCTTCCCAACCCCTAGACCATGGCCTCAAGTGCTCTATCTATTCAGCTTTTGAACACTTCCAGGGGCAGCAACTCCACTACAAACCTGGGCAACCCATTCCAGTGCCTAAGTACTCTCTCAGTAAAGAACTTCCTCCTAATATCCAGCCTAAACCTCCCCGATCCAGCTTGAGGCCAATTCCTCTCATCCTATCATTAATAATTTGGGAGAAGAAAACAACACCAACCTTGCTACAACATTCTTTCAGGTAGCTGTAGAGTTATAAGGTCTTCTCTCAGATTCTTCTTCTCTTAGACTAAACAACCCCAGTTCCCTCAGCCGCTCTTCATAGGGCCTGTTCTCCAGACCACTCATCAGCCTCGTTGCCTTTTACTAGACCTACTCCTTCTCTGGACCATCTCAATGTCGTTCTGATATTGTGGTGCCCAAAACTGGACCCAGTATTCAAGGTGTGGTCTAATGAGTGCAGAGTACAGTGGCACCATTGCCTCATTCCTATTTCTGGTTATGCCATTCCTGCTTCAGGCCAGGATGCTGTTTGCCTTCCCAGAAGTTGTGAGTTGTGGCACACCATGGCATTACCTCCTAATATTTTTGTCTGCTCTCACCCTTTTTAAGAAATTCAACTCTATTAAGAAACTTGTGCTTATTATGTGCAAATAAGTCTAACTCAAAGAGATTCCTTTAATGTACTGTGCATGTGAGTGTTACTTTTAATAGGTATTGGAGACTAGATTTAGTGCTTTTAGTACAGACTGATTCTATTGCTCTAATTGTGGGTAGACTTCGCACCACTGTGAATGCTTAAAATCTAGAGTTATTAAACCTTGTTTTCCTGATTCACCTGGTCTCAATGCATCTCTAAAAAACGTAGGGGAGGATGTTAATTTGTGGATTAAAAAGGCAATTAAATCTTGATCATCCATGAGCCATTTTCTCATTCCTGTTGACATGCAAGACTTCCAACTTGTAGTCAGCAAAGAATTCCTTTGGATCGATTTTTCTGTGAGCAATTTTCTCTGAAGGTAGTTTAACTGGATGCACTTAGCTAGCAGATAATACCCTTTTTACGTAAATTAACTTCCTTTCAGCTGTTAGCATTGTGTCTTCTCTATCTCCCCACTCTGGGTCCACCAAAGGATTAGATTTTCAGGGAGGGCAGATTGGCCATTTGTCCTTATTATTGCTGCTCCCTACTTTGTAGTCTTTGGAAATGGAAGAAAGGGCCAGCTGAGTCAACGAATTAACATTTTTTCTTGAGGTTGGTTTTTAATAAGCTGGCTTCTAAGTCCCTACTGTGTGGCAAGTAAGGAACACGTCAGTTTGAGAATCCTCATGGTTGATATTCAAGAAGCTTTCTCACTGCCAGACGTGGGATATTCGGAGCTTCCAGTAAAAATCCTTAATTTTGTCAGGCTGCTTTAGCTCAGGCTTCTGAAGGACAGTGCCTTTGATTGAATTTGTCACTGGGGCTTGAAAGTCTTACTCTGTGCTGTAAGTCTTGGCATCACCAAAGTGTCTCACAAATAACTTTGCATGCCCATTTTATTCTCACTTGTCACTTGGAGATGACTGATAGCTCCAGAAAGGTAAATATTTTAGAAAGGAATCTGCTCTTTGTGTAAACAGCAGCAGCAAGTAAATACTAACTCGGGTTTCTATTTTGCATCTGTTTGCAATCAAGCCTATCCTTTTCCTTGATGCTATTGTCAGGGTGAAATGGGGTGTGGTATCTTTCGAAGGCTAGTTAAGAGATTCCTGTCTCAATTTTGGAGCTTTTTCCCTGTTTGCACCAAGCCCAGCCCCACAGAAAAACCAAATAGCTGCCATTATCTGCTTGATGATGGTCTTTAGGTGCCTAAATGATTGACTAGCCCCAAGTTGTATACTTAAACATTCTTTTGATCTGATGCTTTACATATTCTTCCATCTACATCTCCTAATAGTTGTCCTATTTGAATTCTGGGAGTAACTAGGGCAGTTTCAATCAAGATTGAGAAAACATTTAACCTTGAAATATTGCTTTAAAAGATAACTTCAAATATCTACTGGCTATGCCATTCTGTTTTAAGTGAAATTTCAAAGTGTTTTTTTTCATAGCTAAGGGACTAGCTTGTCTGCTGTCTGAGAGTTTATCGTACCAAAAATAGAAGTTCTGGAGAGGACAAATTATCCCTGAAATGAAAGTAATACAGTGAAACTAAAGGTGTTGTAGCGAGTGTGTCACTTTTTTAATAATCAGGACTTTGTAGAGTTTATTTCAAGAATGTTTTTTTAAAAAACCATGAATCTCAGTCTTATTTATCTTTAGAAATAATAATAGTAATTAATAAATAACAGTAATATTAATACTACCCTACTAGCCTCAGTAGGCAAAATTAATATTGGTTGCTGTAAATAATCAACACTTTGGGGAATGGCAGTCTCTGAGCTTGAAGGCAGCAGAAGGAGTGAGTCTTGTCTTTACTTTTTGAATGCTCATCCAAGTTACCTAAATTAATCATAGAATGTCAGGGGTTGGAATGAACCTACAGAGATCGTGGAGTCCAGCCCTCTCCTTGCCAGAGCAGGATCCTCTAGAGCAGATCCCTTAGAATTAGGGTGGGATCTCTCCAGGGGAGGAGACTCCACAACCTCTCTGGGTAGCCTGTTCCAGGGCTCTGTCACACGGACAGCAAAGAAATTTCATGTTGAGGTAGAACCTTCTATGCTCAAGTTTATCCCCACTATTCCTTGTCCTTTTACTGGGCACCACAGAATTGAGACTGGCCCCTTCCTCTTGACTCCCTCCCCTCAGATATTTATGGATGTTAATGAGATCCCTGTGTCTTTTCTAGACTAAACAGCCTTATCTCTGTGTCTTTTCACACAGGGGAGATGCTCTAGTCCCCTAATCGTCCTTGTGTCTCTCTGATGGAGTCTCTCTGATGGACTCTCTCAGTAGAGCCCTGTCTCTCTTGAACTGGGGACACCAAAACTGGACAGGGTACTCCACATGTGGTCTCAGTAGGGCAGAGCAGAGGAGGATGAGAACCTCCCTACACCCACTGGACAGTTTCTTGATTCACCCCAGGATACTGCTAGCTTTTGTGGCCACAAGGGCACATTGGTATCCCATGCAGAACTTACTGTCCACTAGGACTCCAAGGCCTTTCTTCATGGTGCTGTTTTCCAGCAGGACAATCCCTAACCTGTACTGGTGCCTGGTGTTATTCCCCCTCAGATGCAGGCCTCCAAGAAGGAATTAGTTTGAAAAAGAAAATGTGTTCTAGCTCTTTTAGACTGTGGGAGAGTTCTTGCCAAATTAAACTATTGTCCAACTTAGAGGTCACTTCATGCTCCTTAATTTATTCTTAAGCCAATGAGGACACTATTTATAGCCCTCATTCTCGACTGTTATTTTGTGCACTGGGAGCAGAGAATATTTCTCCTCTCTTGGTTATTGATTTGTAATAGGCTGTGAGTTACAAAATTGCTCCACAGCATATTTTTAAAGAAGTGTTTAGGTTCATCAAAATGTTTAGCTTCCTTGGAATTATCTCCTACCAAGGAGGTGAAGGGATACAATACATACAGGGGGTTTTGTGTGTTTGGTAACACTTCATCAATCACTGCCTCTGTTCCTCTGATCTCTTACCTTTGTGATGTTCTACTGCAGATACTCTGTAAATTATTTTTCCTCTCACTTGGTGCTCTTAGATTCAGCAGAAGAGAAGTCCACGCCACCTGATTCAGACTTGGGAAAGAAGCGTAAGAAGGAACAGATAAAAGTGTGGTTCAGCCCAAGGAGCAGGAAGTTTCGCTGCATCCTGAACAAAAATCAGCACAAGGCTAAAAGTGATGACCATCATGAAGACATATCTTCACTTTATGATTTCCAGCCTTCCCCTCCTCATGCAAAGCCCTCAAAACCGACACAAAAACCAGCACGAGTACAGAATAAGAAGATGAGGAAGAAACATCTAGCTGACATTAACAAATTGTGGAGCTTAGAGAAGGCTGAGCAGAAAGGAGGAGTTGAGAAGACTCCCAAAGAAAAGAGTGTGACCATCTGCAGTCAACCAACGCTCCTGTGCACTCCGGAGATGGATGGTGCTGAAGATAGCCTTCTGCAGGAGTCTCTAAAGGAAACTGATCCCAGCAAAAGTACAGAGAGCATGGAAATATTGCCCCAGGTGAAAGCCTCAGAGAAGGAAGATGGCAGTGAGGTCACATGCTCTGCACAAGTCGGCAAGCAAAAGAGTGGTACAACAGAGGCATCGCTGTCCATAGAAAAACAATGCATACCTTTAAAACGTGGAAGGGAGCAATCCAGACCTCCTGTTACTCCACAGCCAAAAAGACCCAGAAGAAGTGAGAGAAGCAGTGCTGTAAAGTCAGTCAGCCAGGCAGATAGCTTGGAGGAGACACCTCAGGGTTGCTCCGTCACCCCAGCAGCTGAACCCAAGACACCAGTTCAGAATTCTTCCTCTCTATCAAAACTCGGTGACACTGTAAGAAAGACAAGAAGCTCTGGAGCTTTTCAGGTGACAAATAGTCCTTCACTTTTAAAATCTCCCTCTACCCCATCTACTTCTAAGGATTATCGGCTGGGAACACCACACAGTCCTTCTGTGGTCAAGTCCCCTGGTGGCAACACAATCGCCCGAAGAAACTACAAAGGAGAGACTTTGCTCCATGTTGCTTCCATCAAGGTAGGACCATCACCTTGCAGTTCAACCTTAAACAGAGGGTTAAAAAGACAATGTTGTATTAAAAGTATCCTGGAAACCAGTTACTCAGTTCATCCTATTTCTGGGGGTGGGAGGTGAATATCAAATTGGGGTCTGACAATTTAAACGTACTTCATGCCGTCATTGTTAACAACCAGTATTTTTATATTAATGGTTTATAGTGGTAGAACTGGTTCACCTGTAAGCATGCTCACATTTATATGGCACTTCTGTTCCTGATAAACAGCAGTGTCTCCTTTTAAAGACATTCCACTGAGCCATTCCTACTGCACCAAACCTTTCTAAATGGAAGTGGCATCTGAGTTGACTTCAAATATCTTCTTTGATGCCCGTAATACAAAATTAAGGAGAAAATGAAACCTTGTCCTCACAAGACAGGGGCTTTGAAGGCTAGATGTCTTATCTCTCTTCCAAAGTTCTCTATACTCCTCTTTATTAAAGCTCTGTTTGCACATTATCCTGCCATGATTTTCTAGGAATTCATAAGGAAATACTGACTGACATGGTCTTTAAAACAAATGGATCTACCTTGACAAGTTTACACCCATGTTTGGTTTCCAGCAGTATGACTGATATTCCTTTATGAGGAAAGGCTGAGGGAGCTGGGTTTCTTGAGCTTGGAGAAGAGGAGGCTGAGGGGTGACCTCATGAATGTCTATAAATATGTGAGGGTGGGTGTCAGGAGGATGGAGCCAGGCTCTTCTCAATGTCATCTGGTAGTATGACAAGGAGCAATGGGTATGAGCTGAAACACAGGAGGTTCCAAATAAGTATCAGAAGGAACTTCTTCCCAGTGTGGGTAATGGAGCATTGAAACAGGCTGCCCATGGGGGTTGTAGTCTCCTTCTGAGGAGACATGAATGTGGAGACATTCAAGACCTGCCTGAATATGTTCCTGTGCAATTTGGTCTAGGTGATCCTGCTGTGGCAGGGGGATTGGACTAGATCTTTTGAGGTCCCTTTTGATCCCTAATGATTCTATGATACTTATTTGGAATACAGCTATTTCAGAAAGAGATTGTCTCTACTGCTTACTAGGCAGTAAGGCTAGTTCAGTCCTGTGTGCCAATTCATTAATTCAGTGTTTAAGTATCAAGTTAAAATGGGTAGTTGGTTCTGCTCCTCATGAGTTTTGCTGTGGGATTACTTTGTCAGTTGCCTTGGTGCTGAGGTGCTCATCAGTAAAAGTTTGTTTAGCTAGGTAGGACTATAGGGTGGTCCCAGACTTGCTACTCACTTTTATGGGGCAAGGAGAAGAGTCTTCTGGGTGTGGTCTTGGTTTATTTGCTTGTATCTTGGTTTTCAGCTACCAAACCTCCAACACTGCTCTTAAAAAGTTGTACTGTCTCTGAACGCCAGATTCTCATCCATACAAGGATGCCTGTACATGCAAGAATGGTCTAGAAACTTGTTTGCTCAAAGCAGTTGGTCTTGCAGACAGTAAGCTTTACACTGTGTTGTTCTCATTGTGGTGTTTTGTTTTTCAAAACAGCCCTGCCGTTGCCTTCTGTTTCTGGAAGAAGTATTTCTCTTCCAGGTCTGGTTTAGAGGTGATTATTTTGTTTTCCTCTTGTAGCCACTGATGTTTTTCCTATTGAGTGTAATGGGAAAGACTTGTAGCTGCCACCCTCCCTCCAAGGTGAAATAAAGTCTAATTCTCTGGGGCTTGATTAATTATAAAAAGAAATCTCTATCATTTTCGCTAGCTGTTAGGGTCTAATGCCCCGAATTTAATTAAAGCTAATTGAGTTCTCCCCCTTTTTCTTATTTAAAAGAGATAGTAAACAACATTATCAGGCATTAAGATTCAGTGTATTGTGCTGTTTCAGGTGATTCTGAGAGATTGGCCCCATTCACTGACTGATTATTAATTTGCTGAAGTCAATGTGGTTCTCAAGATGGGGTCTTCAAGTGTGGATGAATTTAATGTTGACTTAAACTATTAAATGAAAATCAGTGTGGCTGTTCTAGACACGGTTTGTTGTTCTCTGTAATTATTAAAGGTAAAACTTTCCATTAGTTAAAATAGTGACCTGTTGCACTTCTAGTATTCCAAACTGATAAGAAACTGCCCAGTCAGCAACTCTTCCACATAGGTGTAGATTCCAGGCAGAGAAACAGCAGACAGCTGTTGCATGACAGCAGAGGTGACCATGGCAACACCCATACCACCACAGAGGAGCAAGTGGGCAAGAAACTTGGATTTTATCTTCTTTCGATATGCCAAGTTGGAAACAATTAAAGAGTTGTTCCCGTTCTGAGGAAAGAAGAAATTCGCAGAATCACAGAATGATTGAGTTTGGAAAAGCCCTCTGAGCTCATCCAGCGCAGCCTATGACCTGACATCACCACATCAGCTAGAGTATGGCACTAAGTGTCACATCCAGCCCCACCTCCAGGGGTGGGGACTCCACCACTGTCCTGAGCAGTCTATTCCAGAGTGTGATTACCTTTCCATGAAGAAGGATCTTGAGAAAGGCCTCCCCCAAGGGCAGTTTGCTTTGCTGGAGTCTTCATTATACTGAACACCATAAAGCCTGTAATGATAATTAATTCTGAAACTTTCAGATTGTTTTTCCTTCTTGCTGTTTTGTTACCAGTTAATGGCACATTAGAAAGGGAGCAAGGAAGATCTTTTTTGTGGTTCTGTGAGATGTGATGGCCACCATCTGAACACCTTTTAGATCCTTGTTCCAGGTGCCTGACCTTGCCAGCTGTGCCCTTCCTTGCTGTTACTGCCAGGACACTTTGCTCTGTGTATAATGTCCAACTCTTGTGAGAAATGGGGTCTGCTGGCAGAAAGGAGAGTCATACAGGAGCAGCACCTCAGACTTCACTGAAAGTATAGTTCGATGATGATTCTCCTAAGGTTACCCGCACCAGGTAGAATCACAGAATGGTTTAGCTTTGAATGTATTTCAAGAGCACCTAGATCCAGCCCTGTGCCATGGGCACTGGCACTTCTTACCAGACCAGATTGCCCAGAGCCACATCCTTGACCTTGAACACTTCCATGATGGAGCAGCCACAAACTTCCCTGTTCCTGGGCCTTAGTACCCTCACAGGGAGGAATTTCTCCCAAAAATCTCATCTGACTCCTCTTAGCTTGAAACCATACCCCGTATCCTAACACTAGAGTCCCTCATAAAAGGTCTGTCTCCAGCTTTCCTGCAGCTCCTTCAGGTACTGGAAGGCTGCTACAAGGTCTCCCCATAGCCTTTTCTTCTCCAGATTGAACAGCTCCAACTCCTCCAGTCTGTTGTCATAGGAGAGGTGATTTAGCCCTTGGGCAACAGTTCCTTATAGTCGGGACTCCAGAACTGCATGGAGGACTCCACATGAGCTCTCACAAGAACAGACTAGAGGAAGAGAATCGCCTCCCTTGACCTGGTCACACTGTTTTTGATCCAGCCTGGCATACAGTTGGCTTCTGGACTGCATCATGCATTGCCAGCTCGTGTTGAAGCAGCATAAAGGTTTTGAATGCGGAACTTAAAAACATAAATATTTGTCAGAGCAATCCATCTTCTCAAGCACCAATTGGGAAGCCTGGAAACAAATTGCCCTTTTTTTTTTCCATAATGCTTGGTTGTTTCTGAGCCATGTTGAGCTTCACCTTTAACTTCTTGAGTATTACCTTTTTGTTAAGCTATGACTTGTGTTCTTATTAGTTAATAACTGCTTTGCTGGGTAGGAAATTGATTTGGTGAAACTTGAGGTGAGAAACTGGTTCCTGGAAGGAGTTGGATGGAGCATTCACATTTACTCTAAGCACTTCAGCTCATACTTGCCCTCTTAGATCACTAAGAAAGCTTAAGTAATCTAAATAATCCCTCTTCCCCAACTGAACCAGATTTATGTGGGTCTGAAAGGGGTTTTTATGTTCATTTGTTTGACCTAAAGACTGAAGTTATTTGGATACCTTTGCAAACAAAGGAAGAGGTGTTTGGTTGAATTGGTAAAGGTTTTTCTCTTCATGTATCACCATCATTCTTTGTGTCCCTCTTGCTTCTGAACAGGTAGACTATGTGTTAACTTAAACATTTAAATGTGACTTTTGGGTGGAACATACCTGCTGTGAATGGAAACAGTAGTGGGTAAAATGGAAAAAAAACCCCACCTTATAAAATAGAGCTAAATGGATTCTTGTAATTGACTTAGAGAAAATAAACCCCATGCAAAACTTTTGTCTTAGCCAAGTGAGGATGGTTTTCCTGCATCTCTAGGAACTTCATTCTCATTGGAGGAATGGTGTAGAGCTGTGCAAATGCCCTCCTTTGTGCGAGCCGATGCTGAGTGCTGGTTCTGCCAACAGATGGCCCCACCGCCTTTCCTGCTTCTGTGGCTCTCGAGCTCCCAGGAGCTGCAGCAGAGAAGAGCAACCCATTGCAGTGCGTTCCCAGTACCTGTAAGCTTTGTTATGAGCTAAAAATGCCCTTCCAAAGGGGTAAATGTACATTTTGCAGTAGCTTGTGCCTCTTCAGGAACTGGTTCTTTGATAATGAGATTTTGATTATAAACATGACCCCATGAAAGAGTAACATTGGCATTTTTCTGCCTGGAGTTGGTCCTGTTCTCAAATTCTGAACCAGGAGTATCTCCAGGTACGTTGGCAATGCAACAGACTGAAGACAAGCAGTGGGGCCCTCTCCTTGGAACACCTGGTATGGTTATAGGCTGGACTTGATGATCTGAGAGGTCTTTTCCAGACATAGTAGTTCAGCAATTATGTGGTATTTGGATGATATATTATTTAGGGGCTACAAGCCTGTGTTGTTATCAGTGGCACAACTTTCTGAAGCAAGTTTGAGTTAGTAATTCCATACCAATAGGTGCGTAGTCTCGTCTGCGTTCTCACTTGTGTAGGAAGTTCTGCGCCCCTCAATTCAAGAAATAGGTTAAAGGGGTTTGGAGTGGGTCCAGAGGAGCAAGGAGGCTGGGAAAGGACTGGAGGGAAAGTCTGATGAGGGGAAGTTGAGGGAGCTGGGCATGTTTAGCCTGGAGAAGATGAGACTTAGATGTGCCTTGTATTTCTCCACAACTCCCTAAAGGGGGATTGCAGTCAGGTGGCAGTTAGGTTCCTCTCCCAGGCAGCCAGTGCCAGGACAAGAGAGCAGGGCATGAAGCTGCACCAGAGGAGGGTTAGGTTGGATGTTAGGAAGCCCCTCCTCATCGAACAGGTGGTCAGACCCTGGAATAGACTCTCCAGGGCAGTGGTGGAGTCCACACCCCTGGAGGTGTTGAAGGACAGACTGGCTGTAGCCCTTAGTGTCCTGTCTGGCCTGTGTGGTGATGTTGGGTCATGAGCTGGGGTGGGTGAGCTCAGAGGGCTTTTCCATCTTCACTAATTCTGTGATTCTGTGTGAAGGCACATGGAATGTAGATGTTTGCATTTGGGACTTGTCCCTACCAGATACTTGCTCCTTCTTGGTTAGAACAGAGCAGAACATGTATTAACTTTTACATGTGATCAGTTCTGTCTGCTTAATAAAACTAGTCAGTGTGTTATACTGCACTGTTTTTACTTTGAGATTCCTACCTGATGATGGTGGTCTGCTGCAGGAGAGACCCTCATGTGTCTCTTGCAGATATGCTTCTTGAAATATCTTCCTCCTGTTTTAACTAAATATTCATTGGCTGCAGAGCCTCTGAGGCAACAAAGGGTTCTCCCACCTATCTACAGTCCTCTTGTAATCCTGTCTGACAGTATGCATCTAGACACCACCCGGTACAACTGGATTGACAGCTTCTGCTCCCTCTTCTTCACTCTAACTGCTGGATTCTGGTTGCAGGGAGCAGCTCTGAAGTGTCACCAACATTTTCCTTCTGTAAACAGCAAAACACCATTTTGTCTCTCATTTTGACTCACCTGGGTTTGAGTTGGTGGATGTTGTCAGCACGGGTGGCTGCTCCAGGCGCTTGTGTGGCCGCTGGGGAAAGCTGCCTGGTGCCCACACATTATTAATTGTGCTTGCTGTTCCTGTAATGTCAAACCCTGGCTGAATGTGTTTGCAAACTCCATGTTAAATGATAAGCTCAGAGCTCACTCATTATAGATAATTGTGTCTTCTCTCTGATGCTGAGCAGTGGCTGTTACCTTGCTTCTCAGGCTTCAGCATGTTCTTTAATTGCTGTGAAAGGTAGTGTTTGCTGGGACAGCGGGTCTGGGTCTGTGAATATAACACAGGAGATGTAGCTCTGATGTGTTAATGTGCTTGGCTCTGGTGAAGCCAGTGGTTTTCAATGGGTGGGTTTTTCTGGTGAGTTGTGGGTTTCTAGTTGTTGGTTTTATTTCTGCTGAGTAGAGTCAGTCTTAATATTTTCTCTAAATAAAGACTAAAGCTATTTTGGGAGGGATTTGGACAACAACATGGAATTAAGTTTATTTTTGTTGTGTTTAAAGCTTACTTTAATATATTCCCACTTTTTCTAAGGTACCCTTTGGAGTAACAGGTGGGAATTCCTTGACTCCTCTGTACTTAAGGGCACAGAATCATTGAATTGCCTGAGTTGGAAAGGATCTCCAAAGTTCTTTCAGTATATTGTAGATCATGGAGATCATGGATCATCTGGAGAGCTTAAGGACATAGTTTAGTGGTGGCCTTGGTAGAGTTGGGGTCATGGTTGGACTTGATGATTTTCAAGTCTTTTTCAACCTAAAGAATTGCAAACTCCTCTCTTCCACCCCTTACTGGTCGTAATAGTTGTGTACTACAGTTTTTGCCAAGGGTGGTGGTCACCTCGAAATTCTCTTCCCATCATCTGTGCCTCAGTTCCCACCTTTCTCCACATGTACTTGCTTGTAGTAGAAGCTGAATATAATGTTCTTCCACAAGCAAACAAAAACTCATTTGCTAGAATAACCATCAGAGAAAGTGTCTGTGAGGTGTAATGTTGAGTAGTAATTGTGATGTTCAATAAAACACTCTTGACTTGTGGCAAAACAATTTATGGGAGCTTGTCAGGCTTATTAATCTCTTTCCACCTATGGATGCTCCCAGCAAGGTATTTAGACGAATTTGAAGGAGAAAAAAACAACCCACCCCAATCTGAAGGACAAGGAAATTCTGAATAAACATTCCTGATGTTAATCCTTAGTGGACAGGACTACTGTCAGCACAATCTTGTCCATTTCTTCTGAGTTAAGTCTGTTTGGTGCATTTTTATTCATATTTGTGTCATATCTCTATGTGCTTTTAAATAATGCCAGGCTGTTGTCACCAAACCAAGGGTTTTTTTTTTACCTCAACAATATTTCGATGGAACACTTGTATCATGATGGTTTGCTTGCAGCTAAGTGGATAATTCTGCATCTCTTAAATGTTTGTTGCCTTTGTGTATCTTCACGAATTTTTAACAACTGGGGCTTTATTTTTCCTGTGCAGGGTGACTTAGCAGCTGTCGAACAGCTGCTGCGAAATGGAGCAGATCCCAATGTCAAAGATAATGCTGGCTGGACACCACTGGTGAGTGCCCAAGACTTTTTTTCTCATTCCTCCTTTCCTCTCCCCTATTTGAGTTCCTTTACACGCACCTAGGTGACAGAGAATTATGCTGACTATAAACAAATGTAAAAGAATTTATTAGCAACTACTGACCTTCCCAAATCCAGCTGTCCTTAGCTGGGGTGGGGCATGCCAAGAAATCTATCAGCTGCAATGCTGCAACTGCAGAAAATCTGCCTAGAAAACAAACAATTGCAGATGATGTATGTGGTTTATAGGGTTTTTAAAAATGTCCTCAGTGTTCTTTATAATTTTGGAAATATATCAGTAGGTGAATGGAAAAAAAATTGGCTGAATTTGTTTGCAGAAAATAAACAAAAGGTTCTTTGCAGCAATGACTTCTCTTCCTGAAGAACACTGTTGACAGTCTGTAATGTAGGGGGGCTTTGTTTGCCATAGTCTTATTTGCACACAACTGGCCGTTATTCAGTTGTTCTTTGGGCTATTAGTGTGGGATCCTAGGGTAAATTCACACCATGAATGTAATGTCTCCTTACCATGTCTTTCCTAACCACCTGCTGAGAGGTGTTTGAAAATGACTCTGTTAACTGATGGGTGGGGCTAGGGTACCTCCATTGAGTTCTGCCTCACCTGAGTTTTTCCTCCCTTATGAAATTCTCCAACTAGCATGAGGCCTGTAATCATGGGCATAAAGAGGTAGTGGAACTGCTGCTACAGTACAAGGCACTGGTGAATACTACGGGGTACCAGAACGACTCACCGCTTCATGATGCTGCCAGGAACGGGCATGTGAGCATCGTTGAGCTGCTGCTCTTGCATGGAGCCTCCCGTGATGCAGTGTGAGTAGCCATGGGATGTAATTCTATCTGTGATATTAGTTAGAGCTGCAACCTCCAGGATGTATGTTACGTGAGTCACAGTGGCTGGAAAAGCCCTCTGAGCTCATCCAGCCCAGCCCATGACCTAACATCACCACACCAGCCGGACCAGGGCACTAAGGGCCACAGCCAGTCTGTCCTTAAACACCTCCAGGGATGGGGACTTCCCCACTGCCCTGGGCAGTCCATTCCAGAGTCTGATCACCCTTTCCATGAGGAGGCACTTCCTAAGCTTCCTAACATCCAACCTAACCCTCCCCTGCTGTAACTTTAGGCCTTGTGCTCTCGTACTTGCGCTAGTTGCCTGGGAGAAGAACCTGATCCTCACCTGACTACAGCCTCCCTTCAGGGAGTTGTAGAGGCAGAAGGTCCACTCTGAGTCTTCTTGAGGCTAAACACCTCCAGCTCTCTCAGACTTTCCCTCCAGTCCCTTCCCCAGCTCCTCTGGACCTGCTCCAACTCCTCAACCTCATTCTTGAAGTGAGGGGCCTAGAACTGCCCCCAATACTTGAGGGGAGGCTTTACCAATGCCCAGTAGAGGGGGAAGAATTGTTTCCTTAGTCCTGCTGATTGCACTATTGCTGATACAGGCCAGGATGCCACTGGCCTTTCATGCCACCTGGGCACACTGCTGGCTCATATTTAGCCGATTGTCAAACAGTATTTTCACAGTATCACAGTAATGATGAGGCTGGAAGAGACCTTAAAGATCATCCAGTCCAACCTAAAACCCACCAAGTAACCCTAAACATATGACATCTAGATCATGCTGCTCTGCACTTCATCCAGCCTAACCTTGAACACCTCCAGAGACGGTGACCCAACCACCTCCGTGGGCAGCCCATTCCAAAATCTGATCGCTCTTTCAGTAAAAAAACTTTTCCTAATGTCAAGTCTAAACTTCCCCTGATGGAGCTTAAGTCTGTGACCCTTTGTCCTGTCTCCAGTGTCCAGGGAGAAAAGGCTGACCCCTGCCTGACCATAACCACCTTTTTAGGTAGTTATAGACAGTGATAAGGTGACCCCTGAGCCTCCTCTTTTCCAGGCTAAACAGACCCAGCTCCATCAGCCTCTCCTCGTAGGGCTTACCTTCCAGGCCCTTTACCAATCTAGTTGCTCTTCTCTGGGCTCATTCCAGCACCTCAACATCCTTCCTAAACTGAGAGGCCCAGAACTGAACACAATACTCCAGGTGCGGTCTAACCAGAGCTGAATACAGGGGGAGGATAACTTCCTGATATAGGCCAAGATGCCATTAACCCTCTTAGTCGCCTGGGCACATTGCTGACTCATGCTAAGTTTACTGTCCACCAATACCCCCAAGTCTCTTTCTACTTGAGTATTATCCAAGATCTCCGTTCCCAGCCTATAGTTCTGCCTGGGGTTGTTATAACCAAAGTGCAGAACCTGACAGTTGGACTTTTAAAAACTCATCCTATTAGAGTCTGCCCATCTCTCCAGTTTGTCCAAGTCCCTCTGCAGAGCCCTCCTACCCTCCAACAGATAACACAGGCTCCAAGCTTGGTGTCGTCTGCAAATTTGCTCATGATGGATTCCAACCCATCATCAATATCATCAATGAAGATGTTGTTCAAGTCCCTCTCTGACAAGCTACTCTCCAGCCATTCACCCCCCAGTCTGTAGCACTGCAAGGGGTTATTGTGGCCAAAGTGTGGGACCCTTTGTTAAATCTCACCAAGCTAGTAATAGATGTGGTTGGTTTGAAATGAAGGGATGGGGGTTAATCATAGAAGGGACCTCCAAAGGTCATCCAGTCCAACTCTCCTCAACTAGGTCAGGTTTCCCAGCCTCTCCTTGAGTATCCCCAAGGATGGGGATTCAATTACTATGCTGTACTGTTCTTAGAGCCTCTTTGTCCAGTTTGTTTCTTTTCCATTTTGCTCTGTCCCAATCTTTTCTGAGGCTGCCTGAGTCCTATGTAGCCGGAGCCCTGGATATTCTTGTAGGAAAATTGACAAAATACTCACCCTGTTCTTACACTCTGCTGTTGGTGTCTTGTTAGAACTCTGGTCAGATAGGAGATGCTGAGCTGCATGAGGTTTGAGCTGCCACCACGTTTTTTTTTTTATCTTACTACTTGCTAGCAGAATGTTTTTCTTCTACCTGCACAAGTGACATGGACCCATGCTTGGATTTGAGGGAGGGATGCTTTCTTATTTTTTCCATTTTGGATTAAAACACTAATCCTTCCGTCACTTATTAATTGAAAAATAAAAAAGCTTAGAAATGTTTGCAGTTGAATCTTATATACAGTTACACTTCCTGAAGCTCTTGGCATTTGTGGAGGTGCTAAATAATCTGTTAGTCTGTGAAGGACCCTGCAAACTATTAGTATTTCAGGCACTAAACATGGGGTTTGGTGTTGTATCACTGTGATACCAGTGTGTGTTAAATTGGAGTGCAGTGCGTGTTGCTGTAGATGTGTGTGCATAGCTACACGGTAGGATGAAGTCTTGCATGACATGAATTTCCTTGCCAGCCGTATAACGAAACAGAAACAAATGCAGCTCTTAATGACTTCAGCTCTCAATATTTGCTCCTGAAGCTTAGGGAATTAAGGTGTTCCATTGGGAAAGCACAGGGTGTTCAAAACCAGGCCTAATCTTGAATGCACTGGAGTTCAACAACAACAAAACAAACCCCCAGAACTTGAGCTTGGAAAAGTTAAAGCAAGGATGAGTTGTTCATCTTGCCTTTATTCTTGAACAACAAAGACCAGCCTATTGCACCTTGAAAAGCTGACTGCTTCAGAAAGTAATTTTCAAGCCCCTAGAATGTTGGGAGCCAGCGGTGTGACACTTATCACTTGTCTATCTGGTGTTTGAAAGTGTAGCACACAGAGCTTTGATGCAGGGTTTTGACAGGACTTAAGCGCTGGAAGATTTGCACAGGCGAGACTCCAAATGCCAACAGTGGATTCGTCAGGTCTCTTATTAGCCTTGGTCTCTGCTGAGATGAAGCTGAACCTCTCCTCGGCTCTTTCTGCCTGAGCAAATATGAGTTTTTATTGAAACGGGAGCTTTTTAATCATGGAAGGAGAGATTTATGTAAAACTGTCTTAGGTTTTCACTGAATAGAGGACATGTTCAGCTGGATGTTGAAACAGTGTGACACTGGGTATGTCAGCTGCCACCAGTTCCCCCTGCAGCACCTTTAAGGATCAAAAATGGCTTCTAAACTGTTGTATGCACGCTCTGTTCTTCATCTTCTGGGGTCTTGGAATCTCTAGTCTGTGGTATTCATAAGTATATATACACCTTTTTTTTCTCTCGAAATGTTTTGGGGGTGTCGATTTAGCCATCTATAATCTTTGCTTCAGTTGTCAAAAATGAAGTCTTGTGTTGTCTCTGCAAAAATTGAGTGTCCCAAATCTTCTGTGGTATCTGCCTCTACCTGAAATCCTGAAATGCTAATGTGCCTGTTAGTGCTGCATGGAAAGAGGTTAAGAGGTTACTTTTCTTTCACACTTTTACTTTTTACTTTCCTTTACTTTTCCTTCTTGTTACAAAAAGCATTAGAGACACAGAAAAGGGATTTACAAGTGTTCAGGCTTGAATAGAAAGACTTTACTGATCTCTTCCAAACACTACCAAGAAACAACAGAAACAAGAACTGTATGAGACTCCTGAAAATCTTTTGTCCCTTCCTCCCTTCCTGAGCCCTGGTAGCTTCCAGGAAGGTCTCATGAGATGGCATCTTTCCCCAGACCATGACTTTGCAAATCTTACAGGGTTTTGTGTTTCTTCTAGGTCATAGGCTTAATTAAAAGACATTTGGATTTGTCTAGGTGGGTGGATCTGAACCTTTTTTAATGTAGAAGGTTTAATTATTGGGTTTTCTCTTAGTGGGTGCAGGCTCTTTTATAATGGGGTCACATTTGGCAAGAAGCTTCTTCAGTGATGTTTTTCTTCATGCTGAGATGTGCTAACCACAGTTGTAAAAACAGGAGGCGACAAGCCATCACTTCAGATGGTGCAGTCAGTCATAGAATTGTTTAGGTTGGAGAAGACCTTTAGGATCATCAATTAGAGCTCCTTTTCAGGAGGGCCACTCCTAGTGGTCCTCTTTGTACTTAATGCAGGATCTGCTCACCTTCCTTCTAGGACCTTGCAAGTGAAAACTGAGCTATGCTGCGTAGAACTTGGATTTCTTCTTGAAGATATCTTGTCTTCAGGACTATTCCTGAGGGGGTGCCTCAGCTTCAGAGGGCATCACTATAGCTAAGACTACACCAGGCCAGTTTTGCTCAACTTATGTTAGTTTTAGTTTGCATTTTTATTGTGTATGAAACTCTTGATCCTTCTGGTGCTCTGCAGGCTTTCTGTGAACTAACATCCAGCCTGGGAGAGAGCCTGGGGTGGGGAGCAGAGTTTGTTTAGGTCACTGTGGATGTGTAAAGCCTTTTAGCTAAGCTAAGTAAAATGTGAACATGATAAATGTATTCAAATGGTACTTGGTATGCTGTGAAATATATTGCATGAAACCTCACAAAAGTGACTGATGTCTTGCTGCAGTTTGGGTTGTAGTATTAAGTTGGGTTTGTGTCTTAATGTCCCTTGTGTGTTGGAGAGTTAATCTAGTGGAATAAAAGCAGTGCCTGTGTTGAATAGCCTGTTCAAAGCAGTAGCTTTGGAATTTACTGTGATACTCCTTTGTGCAAGATGAAATATTGTTGTACAGAGGTTCAGTCTGTACTGACTTCAGGCCCAAAGACAGGTAAGATGCAGTGGAGGGGGTATAAGATGTATCGGGGAGCAAATACAGCCACTTTATAAAGGATCTCTGAGGTGCACAACTAAAAGCATACTCCTGGCCATCAGAGAGCTGAGGTTTGACATTTTCCCGTTTAGATCTCAGCTTCACAGATCTGTCAGGAAGCAATCCTGTGATTTCAGTGTTCCTTGGCAAATTGTAAGTTGGTGAGTTTTGAAATTTGTTTAATTTCAAATCAGTAAGATCGAACATTTCTGTCACTGCTTATTCAAACTTTTCATTGCCTGAGAAAGATAGGAACTACAAATGAAAAATATTATATGGACCAGTAGACCTATTAATTGTCCCACGGGCCTAGTTAATGTTTTTAAAGTTAGTCTCCTACACATATCTAATTTTTATGCTCAGAGCTTTTTTTTAACATGTGCTAACTCTGGAATTGTCGGTCCCTCCCCCCCCCCGACTTCACAGCAAAGCCAAGTGATTTGAAAAACGAGCACTGTGCAGTTGCAATTTCACAGTGCTTCCTTGGGGCTTTCCCTCAGATGGGCTCTCTTGCCAGCTCCTGGTGCACAATGAGCTTCGTGTTACTAAAACCCATCGTGTTGCTCCGCTGGCTTTTTTATGTTTAGTTGTGAGTCTGACTCTGGTGGAGTCTGTGGGGAGGATTGGGCACAGATCGACCTCAATTATGAATGGCACAGGGGGTAAAAGCGATTAGAACACATAGTTAATTTTGGACAGCATTAGACCATGACTCTGACATGACTTTGTCTGCTACCTCTACATCAAGACAGTGCAAGCCTTTGCTGTGGAAGTGAGAGACAGTCTGCTTAATGTCCTGCTGACAGCAGGTTAATTAAAACCCTGGCCCTGTTTGGATATCTAGGAGGGTCTTTCTGGCTACAGAGATTAATATTTGTGCCTTATGTCAGGTTCAGAAAATGATTCCTGCTTGCCACCTTCTTAGAGTACAGGTGCCGACTGCAGACCCCAAATGGGTCAGGTTTCCATATAGGAATTAGTGTTTACTGCACTGTGAGCTGGTGGCGGGACTTAAATGCTGAACTATTGATAGGGGGCAGGGCTAAAACTTGATTTATTGTAGAATCATTGAGTCATTCAGGCTGGAAAAGACCCTTGGGATCACCAAGTCCAACCATCAACTCTGCTCTACCAAGCTCACCCCTAAACCAGATCCCCCAACACCACATCTAAATGACCTTTAAACACCTCTAGGGATGGTGACTCAACTCCCTCCATGAGTAGCCTGTTCCAGTGTCTGACTACTGTTTTTGGGAAAAAATTGTTCCTAATGTCCAGCTTAACCCTCACCTGGTACCATCTGAGGCCCTTGCCTTTTGTTTTTTTGCTAATCACCTGTGAGAAGAGACCAGCACCCACATCTCTACAATATCCCTTCAGGTAGATGCAAAGAGGAATGAAGTCTCCCCCCAGCCTCCTCTACTTCAAACTAACTGACTCTAGCACTTTTAGTTGCCCTTCATATGATTTATTCTCCAGGCTCAGCTCAGTTGTGGAACAGCAAATAACTTCTGGTGTCAAAATTGTGGATTCCAAAGTACTATATAGATACTGCTTGCTTGGATCAAAGTTTGGGGCTTCTACAGACTGACAGGGGACATCACCATGCTTATCTTCTCTCCTCTGGTTGAGGAGAGAACACAGATGTGTTGGAGGTAACTGTTAAGGTTTTTTGTGACAACAGCAGTAACCTTTGTTGTCTTCCTTCTGAATGCTTCAGCAATATTGCACCTCAGACTGAATCCCACTTCTAAAAGCTTTTCATAAGAAGTGCTTTGATCTGTCAGTCGTCAAGATATCATCTGTCATCTTGTGTAAAGTTCTACCTGGCAGATTACATGGAGTTGCTCTTGGTTGAGCTCATCTTTGTTCTCAGCACAGACATCCTCCTCTTGGATTGAAATTTATTCTAGCTGGAAGAGCCTTCTGCTGACAGTTTAGCACCTTGATGACTAACAGGAGGCTGCCTGCATCAAAGGCTACAGTGGACTCTTAAAACAACTTGCAAAAAGCCTACTTGTGTTCTCATATAAAGAAGGATGTCTTAGAGGTCTGCTGTTGCTGCTTAAGCACCAGACATGCTTCCTCCTCTCTTGTACAAACAATAGTGTTTGTCTTCCCTCTTAGTGTGGAACTCCTCCTGTTAAATAGTCACATCAGACCTGTTTGGTTCTGGGCCTACTGTGTACATCCCACTTTGTTTTGGTTTGCAACCTGGATCAATATGAATCAAAATTAATTTTTTATTCTAAACAGCATGGATGATCTCTCTCATTCAACTTGACTGAATACATATGTGAGCATGTATTTTTGCAAGAATTGTTTGCCATCCCTGTACCTTACTGGTCTTCTTGGGGCTGCTCCTGTTTTAGCTGCTTCTCACTTAAGCTCAAGTATGAGCCTTGTGGCAAATACTCAAAACCCATTCCTTGGGCTGCCATTGCTCTTTGCAGACCAGAGCTCCTGAGTTAATCCTGTTTGGTGGTGCCACCTTAGCATCCTGCAGGTGCCCATTAATTCTGCAACGCTGCATTTCACAACATCCTGATAAGAAACTACTGAAATAATCTTGGAAATAGAGAAAAAAGCTTAAGTGTAAGTGAATACAAAAGCAGGGGAGTGGGGAGGGTGGCAACCAGAGCTCTTATTTGTCCAGTTTAATTGGCAAAAAATATTCTGTATTTAACTTGGTATTTGTATTTATCTACGATAAACATTCACAAGGGTTTTTCCAACAGCCTGGGACTTTACTTTGACTTGTGAGGGAGAGGACTTCCCAAACCTCTGCAGGCAGTGAGTTTAGCCATCTGGTCTAACAGTGATTTTTACTGGATGTGCTAATACTTGATTCTTTCCTCCCCCTCTCTCTGGATGCACCATTCAAAGGAGCTGCCCTGCAGCAGCTGGGAACCGAATATGGTCTGTATTTAAAGAAAGAGCAAAAGCCACCCCGATGATGCATGACAGAGCAGAAACAGCATGACAATATTTAATGGGCTGTACCTCCTAGGATTGGGCTGAGATGTAACCAATTATCTGTAGTCTGTATTATGACAGCGCTTCGCTCATTAGGAGCAGAGGGGAGCTCAGGGTCAGAAAATACTGTAAAATTAGTAATGGTAAAATGCTGTCCCAGAATCTTTCATGTGGGATTGCTGCAGGTTGTTGTTTTCCCAAGAGGCAAAATCAGTGAGAAAAGCACTGAGGTCAGATGCACCTTCCTGCTTTACACCAGCCGACACCTGGTTAATCCAGAAGGAAGACTTAATGATTTGAGCTTCTTTTTGGGCTGGGTTGGAGTATGG
Organism: Upupa epops; assembly: GCA_013397515.1. NCBI lineage: Eukaryota > Metazoa > Chordata > Aves > Bucerotiformes > Upupidae > Upupa > Upupa epops. The sequence continues at coordinate 202,416 of VZRI01010149.1, read as the reverse complement.
CCTTATATGGGATTCCCTGTAAAGCCTCCTAGATTCTCGTAGGAACGTGCAGCTGAGAGCACGTCACAGCCACAGAGGTTTTTGGACCTCTCTAAACGTTTCCCTGTCGTATGACTAAGCTTTTCCAGATCTCAGTCAAGGATTTGTTCATGATGACAAGCTTGCCCTTCAAAACAAGCTCTTATTGTGCCTTTGGAGAGCTGGAGCTGCGTGAGGTAGGGAGAAGAGGATCAACTGGAGTAGCCGTTGTTGTTGCAAAGGGCAAAGCAGAGTACTTCCTGAAAGAACTGGCAGAGGATGGTGTTAGTGATACCTGCTTTGCAGTTTCAGTCTTTCCTCTGCTCGCTGCCATCCTGCAGCTGTGAAGTTGTGTGAGGAAGAGGTCGAAGTGGGTGTTTATTGTTGTGTTTATAGCAAATCACTTCTGATTAATGGGAAAATAATAGGGGAGGAAATGGGACCTGAAGCAAAGAGAGTAGCTATGAGGTGCCATGTAGGGTCAGTAGTGTTCAACAGAATCATCACAGCAACTGCAATCTGAATGAACTGGCTGTAACCTGTTCTGAAAAGGAGGGGGGGGGGAGGGCAGGGGAAAGGAGAAGTGCACACTCACATTTTGGGAGTTCTCAAGTAGGATACGTTTTTTTCCACATAAGAGCTCCAGTGATGAACACACTGTGTAGAATCCTTTGGCATAAACCACCAAGCCAAAAATGCATTTATTTCTTGTGTGACTGCAATGAAAGTTGAGGGTTGAAGTTTCTGGGTCTTGGGAGTGAAGTCAAAGTGCATTGTGAAACAGTTGAATAAGGGCTGTGGTTTGTTTGACTGAACATACTGCTCTGAACATCCCTTATTCTTCAGCTGAAGGCAGCAGCTTGTAGTTCAGCATCCATCTGTCTTGGATGCAGTCCTTGCTTGAAGCTTTGTGGCTTTCAGCTGAAATTACATATTAATAAGGAAGTGGGAGGGAAAGCTCCCCAGTTCCTGAGCCCAGTTAGTTAAGAATCAGGTCACATTTTATTTACTTAAACCCATCTGTGCTTGTTTTGCCAGCAATATATTTGGTCTGCGGCCTGTGGACTGTGCTGAAAGTGAAAAGATGAAGTCTGTGCTGATGATACCAGGGAAGAATGAATCCTTTTCACTTCACCAACCCTCTGAGGTAAGTGTGTGTGTGTGTGTGTGTGTGTGTGTGTGTGTGTGTGTGGTTTTGCTTGCTTTTTCAGTTCATCCTGTGAGTATTGAAGGTTTGGACCAGGTATGTCACCTGCCTTTACAGGGAGATTTGAAATGGGCTGGGAAACCAACATGGGCAGTATTTCTAGAGTATATGTAGGACATGTACAAGCAGTGGTAGTCTGTGTTACAGTTTCATCTGGATGCTTCTTGTAATTTGGCTTTACAGGAGAATGTTATGATATTCTTGAAGTATTGGGGATGTACTTTGCTATCGTCGCTGTTTTTCTGTGTATTTAAATTTGTTGTACTTGCCAAACTGTCTGCAAATAGCAGCAGTCTTTGCTCCAAGTGGTTCTTGTGTGCTTTTAAATGTCTGTTCCAATATTGTCCTTTGTCCAGCAATGAAGATATAAACTCGGCAGCTGAAAACAGCTTTTGTAAGATTGTTTTGGGGTTTTTGTTTTTTTCCCCTCTTGTTGCCAGAGACTTATCAGGACTTGTGACCCAAATCAAGTTGTTCAGACTTTAACAAGTTGCTGCATTGTGAAAAGCTTTCTGTTTCCTAATGAATGGTGATTAAACAGATGTGGCTGATACAAGTTACCCTCAACTACTCCATGGCACAAGAGTCTGCTAAGATCCTTCCTCACCAAGATTCAGCAGCTGAAACACCACATCCTGAGCAAACAACTTCTTACTTTTGTATTAGCAATACCTGCATTAAAAACACTCAAGCATTCATTATTTATAAAAAAAACCTTTAACACTGCCCTGTAAAAGAAATGCAGGTGTTAATTATATAGGTTACTCAACATTGTGTTGGCAATGCCTTACTAAAAGTAGGAGGCTTTACTACTTTATTGGGAAATGTTTTTTTCTCTGTCAACACTGCAGTTAGCTGGGCTGTTTATACAGTGTTCAACCAGTACCTGTACATAAAAATCTGAAAAGCTTGGAAGAAAGAACTGATGCACAGGCTGTTTTTTGGTATCTTACACAGGCTAAATGAAATACTCCTAATGACAAGAGGTTTTGACTCTACATCTGGTTAGTTATGTAGAGGTTTATGTATGGACCCATGTTTTTCACAATGTGTGTTCTTAGTAAATACAGCCATCAAAAAAGACAGTGTGTGTGTGTTCCCAACCACTCAGCTTATTTTAGGATTTTCTGTTTGTGCAGGCACTGAGCCCCAGCCAGCCAAGAGATGGACCTCTTAGTGTACTGGGGAGCAATCTTAGTTTGCAGCAGCAGAAGCTGCTGAACATGTTAACCGTGGTTCTGAAGGCTCAAAGTTGCACTGAATTTAACAGCAGAGGTATGTAGTCTGGTTCAATTGTCTCTGTCCAAATAAAAGTAACTACAGTTCTTTGCTTTGTTTTTAAGATATTAACTGCAGCAGGGCTTTTTTTTATCATTCCTAAAAAGCACACTCTCTGAAATCCTGGAATTGTAGCCACAGTAGAAGGACAGTGTTGCATGTAAACACATCTAAAGCCTGCCTGGTTAATGAGGCAAGAGCCCTTGACACAGCTTGACAGTATATGATCTCTTATTTAAAATCTCTAAGTCTTCCTCAAAGACCTCTTCTCTTTACACTTCTTTTAGCATCATTAAGGTCTTTGGGTTTATCTTCTGGAAGTGAGACTGAGGCACATGCTGCCTTTAGAAAGAGTAAGTAATTGAATTCTCCTCCCTGTACTGGACAGCGATGAGGCCTCCCTTGAATACTGGGGACAGTTCTGGGCCCCCCACTTCAAGAAAGAGATTGAGGGGCTGGAGCAGGTCCAGAGGAGAGCAGTGACACTGGGGAAGGGACTGGAGGGGAAGTCTGGTGAAGAAAGGCTGAGGGAAGTGGGGGTGTTTAGCCTGGAGAAGAGGAGACTCAAGGGGGGACCTACCTTTTCTATCTCTATAACTCCCTGAAGGGAAGTTGCAGTCAGGTGGGGGTTGGGCTCTCCTCCCAGGCAATCGGTGCCAGGATGAGCGGGCAGGGACTACTGAAGCTGTACCAGGGGAGGGTTAGGTTGGATGCTAGGAAGCCCTTCCTCATGGAAAGGGTGATCAGACCCTGTAATGGACTGCCCAGGGCAGTGGTGGAGTCCCCATCCCTGGAGGTGTTGGAAGGACAGACTGGCTGTGGCCCTTAGTGCCCTGGTCTGGCCAATGTGGTGATGTTAGGCCATGGGCTGGGTGGATGAGCTCAGATACCTTTTCTAGCCTGAGTAATTCTGTGATTCTGTGATATTGTGAATGAAAGTTGACACCTTCTTCCTTGCTACCTTCCTGCAAATGTTGTTCATTATTAAGATGATGAAGCCAAACAGTTGGGTTCGAGGTGGAGTTTTTTGTTCCCCTTTGAGGAGGGGAACATTGTCTTAACCCCTCCTATTTTATTTTGGAGTGCTGCCTTTTCTGCTTGTGAAATAAGTACTAAGCTAAATTTTCCTCACTGTCTTTCACACCCCAAAAACTATTCCAGACTTTGAATTCTGCTAAGTTTGTGTTAAGGCAGTGAGATCCCACATTAAGATTTCTGTCAGAGTTAAATATATACTTTAAAAGGATCAGAGAAAAAAAACGTACTATCCTATAAACTGGAGCCTTCTGAATCAACTCTGAAGACTTAAGTGTTAGCTTAGAACTATAAAAACATGACTTCCACTTTTCACAGCAAGTAGATGTTGACAGCCACAAAATTTCTAATAGCACTACTTGTATCTCAGCCTCAAAAATCACCTCCTTGTGCTGCGAAGAGTGGCTGATAAATTCCGAGTCGGTTTATTTTTTAAATGGTGATTGATTGCTTTTCAGCCACACATAGTTCTGTTTTTTATGTGGTTTTTTAGTTGCATTGATGTAATCTTTCTCCTAGTGACTCATCTCGTTATCCCTGATGCCCCGGCACCATGTACTCTCAAGTGTATGATGGCTATTCTGGCTGGATGTTGGGTCCTCAAGTTTGCTTGTAAGTATTGAACATGCGTGATTCTTTGGGCTTTTTCACCAGAAACTGCAGATGGGATTCCAGAGGAAATTTTCAATAACCACCCTAATATCAAGACTAGCATGCCATATAGGGTTTGGGTTTTTAATCTGATGAATGACAAGAGATTTAATTAAATGTAGCTAATCCTTCCTTGGCAAATGTGTTTATTTCTTTATTAGATACGTTTGGTAGCTCATACCCTGTGTATCAGTGGGGAGTGAATAGGTTCATTATACTTCATTAAGAGTGATTTGGAAGATTGTGGATGCTCTCCTGAGAGAGGAGGAAGGAATGTGTAAAGTTTTTGGATTTCCTATAAGCAGCTTCTGTTGGAAGAGATAAGAAACTGCTTCTTACTTGGGGTATGTGATTGAGGCCTGTGGGAAGGTCGGCTTATGGTAAGCTATATTTACATATAAGCTGAGATCTTTTGAAAGTCCTAACTTGCAGCTGGTTGTAACCCCAGTTTGTACTTTTCCTCTGAAGTTCTCTATTTGTGGAGAAAATTGTCAGGCTTTGTGCAGCCCAGGCTCGAGCAAATCAGAGGTATCAGCGTTCAATACCCATTTCTGTACACATGAGTTCTGCAGCCTGGAGTGTACTTCAGCTGAAATGGTAACCTCTAGGGAAAGATTGATGTCTTGCATCGTGTCCTTTTGGCATGGCTGATATCATCCTTCATTTAATCTGTCGTTAGTTTTCATACAGTCCATGCTTTTGCACTCTTAACTCTTGCTTGTTGTTCATTCTTTCTGATATATTTCAAGCAGATACTAAAGCCGTCTTCTTCCCCTTGACCTTTATGGCAAAGTCCCTTTAGCTAGTAAGTACACTAGAAATGACTTAATTATCCATGGAAAACTCACAGACAAATTTCATTCTCATTTTGCCCTGTGTAGCTAAGCATCAGAATATAAAGATTCTTTAATGGTCTGAATTCCCCAGTCACTGATATTTATGAAGGCACTGCTTAAAGCTTGGAAAGACGCAGTCATTTTTCAAGTAAGTCACATCCTCAGATACTTTGAACACTGGACTCTCTTTCAGAGTGTTCATTTGGCTTCCAGATAGTCAGTGGACTCGTTCCATGCTTTGATTTTTTTAACGGGTCTTTTGAATTAGTGTCCCCTCAGAAATGTTTTCTGCAACAGCTGCAGTGGCTTCTGTTCATGGCCTTATAAGCGTTTGCAAAAGGAAAACATTGTGTTGTCTCTGTGCTGTGATTCTTACAAACAGGAGTAGCTTCTCGTTGGATTTCTAATGGGGAGAAATACTCTTTATGTTTAAGCAAGCAGATGGATTTAATAACCTGTGTTTCACTTTATTTTCCTAGTCAGATGCTTACAGAATCTCAGGTAGGGAGATTTAATTAGCAAGACCTGATTTTGGGTCTTGTGAAAGAGCTTTTGTATTTACAAGTGATTAGGAAAGAAAAAAAAATAGATAAAATAGTTATTTAGGGAGTATTTTAGTATTTTTTTGTTTGCTACTGAGTTTTATTTTATGTTGTTAGTACTGATTAGGACAATCCGGACTGCTAACGCTCCCAGCTTAGTAAGCAACATACTACTTAAAAGCGAGTGATTCTCCTCCCTAGTGGGAAATGTTAGTAATAACTCATGGGGTCTGATGCAGCTAAGTGCCTATAATTAACAGCACCACTCCATCTGTTCCCACCAGTCTGTTATTAGTCTTCTTCAGAGTCATTACAAGTTAAAGATTGTTATAACAAATAATGGGGCTCCTGCTGATGGAACATTTGTCTAGGAAAAAGAGGTCTTTGCTTTTCTTTTCCATTATTTCTCGCTTCCCTGTGGCTTTTTGATTTGTTTGGATAGGTTTTCCTTAAAAGTGATGCAAATAAACTTCCAAATGTGTAGATATTCCACCTCACTTCTACCAAAGCCACTGCTAATAGATTGAAGGAGTTGCTTACAGTGTAATGATGTAAAAATCTTCACTTAAAGTGAATCCATGTTCAAAAACTTCACACTTGTAGAGGGAAAAACCAAAGGTCAGCATAGCAGAATGAAATGCTGACTGTGCAAGAGTCAGTATTTGAATTGTGTTTACTACAAGGTAAGCTGCAGTTGACTTGTTAATTCTAGTCATATTTATAGACTATACGTAATTAGAGCACTTTAAGAAATTACCAGCAAGAACCAGTGCTTCACTGAGGAGTGTATTCCTTAGGTTAGCTCTCTCATCTTAGCAGGGTTTCAGGCTGTGTTCCTCTAATAAAGAATAATTTCCTTCTCTTCTATAATTCTGCAGTCCTTCCATTTACGTGTGACTGTACACAGAGCTGTTTGTATAAATACAATCATAGAATTGTTTAGTTTGAAAAAGACCTTTTAAGATCAAGTCTAACCCAACTGTCCCAAGGCCACCTCTAATCCATGTCCTTAAGCTCCAGATCTATGGCTCTGAGACATGTCCAGAGGTAATGTGGAGTTTTCCAACAGAGTCTAAGATAAATGTGAGAAATCTGAGTATTAGAGAATCATTGCATCTTCAGTTTTGGGATTTCCTTTTGCCTTTGAGTGGAATGATGTCACTGTTGAGCAACATTAGATCTTGACAGAAGAACTTGACCATACCAGTCACAGTTCCATATTTTCTTTATATCACACACTGTCAGCAATACATCCACTTCCAAAGTGGCACAGAATTCAACAGAGACACTTTTGTCACTGTGCTACTTGCCCTTGACCATATCTTTCATTGGTTTCATTCTTTTATTGCCTTCATTACTTCTGGGATGGTAATAGGGCACAAAGCAGCATATCATTATCCTTCTGTAAGTAGGCTGAGACAAAGATTTAAGTAGCTCTGTGTTTCCTCTAAGAGCATCGAATAGTATAATTAAACCCAGCACAAGACTTCAAGAGCTTTTTCAGGTTGTTTTTTCCTCTGATTGTCATCTGTTAAAGCAGGGAATGAAAAATGGCTTTGGCAACAACACGGTATTGAAACGAGCTCGTGCCAGGCTTCGTAGCGACATATCTAGCAAAATTCTGAATGTCTTGTTTGCTTATCCCTTCCTTTGTATTGGAGCAGCAGCTCTGGTTGTTTAAAACAATGCAAACCATCCCCCTGGTTTTCCAGTAAAGGCTCAGCACAACTAGGAGCAGGCTGGAAAAACGAGATCATTGCATGACTGATGTTTCAAGGTGAAAACCTTTCTTGGAGCAGTATGCCCTTCATTGTTTAGGCTGTTAGACACGAGGAGCACAAAACTATCTGAGCCCACTGCTGCTCAGGCTGGATTGCCTCCCTCCATGCATAAACATATTCTGAATGACAAGCAGTCGGTCAGCAAAGCCCTCCTTCCCCACTACAGCTGAAGACTTCTGATCATTGGGGTTTTGTGCCTGTTTTGCAATTGGAGATTTACTTGAGATGAAATAACTCACAGCTCTGTGGGAGGTAGTGGAAATACCTCCTGTGCATATGCATGTTCTGGTTTTATCGTGTGGGAGACTGAGAGGAGTGAACTTCTGCACTCCCCCAATGCCTGTATCTTCTGCAGCGGAGAAGGGGAGTTGGTTCTGCTTCAAAGTTGGCACAAATTTAGACTATGAAGCTACTGGGGTTTGCATAGGAGAAAATGGGTGAGAACATCTTAAGTGGGTTGTTTGCTTTTGTCTGCAGTGCTACAAAGTAGGCTGCTTTGAAATAAGGTCTGCAAGAAAAGGAAATGGTGTTTTCTCCACTTCCTCTGTTATGTGTCATCCTGATAATTCAGTCTTCATCATTAGAGGGTCCTTGTGCTCTAATTCACTTGTGGTTTGAAGAGAACAATGAATGAAGAAGTTTATTGTAAGGAAAATGATAGGAAATACTCATTTAAAAGCATGTGATGGACCCCAGAGGATAAGTACTGCCCATGGAATTTAACCTGACCTCCACACCTTAGGAATGGCTACTTCCAGCCACTTTGGTCACTCTGGAGAAGAGCTGTGGCAAGCAGTGGTTTCTCAAGTTGTGTATGACATGTTGAGGGTTTCAGTCAGGGTAGTGATTTTCATATTAGGTGCCCTTAGTACCTGGGAAATGATGCTTGCGTTCTTCATAGGCACCTGCTCCATCACTCTTAACAAGTATCACATGGCTGAACCTGGTGATCACTATTATCAAGCAGATTAATTTTAGCCTCTGCAGCATCTTGTGTTGGAAAAACAAACAGCTCTTGTTTCACTGAATGAGATCTCTAACCTTTTACTTGAAAATCTGTGATTCTAGTGTTGCTTTATAAGCATGTCAGAGACAGTATATAAAATCCTCTGTGCTGTTGTAGACACCAGGAATACTGTTGATGAAAGTAAATTGTAGCTAGCCAGGTCAGATTCCCCTTAGGCTTTCTCTCAGTCCAAATATTTTTTCTTTGCTAGGAAAGTAATCCCTTCAGGCTTTACCCAGTCCATACAGAAGCCTTGAAACCCTGTGCAGGCTGAGCTGAGGAAGCTTCTGTTGCAATATCTGATAGATCTTGGATGTGCAGTATTTAATCTTTGTTATTGTTGTTACTATCATGTATTTCCAAATGATTTCTAGCTATTCCCTGAGATTTTTGGGACTAACCCCTGTTCTTTGCTTTATTAATGCAAATCCAACAAGACTACACTAAGGCTAATTGAGTTACTGAGAGTTACCCCTGGGTGTCAGGGGGTGATTACAACTCGGTCTTGGCAACCGATTCTCTCTTGTACTTCACCCTGTTTAAATTGGTTTTGCTGATGCAGTTGGTTTCATTATAAACCAATAAGACTTACATAAATGAGGATTACAGGAGCTCTGATCTTAAATTTTGCAAATAATGATTTCTTTATTTCCAGTACTGATGGCTCCAGAAGTATCAAAGGTCAACTAACGGTACCATTAGAGCACTCACCCTTTTAACCCATGTGCTCCTTACACAGCTGGGAGGTGAGAAGGTGAGGGCAGCTGCTTGCTGAGGTAATAAGGATCAGTGTGAGTAGTGATGCTTTACTGATCTCGCTAATGAGGGGGAAATAAATGAGTGGTGCTCTCCTTGCCAGATGCAATGGTATCAAGCTAAGCTGACGTTGTGTTAAGCTAAAACCCTTTTCTACAATATTTTCTATGGTCTTTAATGCAGGCCTGATTGTTGTTAGAACTCAGTGCAGATGATTTTGTTTATATCAACAAATTGCAAGTGTGAAATTGGCTATTTAAGAGGCTTTTAAACTTCTAATGTTCTGTGTTTCTAAAGAAGAGCCTAGCCAGTGTGGTCTCCTGTGAGGTCAAGCACAGCTCTGGTTCATGTGCAATGGGAAGACCACTAGTCTTGGTACCTGTCTTGTACCTTCGTACCCTTTTGTGGGTAATGGATCCAGCTACTGCATTTAAAATAGAGGGATGGTAAAATGTAGCTGCAATAATCACCCTTTTCTTTTTCTCTTTAGGAAAGAGAACATGTTAAATGAATAAAAACTTTATCAATCTTAAACCTAGACAGTTTGCAGCTCTTTCTGGCAATAGTATCAAGGGATAAGTCAAGTTTGGCTGAGATCCTGAGCAAGTTGAATGGTCTTATTTCAAAGCAGAACAGACTAGATTTCTAGCCAGACTTGCCTATGAAGAATGTGCAGACTGCAGATGTGGGAAGGAAAACAATGTAATGCTCATCTCTGCTCCCTCCTAAAATTACGTGTTGTCTCCAGAGGAAGTTTACTTTCCCCTCCATTTTCAGAGTTTAAGATTGTCCTTCCAAGATTCAGTCCTGTTCAGAAATGTTCTATGCTTAAATACCTAAGATGCCCATCTTGGTTTCAGAAGGAAGGTGGTGTAGTATTAATGGTGTCCTGATCGCTTTTTAATTAGGATAAAAGTACTTTAGGACCTCACTAGTGACTTTTCAATATGGTGCTGAACAAATTCCAGGGCTTCTAGGACTCTTGTTTAACATGGCTCCTGTTTAAAGTCAAAGAATTCAGTGCCTCTGACTTCAGTAGAAGCACTGGAAGGTCCATAGAGCTTCTAGAAATGTCCCTGACTTGGAGTACAGGATGGAATTCTATTTCCTTTTCTATGTCCTCTTAATCAGGATGACACTCAGTCGGATGAAGAGACTATTAAAAGGGAACTGTCATGTTGTTCAGCCACTTACACACATTAGCAGCTTTAAAATTAATAATGCCTGCTCAAGGAAAAAATCCTGGGCTTTACTGAGTGAACTCAGCACTCACTTGTCAAACTAAAGTCCCTAGTAGATGGCTTTTTTTATTATGGTACACAAATCCTTTGTATTTTTAGTGCAAAGACTTCTTTCTAGTATATAGGAGTCGCCAAAGAGAAAAGAGCATCTTGGGAATAAATCAGTCTGAGTCAAGTCTGCAGTTGGAGATCATACTTACCTCTGTCATTTTATTTTAGCTTCCTTCTAGCTGGGAAGCCTTCCTCTAAGGATTGGTATTCCCTGACTCTTCACCTTAGGGCTGCAACCACTTGCCTCAAACATAGGTTGCTAACAACATCAGTTGTCTTGGTATCTGTCCAGGATTCTGGTGACACATGCCATGCCATTTGCCTCATGCTAAGACTCGGCTGTTACCGTTGCCCTGCCTGGGTCCTCTTTTCCAGTGATACTTGTACTACAGCTTAATTGTGCTATTGATGCTAAGTTTTCTGAGAAGTCTGACGCCTGAAGCACCACCTCTTCTGAGCTTAAGGATTCCAATGGATTTGCTCTTCTGCTACCTGGATTTAGACATTAGATAAGGCTGCTTGAAACATCCCTGAGCGCAGTGGTTATAAAACCAATTCGTTTTTACCTATCAGATAAGACAAGACCCATGAGTCAGAGGCAGATCTGCTTCTGTGGCTTGCACAAAAAAATGGATGTGGAAAATGTACTGGTTTTCCATCAGCAGAGAACAGAGAGAGCCTGTTGTTCCACAAGGGAATGTGTGTGGGCCTATCACTGTTGCTTCTCAACATATTTATGGTTCTTTCTTCATTCATAGAGTCACAGAATTGAGGTTGGAAGGGACCTCAAGGATCATCTAATCCAGGGTATCAATCTAAAAATACAGTTTAAATGAGATGTCCCAGCAGCCTGTCCAGTTGAGCCTGAAAACTGCCCCATATAGGGTAATAAACCCCTTCCCCTGGGAGCTGATTTCAGTGGCTAATTGTTCTAACAGTGGAGAATTTTCTTCTTCCCTCCAATGGGAATCTTCCCCAGGAGTAACCTATACCCATCACACCTTGTCTTTTCTGCGTGACCCATTTTCAAAAGGGAGTCACTGTCTTCTTGGTAGCTACCTAACCTGGCCACTGAGAATATAAGGTCCTAAGCCATGGATATATCTGGAATGCACAGCTTTTGTGCCACAAACCAGTTGAAAACACAGATCTGTTTCCTTCTAGCTGGATAGAAAGTCAAAATGAAAGAGGATGTTGATTGTGTGGACCATGGTTGGACAAGTAGTCTGTTCACATACTTACACTTTTCCAAGGAAACAAACATGGATCTTTGGGTTCTTGGAGATGCAGTGAGAATAGCACATGCGTAGACAAGTGTCTTGCCCAGTTGAGGATTGTATTTACACCTAAGAAGGAACTTGGAGGCAAGTGGATTCCTTGTAGTACCTGGTGGTGTGGAACAGCCAGATGTGTGTATGCAGACCAGACAGGCCCTATGTCACATCTGCTACTACAGCCAGTGTTCCACTGGTGTTACTTCGTTCCATGACTTAATTTTTTCATTTTCCAGGCGAGTAGCAGCACAAAAAGCCAGAGTAATCTTTTGTATTCATCCAACCTTCTACTATGTTGGTGATCAATGGTGCCAGCTCCAGCTGGAGAGCTGTGACTAGTGGTGTCCCTCAGGGATCGGTGCTGGGACCGGTCTTGTTCAACATCTTCATCAATGACATTGATGAGGGCACAGAGTGTCTACTCAGCAAGTTTGCCGACGACACCAAGCTAGGAGGTCTGGCTGATATGTCTGAGGGCTGTGCTGCCATCCAGAGAGACCTGGACAGACTGGAGAGCTGGGCACAGAGAAACCAGATGAGGTTCAACAGGGACAAGTGCAGAGTCCTGCATATGGGGAGGAATAACAAACTCCACCAGTACAGGCTGGGAGGTGATCTACTGGAGAGCAGTCCTGTGGAGAGGGACCTGGGGGTCCTGGTGGACAACAGGTTGACCATGGCACAGCAGTGTGCCCTGGTGGCCAAGAAGGCCAATGGGATCCTGGGGTGTATTAGGAGGAGTGTGTCCAGCAGATCGAGGGAAGTTCTTCTCCCCCTCTACTCTGCCCTGGTGAGGCCTCATCTTGAGTACTGTGTTCAGTTTTGGGCCCCCCAGTTTAGGAGGGACAAGGATCTATTGGAGAGGGTCCAGCGGAGGGCTACGAGGATGATTAGGGGACAGGAGGGCATGGCTTATGAAGAGAGGCTGAGGGACTTGGGGCTTTTTAGTCTGGAGAAGAGAAGACTTAGGGGAGATTTGATAAATGTTTATAAGTACCTGAAGGCTGGCCAGGAGGGAGGGGACAGGCTCTTTTCACTTGCTCCCTGTGATAGGACAAGGAGCAATGGGTGTAAGTTGCAGCAGAGGAGGTTCCGCCTCAACACAAGGGGGAACTTCTTTGCTGTGAGGGTCACAGAGCACTGGAACGGACTCCCCAGGGAGGTCGTGGAGTCTCCTTCTCTGGGGACTTTCAAGGCCCGCCTGGATGCGTTCCTCTGTGATCTGTGTTAGATAGTTTTGTCCTGCTCCGGCAGGGGGGTTGGACTCGATGATCTCTTGGGTCCCTTCCAACCCCTAACATCCTATGATCCTATGATCCTATGTTGGTGTCACATTTGCTCCATTTACTGATGCCTGCATTGGATGCTCCATTTGCAGTGTGCTCATTGTACTGTCAAAGTCCTTGACATGGAGCTTTTGATGGTGTGTTGGGATAAAACACGTTCCTGAATGGATAGGTCTGTTCTGAAAACAAGATGAGACGCTTTGTCCTTTACTGTAAGTGGCACCAATTACCACCTAGATTTTCTTGGAGAGAACAGCTGTGTAAGTCAGAGGCAAATTGATGCAGAAAATCTTGCTGAGCTGTGATGATCAAAAAAAAAAACCTGTGTTTCTTTATGAGTTATGAGTACGTTGAAAAGAAATGATTGCTGCTATCAATAATGAATATATAGGATGCTTTTCTGGAAAACACATGACTGGGTTGTCCTAGTTCTGTACAAATTCATTCCTTTTTTCCTTGAAGGAAGGTGCAAGGGCAAATGATCGGCCCAATACTGGTACGTGTGTCCTGTCATAGCATTCAGCCAGTGTGGTTTGCTGTATAGGTTCATCTTCTTTGATCTAAGTGTGTGGGAGAACCTGTAGTAACTAAAGTATGACCTCTTGTTGTGTTTGGTGAGTTGATAGGAGCTGGAGGTAGGTTGCTAGCAGTTGGCTTTGAAGATTTAGGTGAGATGTTCCATCTGTCAGTCACTGGGGTGCCTTTGTTAGTGATTCTGCTCTTCATACTCATGAGTTGCTTCCCTTCTTAGCATCAAACTCTGGCGTTTCACTTCAGGTTTTTGGGTTGGTTACTTTTAATGCAGCATGTTCCCCTATTAGTACAGCAGAAATGAGTTGCTTGAGTATGAAACACCATGCAAAGAGTGACTTTAGAAGTTGCATCCATGACAACGGTGTAAATCCTCCTGGAACAGCTTTCAGAACCAGCTTTGCAAACTTTGTTTAATGGGTAATTGTTATTAATGAGTGCAGGGTACATATGAGCAAAATGGCCCATCCTTAAATGGGGAACCATGGCAGTTTCTCTCCCCCAAGCGAGGACAGGTAGTAACCTCCAGCTGGTGTTAGCGGTACATTAGCATCAGCACCTTCTCTGTGGGAAAACATAAACAGCTTAAAACAAGGTAAAAACATGTTGCCTCTCAAAGACAATCTCATTATGCGGTGGCTGTAAGAGAAATGAATGTCAGTGTTAAAGCCCAGCATAAATCTCCAGCTTGTGCCGATCCTGGAGACCTTGAAATCCCACCTGATTTGTTATTTGAGGCCTGGAATATTTGGAAGCAGCTTTGTAATTGCTCTTTATCAGGCAGTTGCTTCCATTTAATGGCCTTGGAGTTGGCTCTGAGCTTCCAAATGATCAGCAATTTGACATTTGACATTTAAATGGCTGACCTTTTAGTGAGTATGAGGAAAAGCTAATAATTCCTCCTGCTTATAGCAATGATTGTAGTGTTGTCCTGCTTCTCTCCATCCAACTTGCATCTTCAACTGCTGTCATAAATCTTTCCCAGTTGAAAAGAAGATTGTTAGCACAAGCAAGTTCATGTTTGCACTGGGGGTGATCCTCTTGTTTTAGTGCCACTCTTTAGTCCCAGAAGCATAGAATCATAGAACAGTTTTAGCTGGAAGAGACTTGAAGATCTTCAAGTCCAACCTTTTCCCAGCCCTATCACCACCACTAAATCCTGTCCCCCAATGCAGCATCTATCCTTTTCTTCAACACCTCCAGGGAGGGGGACTCAACCCCCTCCCAGGGCAGGCTGTTCCAAGGCCTGGCAACATTTTCAGGAAAGAAATTTCTCCTGACATCTAACCTGAACCTCCCCTGGCACAGCTTAAGGTCATTGCCCCTTGTCCTGTCCATGGCAACTAGGGAGAACAGAGCAACTGCCACCTCTCTGCAACCTCCTTTCAAGTAGTTGTAGAGAGCAAGAAGGTCTCCCCTCAATCACCTCTTTTCCAGGCTGAACAGCCACATCTCCCTCAGTTGTTCCTCATATGAGTCCTGTTCCAAATCCTTTATTGGCTTGGTAGCTGCCTCTGTCCCCTGTCCAGCCCTTCACCTCTCTACAACCTCCTTTCAAGTTCCTTTCCCTGTTGTACATTTTGTAGGGGTGCAAGCCTGTCTGCGGACCTCAGCGCGAGAGCAAGAGGAGAAGTATGAAATCCACGGTGGTCCTCGCAGAGGCCGTCTCAACAGAGAACAGCTGGTGGGTTTTATTGCTTGGAGACAGGTGAACCCCATGACCATTGGCTGCCACACTGTCGCCCTTTGTCACGTGCACAGCGGATGTAAAATTTTAGTGCGGTCTTGTAGAGAAACTGGATTATGAGCAAGGTGATGGCAGGAGCCACGAACACCCATAAAGCTGTCGTTTTTCTCTATTAGTGGGGGTGTTGCTGTAACCTTGTCACGGCTGTACTGCATTCAGAGAAGCAGCAATGCAGTGATGCTGCTTTGCCTCTGCAACCTGATTGAAATGGCTTGAAAGCTGCAAGAAAAGTGTTGATTGGGTTCTCTTTTCTGCATAGGGGCAGTTTTGTATTTAACTGGGTTAATTTCTGGTTCCTTTCTGGAATACACTTGAGAAGTTCATTAAATGTAACAGAGGCTGTAAATATCCTTAGTGCATCGTTCAAACCCCATTGTGCTGGGAAATATTTAAACATAAGCAAGAATTTACTACATAAGCTAGATTTTCCTGATTGCACTCTTATGCTGGGAACCGTACCTGTTAAATTATGGTGCTGGCTTGCAGTGTTGATTATTTTAAATCATGGTTTTTGTAGGCACTGATTGTTCCTTTCCACTCCCGGGAGTTACAGGAGTACTGTGAGCTCCTATACTTACAGTTGTGGTTTTTATTCTTCCCTTCCATCCTAGCTGCCTGGGTTGTTTGACGGATGCTACTTCTATTTTATGGGATCTTTCAAAAAGCACCAGAAGAGCAATCTTGTGGACTTGGTCAAAGCAGCAGGAGGACAAATCCTGGTTCGGCAGCCAAAACCAGACAGCGATGTGACACAGACGATCAACACGGTGGCGTTCCATGCAAAATCCACTTCCGACCAGAGGTTTTGCACCCAGTATGTGATCTATGACGCAGCTTCTAAATTCAAGCCAGAGAAAATCCGTCAGGGCAAAGTCTGGATGGCCCCCTCCAGCTGGCTCATAGACTGTGTGATGTCATTTCAGCTCCTGCCTGTCAAATGAGGGTCAGTGAGCAGTGTGGTGAATCCTGAGCAGCTGGAACGCTCTGGTAAACACTGTTCTGCGGCTGATTTATGCTTTGCACTTAGGAACATGGGAGAGCTTTGGCTGTTTCAAGGAGCTGCTCAGGTCACTGGTAGAATAAATGAGGCTACAATGGGGGAAGAGAGAAATATAGTGTGCCTTGGGTTATTGTGCTTTGGGTTTGCATCTGCCTTAAGCGTGATAATCACTGGCAGGTTGTAACTAAGGAGTGTGTAAAGTGAAACCTCCTGCAGTCTTGATTTTTAAATCAACCTTTCCTAAGTCATAGAGCATGACCCCACTTCTTCTCTGACTGATACCTGCTCACAATGATCTGCTCTGTGTGTCAGAGTTTTTCAGATAGGGCAGAACTTGCGGTTTTCAGAAGGAGGACTCTGTGCCTCTGAACATTGTTTGATTGTAGGGACTGTCTCTTGTGGCAGGTAGTGTGTGATGCTGCTTGCAGCTGAATTCTGCAGGAAATTCTTGGCATGGGAGAATCTTGTGGAAGATTGTGTTAATGGGCTGAGTTCATTGGGAAGTAGACAAGTTACAACCCTACATTTAAAAACCTTCATCTAAAATTCCTTACTCATTGCAGTAGTGTTTCATTCACTGTTGCTTTCTTATAATTTTGAATTCAGTTCTATTTTCTGAAGGCTTCCAAGCATCAAGATCCTTGCTAAATTATTCAAATTAAGGTGTGTGTAAGTGTGGATGGTCACTAATAATGAAAAAACAATTGCAGTTCTGCCTCACTTTGCACAATTGTACTTAAACCTGCCTGGCTGCACTGGGGCAATATTTGATTCTTTTGTGATTTTTACAATATTGCTCAGAGCCGATCGTAACTTACTGACAGCATCTTCCTCGCTCTCCGCTCTGAAGCGATTTCTTGCATCTCTGTCTTAGTTTGTGAATTTGTAATTTAAAAATGGCATTTTACAGCAAAGAGAATGATTGATTGTTGTGGGGTAAAACAAAGTATCGTGGGTTTGCTTCTGTATTACTCATAACAAAAATAAATCTTTTTGGTGCAAGCAAGCTTGAGGTGCCCTATTGTGCATGAGCTGAGGGACCGAGTGAGTCCATGGTGTCTAGAGGGTGATAGAAGCGTGAGTCCTTTTGAGTGATGAACCTGGCTCAGCTCTGAAGAGCCACTCTTAAGTGCTGGCAGGTTGCTTCGCGCAGCTGTTGGCTGTGGAGATCCTGCTCTGTAGAACTGTTGGACCTCTGCACTTCAGCTCTAACAGTGTCTATTCAATAGCATCTACTAGACCTCAGGAACTTGAGACTCTTGATCTGTCACTCGTTCTGGACTGAGTCATTGCTCTTCACTGAGTACTGTTCTCAAGTACTTGTGTGAGCAAGCAAAGTCACAAGGCTGGTGAAGAGATGGACCAGCTTATGGGATTAATGTTTTGAGGTTTTGTGCTGATAAACACTGGCAACAAATAAGGTTCTGAGTTGGTGCAGCGTGGACTTGGTTATTTATTTTAACAATTGTAGCACATTTTATCTTGGCATTTTATAGCACATCTATGCACCTGACACAGGATTCTTTGCAAAAGTAGAGTGAATCTCTGCAAAAGTCTCACAGTGGAGCTTTTCTGATGTGAACAGGGAGAAATTTAACCCATCAGTAATCCTCAAGTAGAAGCATCATATTTACACATTGTTAAGAGCAGTTTTTCTCTGGCAGCTGGAGATAAATCCAGTTAGAACATTCCCATCAACTTATTTTTGAGTCGTATTCTGAACTCCTTCCTAAGCTTTTGCTCCTTTACATTAAGTGGTGACCCTCACTCTTCTCTCCCTCTACTCTGCACTAGTGAGACCGCATCTGGAGTATTGTGCCCAGTTCTGGGCCCCTCAGTTCAAGAAGAGCACAGAGCTGTGGGAGGGTGTCCAGCATAGAATAATGTGGATGATGAAGGAAATAGAACAGCTGCCTTACAGAACACCTCCCTTATGAGGAAAGACTGAAGGAGCTGGGTCTCTTTAGCTTGGAGATGAGGAGACTGAGAGGTGACCTCATGAATGTCTATAAACATGTGAGGGGTGGGCATTAGGAGGGTGGAGCCAGGCTCTTCTCAAGGTCATCTGGTGATAGGACAAGGGGCAATGGGTTCAAGCTGGAACATGGGAGATTCCATATAAATATCAGAAAGAATTTCTTCACAGTGAGGTTAACAGAGCATTAGAACAGGCTGCCCAGGGGGCTTGTGGAGCCTCCTTCTCTGGAGATGTGTGACTTGGTCTAGGTGGTCCTGCTGTGGCAGGGAGATTGGACTAGATGATGCTTTGAGGTTCCTTTTGATTTCTAACGAGTCTATGATTCTTCAAGGTAGACTATGGGCTGTCTCCTTTGGGTCTCATGGAGAACTCAGTTTGAGTGTGACCAGCATATGCAGATGGACACACTCACAGATCCTTGCAGCATACAGTGTGGGTTCCAGCACTACCAAATCGATAGATAGGTATGCAAAAGCAGGAGGTTGTGGCACAGACCTTGCTTAATCCACTCTTGCTGATCATTAAAAGGTCCTGTAGTCAAGATAACTTGAGTCCCTTAATCCATGGGACACTTGGTCACACCTTCACTGTGTGATTCAGTGATTTGGGCTGTATGAGTTGCACGTGTGTGTCTGTGGGAAATGGCCTTCCTTTCTTCTTGGGAGCATTAAGCTATCATTGAACAAAGGCACAAAGGACTGAGTCTGGAGAATGAATGATGCTCTTGTCCATAAGCATGGTCATTCCAGGACAGCCCTGCGAGTGGTTGGAATGTAGCCCCTGATGTTGCCATATTATTCTTGGACTCCAGTTTCCATGACTGTAAATGAGCAGTATTTAATGAGAATGACAATATTTTTCTTATAAAGCTGTGCTAAGAGGTGGGAAATCTTGGGCCTCTCCCTATACCTCCCTGCACAGTGAGTCCTTTTTTTGCAGCTTCCCCTTTCAGGAAATAAAACCACTGAGTAGCCAACCTCAGGCTTGCAAAATATTGATTACAAGCAAGTGAGATGAAGGGAAAAGCCAGATGCAGTCAGGCTTCTGTCTCCTTTACCAGGAAATAATAGTCCCTGAGTTCTCATCCAGCTAGAAGAGAGCAAAGACAGCAAACATTGCTCATTTTTCTTAGGCACAGGTACATGAATCTTTGACTATGTTGTNTTGGTCTAGGGGATTCTGCTGTGGCAGGGGGATTGGACTGGATGATCTTTTGAGGTCCCTTCCAATCCCTAATGATTCTGTGATTCAGCAGCAGTGTAATATGGCTCAAGTTGACAGAAGGTTATATGGTGTTTAGTAAAAATAGCTGTGGGTAGTTCTAAAGGAGAATCCTGTTCAGTTTCTTTGTCTGCTTTTTCCTTCTTGTTCCTGTTTTGTGGGGTGTTTGTGTCTGTATACTGACACAAAAGATACTCAAGAACATGAAGGTTGTTCCTGTGTAGATCTCCAGGAATAATCACAGAATAGCTCTTACCTTTGGCTGTTCCTGCCTCTGGTTACTTGTTTTTGAAGATTTTGTGAGTTGTTCTGATCCATAAAATTCAGTAGTTCAACTTGGCCTTTGTTTCTCTGGCAATCGAGTGAAACCTGTTCTCTGTTGCCAAACACTGTGGATTTGTTTGTTACTGGAGATGCTCAGGAGGACTTAATTCTGAGGCAGAAGTGAGTGGTGCCCAAGAAAGCTTATCAAGAGTTAGATGTTGCAAGTGTTTCATGGAAGCCCCAAGCAGCTGCTGTAGCTCTTAAATCTAGCTGGCCATGCCTAAAGGTGCTCAGGGTTTGGTATCTTCCTGTCATCTTCAGAACGGGTCATGAGCACTAGAGGGTCAGAGACTTGCAGCAGTTTAGTAACAAAAGTGTCAACAAGTGCTTCACCCTGCTGGCTTCTGCACAGCCTTTGCAGGCTTGAGATAAAGTTGCTCTTTTCTAAGCTGAGGCCAGACCTCACTAGCTGCGCAGGACCCCACAGTTATCCCTTCTCAGCCTGGGCAGAGCTCACAGGAGGAGGAGGAGTAATTGAGAAAAATTCAAGGAAGGGACTAATTACAGACAGGGAACTGAAACTGGTTGTTTACCCTGCCTAGGTTCAGTGTCTTATTTAAGACCAGACTTAATCTGAAGCAGTTATTTCATGCTGCACTCTTCCAGTGGCTCAGCACTTTGGCCAAGGAGATGTCTGCATGGAAACAGCAAACTGTGGTAGAAGTGCATGTAGCTTTTATTTGAGGAAGACATAAGGATTGCCTATGCTTTCTGTGCTGCAGTAGATTTCTATGTGGTGGCTTTCCTGTCAGGAGGCAGAGGGAAGGGCAGAGCAGCCCAAAAAACCTTATGTTGCAATAATTCAACAAAGCAACATGAAAACTACTGAGAGAGGTCTCTGGCCGGGCTGCCAGTGGTGTCTGCGATGGAGCAAATGAAGATTCAGATGGTTTTTACAGCCACACAGTGTTCTCTCTCTCCAGACTTGTTTGATTTCAATTAATAGCAGCTTAAATAGTGCTAAATTGCCCTTCAAAGCAGAAGAACATTTTGTGTGTAATCAGATGGGGGAAGGGGTGGAAAGTTCCAACCCTCCTTTTTTTCTTTCCTTAAGAAGAAGATGCTTCCCTTTAACTTCTGGCAGGACATCTGGTTGTCTCCTGTTCCGCTGGAAGTGTCAGTTTTGAGCAGCTGGTGCCAGGGGGAACCCAGACCAGCTTTAGTGCAGGATTCATGATCTATTCCATTCTGCATTATAAACAGTCTGAAAGATAGTTTTAAAAGTAAATAAATAACGTTTTAATAAAATTCTAATATGGATAATGCAATTAACACCATATTGATTGCATTAACCACAATAACATTGAAGTCAATAAGTCTACAGGGCCAGGCATTTTTCTTCCCTCAAGTTGGGTTTGTATCAGGCAGCAACCTAATCCTAACCCGTGGTTGTAGATGGAAGGTTTTTATTGAAATAAGAATCACTGTGGAAGCAGCTCAGTCTGTTCACAGTACAACCCTTCTGCATGATGGTTCTTTTCTTACTTACGACCAAGGTCGGGCAAAACCATCCAGGAGCAGCATGGAGCCAGCTTTTTCCCCACTGATACCTTTTTGTAGCCCACTTTAGGAATTTCTACGCACTGTTGACTTGTGGTATTTGAGGCTGTTTTGTGTCTTCAGTGTGCCGTGGTCGCCCCCACCTTCTCTCTTTCCTGCTTTATGGTGTGCCCAGGCTACTCCTGCTTATTTCTTTCATCTTCAGAAAGACAATCCAAAATAAGAGATTGGTTTGCACCTGCTTGGATGACTACTGGACAGTCGATTTTCTCTGGGAAGCTGGTTTCGGGGTGAAGCCCTGTAGAAGGATCCCTGTGTTTCACAGGAATCACAGAATGTCATGGATTGGAAGGGACCTTGAAAGATCATTGAGACCAGTCCCCCTGCCACAGTAGGATCCCCTAGATCCAGTCACACAGGAACATGTCCAGATGGATTTTCAATGGACTCCACAACCTCCCTGGGCAACCCCTTCCAGGGTTCTGTCACCCTCACCATGAAGAAGTTTCTTCTGATATTTATGTGGAATTTCCTCTCTTCCAGGTGACACCCACTGTTCCTTGTCCTGTCATTGGATGACACTGGGCAGAGCCTGGCTCCTTCCTCCTGACAACCCACCCTTTCCATATTTGTAAACATTCACGAGGTCACCCCTCAGTCTCCTTTTTTCCAAGCTAGAGAGACCTAGCTCCCTCAGCCTTTCCTCATCAGGGAGATGTTCCACACACTTCATCACCTTTGTGGCTCTGTGGACTCGACTCTCAAGCAGCTGTGTGTCCTTCTTGAATTGAGGGGCCCAGAACTGGACACAAGATTCCAGATGTGGTCTCACCAGGGCAGAGCAAAGAGGTAGGACAGCCTCTCTTGATCCCCCTTCTCATCCTCCCCAGGATGCCATTTGCCTTCTTGGCCACAAGGGCACATTGATGTCTCATGGTCATCCTGCTGTCCAGGATGACGCTTTCTGCTGGTGGGCTACTTGTTCTGCGTCATCCAGACAATGTCCCTTTGTCATCACTTTGGTACTGCCCAGCAAAGCAGAAGTGTGTGTGTGTGATGATGGAAGAGCTTTCTGCCAGTGCTTCAAAGCTCTGCCCTTGGGACGAGCAACAAAAATCCTTCTGCAAAAGGCTGAAAGGCTGCTGAGCTCTGTTCCTAGATCTGTACCTCTCTAGAGCCTTTTTTTTTTTTGTGAGGCTTCTGTGCCTAAAGCAAACCAGAGACCTCACTTTAATCATCTTGTGCTTGCAAGGGGAATCTGTCCCTGCCTTGGTCACTTCAGATCTGTATGGCTTGTTCTCTGCAGTGATATCCCATTGACACACCGTGGTTCCCAGACATTTCGTTCTAATGGGTTTTGCATTAGGAGCTGGTACTGGGAAATCTGGTACCAAAAGGTTAATGTGCAGCCATTAGTCCTTTATGTGTCCCCCTTCTTCTTTCTGTACTGGTAGGAGACACTGATTGCAGTAAATACATTAGGGCTGGAAGCACTTGAAAATCTGTTCCTGTAAAGCTATGGGGCAATTAATATTGTCCTGACTGAGCACCACCGGGGGAGTTGGACTTGCAGATGCTGAATGATTCCTCTCAGGTGTTTGCCAGCCCCTGAAACTTCTTTTTTCCTCACAACAAGGGTGGGGTTGGGGTTTTTGTAAGCTGCTCTTTTCAGCGAGGGCATTACCTGCTCTGCATCTATCTCCTCCCTCACAAAGGAAGCTGCTCTCACCTCTGTGCTCAGCTATAGTGAAGCTGAGGGGGAGCAATGGCTGAGGCTGTTGTGTGGGCAGCTCAGCCAGTTCTAACAGTTCAACTATTCCTCAACCTGCAGCAAGTGGTTTTCTCCCTCCCCCTCCCAAAGCCAGGATGACAGTCTTCATCCAGCTAATTGGAGTGAAGCTGAACTCCGAGCATGTCTGACCCGCTCTCCAGCCAAGGTCAAGTTTCTCAGTGAAAAAAATCTATCACTCTAATGAGCACAAGTGGCAAGCGGGAGCGGTAGAGATGGCTGCCTGTTTGGATGAGGGATTTGCAGGACTTGCCATGTTCTCTACTTAAACCCTCGTGTTTTATCAACACAGACCTTGGAAAGTTAAGAATTTGGGTCACACGGGAATCTTCCCAATTTTCTGGAGTCCCCATGGTGGAGGCCTCATCACTGGAACCATTGAAGGTCAGGCTGGATGGGGCTCTGGGCAATCTGGTCTGGTGAGTGATGGCCCTGCTTGTTGTGGGGGGGGTTGAACTAGATGGCCTTTGGAGGTCCCTTCTAACCCTATAGTTGTGTGATTCTTGCTGTTCTCTTCTGGCACCGTGTTGTTGTCAGACTGAAGATCTGTGTCTGTCACTAAAATCTGAGGCTCATGGCAAGTATCTGTGTTGGTTGTCTTTCAGCCCCAGTGTGGACCTGTGCAAGCAGAGCTGCTATGGAACAGTCTGTCTGCATGTCTAGAGCTCAGTTCTGCAAGGGGCGGGCAGCATCCCCCTGGCCCTGGCTGCAGTCCAGGTCATCTGGCCTCTGCTGGAAGCTCATGGACTTGAAGATACTTCAGTGAGATGGGAGTACCCAAAGCTGGGAGCCCAAGTGGCTCTGGCTCTCCTGAACTCAAAAGAATTTCAGAATCAAGGCCAAAAGGAAATAAAACCAACCAACTCACAGTCTTTAATTTCACTTAATGGGAAACCATTCACAGCTTTCCATTCCTGATCCTTATCTTTCCCTTTCTATTTTAACGGTAATTACTGTAGCAGTTTATTAACACAGAAATCATTTGATAGCTTTCACATATTCCCATACTTCAAGTATCTAACAACCTATCGATCGGATACCTTGGCAGAGGTCCTGATTGAGGAGGAGCTGGGGTTTGATTATTTTATTTCATTTGAAGCACTGTGATCGTTTCACGTGCAGCAGGTGATTTTTTTCTGTGGTTGAAATACAGGAACAATTGCTGGTCAATGGAGTCTACAGGCTGTTCTTATGTGTGATCCCTGCTGCACCCACAGGCATAGAATTGCAGAATTGTTTGGGTTGGAAAAGATCTTTAAAATCTTTGAGTCCAACCATTAACTCGACTGTTTCAAGGCCACCACTAAACCCTGTCGCTGAGCTCCAGATCTCCATGACTGTGAAATGCGTCCAGGGATGGGGATTCAGCTCCCAACCTGGGCAGCCTGTGCCAAGGCCTGAGGACCCTTTCCAGGAAGAGGTTGGCCAGAGCAAGCAGCATCAGGGACTAGTTTCATTTAATATCTTCATTAACAATATTGAGAGAGGCATTGAGTGCTCCTGCAGCACATTTCCAGATGACACCAAACTGGGAGGCATGATCTCTAGGCCAGAGGGGTGGGAGGCCACCCAAAGGGACCTGGATAAGCTGCAGAACTGGGCCCAGGCAGACTTCGTGAGGTTTGACAAGGCCAAGTGCAGGGTCCTGCATTTAGGTCAGGGTGACCAGCAGTATCAGTCAAGGCTAGAGAACAGTCCTGGGGGACATGAGTAGAGAGTGTGAGCACTTGCAGCCCAGAAGGTCAATTGCATCCTGGACTAAATCAGCACAAGTGTGGCCAGCAGATTGAGGGAGGGGATTCTGTCCCTCTACCCTGTCCTGCTGAGTCCTTGCCTGGAGTTCTGCATGCAGCTCTGGAGCCCTCAATACAGGAAGGACAGGGACCTGGTGGAGTGGGTCCAGGGGAGGTTATGAAAACAATCAGGGGGCTGGAGCCCCTCTGCCATGAGGACAGGCTGAGGGAGGGACAGGCTGAGGGAGCTAGGGTTGTTCAGCCAGAAGAAGAGAAGATTCTGAGGGTCTGATAGCAACCTTCCAATCCCTGAGGGGAGCTGTCAGAAGCCTGGGGAAGACTGGTCTGGTCACAAGGGCAGGCAGCAATAGGACTGAGGGGTCATAGTTTGAAGATGGAAAAGAGTAGATGGAGGCTGGATAGGAGGCAAAAGTTCTTAAATCTGAGAGTAAGAGATTCCTGGAATAGGTTGCCCACAGAGGTGGTAGAGACCCCATCCCTGGAGCCATTCAAGGTCAGGCTGGATGGGGCTGTAGGAAATCTGGTCTGGTGAGTGATAGCCCTGCTTGTTGCAGGGGGGTTGGACTAGATAGCCTTTGAAGATCACTTTCAAACCTATTCTGATTCTTACAGAAGGACCATGGAAAATTGTTGTGGAACTGGATGTTTTGATCCCTGGGTTATCAGAGTCAGCGATGAGAAGGTAGGGACAGATGCAGTAAGGTGATCGCAGTATTTGGAATAGAGAAAATTTGGTGTTTCTGGAAGCAGTGTGTGGCACACGCTGCCTGTGCACGTCGCTGTCAAGAGTTCTGTGGATTTATAGCAAGTTGTTCCCATATGTTGGATGCCTACGTGGGAATTTTATTTCTCCTATTAAATAAGAGGGATATTTGCTTAGAAAGAGACCCTCAGTAAGTAGCCTTAGCCCAATTGACTTTCCTCATGACCTCACACCCTTCCAGAAGGAATAAGTGAAACAAAAAGCTTGGAAGCAATTTGCTGGAAGTTTGGAGGGAACAGAAGCATTTGACCCCTATGGGGAAATGCTGCTATCTGCATCCTTACAAGGCATTTCATGGACATGACCCTAATGGGCTTCCTTACGGGTTTGTTTAATAATTCATGTGCTTCTGTCATGGCTTGGTTTGCTCATGCAATGCTGAGGTGACCCCACAACCTGTCGGGAATAAGACACTGGGAGAACTTGACTCACAGGTTAGTCATTTTCCCATTGAATATATCACGGGCTGAAAGCTTTATGACTCCAGAGCTTACTGTATTAATTTTATGCATGAGTGCTTTATTTGTGCCATACGCAATATATCACCGTCCGACTAGAGCAGAGTGTCATTAGCCCGGGGAAGGGATTTGGTCACTTACACTTTGTCACCAAGGATCATTGCACACGGATTATGTAGGGCTGCACCATGCCATTTCTCATGTGTTTATGAAGTGATTATAAATATCGAGCAGTGTGCCTTCAGGGGGCTTTTGAGATCTGTTATTGGAGCAACATTTCATTTAGGGAGATGGCACCACGCAGTGATTTGTGCCTTGGGAGGGTCTGCCAAAGGGCTTGATGAGAAGACAGAGGTAACTGGTTCTGCCTCGAAGCAGCTCTCCGTTGGTTTCAGTCTCAGCCATTACTGTTGTGTACCTTCTCTCATCCTGGTGGTTGATATGGTTGCTCAGCTGTTTTTATTCTTTCTTGGTGGACATTTTCCACCGCAATTTCTATTTCTATGCTGTCTTGCTCCTCAGGATCTTGTCTCCCATCCAGCAGCTCCTCATTTCTGCTCTTAATATGGCTCTATATTTTCTTAATATAGAAAACCTCCCTTATGAGCAAAGGCTGAGGGAGCTGGGTCTCTTGAGCTTGGAGAAGAGGAGGCTGAGGGGTGACCTCATGAATGTATATAAATATATGAGGGGTGGGTGTCAGGAGGATGGAGCCAGGCTCTTCTCAAGGTTATAGGACAAGGGGCAATGGGTGCAAACTGGAACATGGGAGATTCCATATAAATATCAGAAGAAACTTCTTCCCAGTGAGGGTAACGAAGCATTGGAACAGGCTGCCCAGGGGGGTTGTGGAGTCTCCTTCTCTGGAGATGTTGCAAGACCTGCCTGGGTGTGTTCCTGTGCAAGTTGGTCTGGGTGATCCTGCTGTGGGAGGGGGGATTGGACTAGATGATCTTTTTGAAGTCACTTCCAATCTCTTATGATAACATGGTACTGTAGAAGAAAGTTCCTGTATTTCTGCTAGAAAGCATCACAGTCACCGATAGCAGCTAAATACTGGCTGGGATTGGCCTAGGAAATGGAGAGTTTGGTTTGTGATCCATTTTCCCAGTTCAAGAAGAAGGAAGCCCAAGTTGCCACTAAGAATGTTGGTGAGAAACGGGATTGCAAATGGTGCACCAGTACCCAGGCTCCAGCTGGACAGATACCAACTTGGTTTTCTTTTCTGAAGCATCCAAGAGGAGCAGGCAGGGTAACCCTATTTGTGCTGTCTTCACCTCATGGGGTTTTATAGAATCATAGGGTTGGAAAGGACCTTCAAAGGTAATCTTATTCAAGCTCCTGAAACCAAGCAGGGCCATCACTCACCAGACTAGATTGCCCAGAGCCCCATCCAGCCTGACCCTGAATGGCTCCAGGGATGGGGCCTCCACCACCTGATTTGATGGCATCTCTGTTTTTCCCACATTGTCCACTACCCCAAGGAGACTCTTTCACCATCAGGGAATTGCAAAGGGTCATCTTTCCCTGTGAGTCTCCTTCTCTCTTGCCCCAAGGAGCCTGCACCAACTTCCATTAGTTGTTTTTGACTCTGCTGACAGAACCAGTGGGATTTGGGATGCTCTAAGCCAAACACGAGGACTGAAGCATCCCGTGGAGTTTCACAGCAGGAAAGCAACCAGCTCTGTTTTCCAGGCACATTGCCATTCTCTCCACGCCAGTGGGGTGAAGAGGGGCAACGTTTCTCTTTGCTTAGAAATGCAATTAGCCCCAGTGTGCCAGCCTGCGGCAAGCCAAGAGGATAACCTTGAATATGGAGAAAGTGAGGGAGAATTTAAAGCCATCTGCAGCTCCAATGGGTCCCTATGCAGCCTTTGTGCTGGCGGTTTCCATTCGTGCCGATAAAGTGCCAGAAGATACGCAATACAATGGGAAATTGCTTCTTTGGGTATCGTAGCGTCTTAACTTAGAAGTGTTTTAACCTTGGCCTCATGCTTCCTGCGGGGCCTCTTGTCTTTGCTGCACAAGTGCCGACACCAGCCAGGAACAGGTAGGATTTTCCATCTGAGTAAAATTAAAACCTGAAGCCTTTGCCATCCTCTTGATGCCAGACATGCTCTACCTGCATTAACTGGAGCTTAATGGACTGCAAAACGAGTGTTCAGCACGTAGGGGAGTGGATTATTTGTGAAAGAGCAAGTTCCACACATTTTTATTTCTTCCCTTCCCCAAAGCTTTTGTCCTTTAAAAAAAAAAAAACCACACAGAGGCAAACAGAACTGAAATATAGGAACAGAGCCAGGCCCTAGGAAATCCAGAGCACTGCTGGAGCAAGGCAGAGGCTACATCCATCAAACCAGTTAACTCATGAAAAGAGCAAAGGTCACTGGTCTCGAACTATTAATCTGAAATTATTTTCATTAACCGAGTACTTGACAACAGGTTTGAGGGTGATGTAAACCCTTGAGGTGACATTTCTCAGCAGACCAGCTGAATACCTCACTCTGGCCTTACTGCAGCCTCTTCTGAAGTCCTGTAAGGTAGGACCCAAAGCTCTAAAAGCTGGACCCACCAGCCCCAGTCACCCCAACACAGGGCACACTGGTGCGATGATGTATCTTTGCAGCTTGCTCCAAGGCACAGTCTGAAGTCTCCAGGCTCATCATCCTTCATTCAGAAGCACAACATGGATCCTCAGGAGTCCCATTTGTCACCTAGGCTGGCATTCGGCTGTTTCTCCAACCATAGAGCCAACCACCACTGGAATATCTGAAGGGATAACTTATATAGGTAACAGGATGGTCTCTATAGCTAACCAGGTGAGACAGTGGCCCAATGCCCGACAGCAGGCTCCCAGCTTTCATGGTGCTGGTGCTGGACAGCAGGATGACCATGAATCAGCAGTGTGCCCTTGTGGCCAAGAAGGCCAATGGCATCCTGGGCTGGATGGGAAATGGGGTGGTTAGTAGAACCAGAGAGGTTGTCTGTCCTACCACTGCTCTGCACTGGTGAGACCACATCTGGAATCTTGTGTCCAGTTCTGGGCCCCTCAGTTCCAGGAGGACACAGAACTGCTTAAGGGAGTCCAGCACAGAGCCACAAAGATGATGGAGTGAAGCATCTCTCTGATGAGGAGAGGCTGAGGGAGCTGGGTTTCTTTAGCTTGGAAAAAAGGAGACTGAAGAGTGACCTCATTAATGTTGATAAAGATGGAAAGGCTAGGTGTCAGGAAGAAGGAGCCAGGCTCTGCTCAGTGGCATCCAATAATAGGATAAGGGGTACCAGCTGTCAGCTGGAAGAGAGGAGGTTCCACATAAATATGAGAAGAAACTTCTTCCTGATGAGGGTGATGGAACCCTGGAAAGGGCTGCCCGGGGAGCTTGTGGAGTCTCTTTCCCTGGAGACATTGAAAATCCACCTGGACATGTTCCTCTGCAACTGGATTTAGGGGATCCTGCTGTGGCAGGGAGATTGAACTGAAAGATCTCTCAAAGTCCCCTCCAATCCTTAACAGTCTGATTCTGTGTGATTCTCCCAAACTACTAATGATAGGACGAGGGGAAATGGCCTCAAGTTGCATCAGGGGAGGTGTAGATTTGATCTTGGGAAGAAGATCTTTCCTGAGAGCGTGTGTGGGCACTAAACAGGCTGCCCAGGGAGGTGGTAGAGACATCATCCCTGAATGTGTTTAAAAAACGAGTACATTGAGCACTTGAAGCCATGGCCTAGGGGTTAGGGAGATGTTCCACAACAATTTTCCATGGTCCTTCTATAAGAATCAGAATAGGGTTGAAAGTGATCTTCAAAGGCCATCTAGTCCAACCCCCCTGCAACAAGCAGGGCTATCACTCACCAGACCAGATTTCCTACAGCCCCATCCAGCCTGACCTTGAATGGCTCCAGGGATGGGGTCTCTACCACCACTATGGGCAACCTATTCCAGGGATCCCTTACCCTCAGATTCAAGAACTTTTGCCTCCTGTCCAGCCTCCATCTACCCTTTTCCATCTTCAAACCATGACCCCTATTGCTGCCTGCCCTTGTGACCAGTCTTCTGACAGCTCCCCTCAGGGATTGGAAGGTTGCTATCAGACCCTCAGAATCTTCTCTTCTTCAGGCTGAACTACCCTAGCTCCCTCAGCCTGTCCTCATGGCAGAAG
Source organism: Upupa epops (assembly GCA_013397515.1). Lineage (NCBI taxonomy): Eukaryota > Metazoa > Chordata > Aves > Bucerotiformes > Upupidae > Upupa > Upupa epops. The sequence continues at coordinate 172,229 of VZRI01010149.1, read as the reverse complement.
GGCTCCAGCCCTCTGATCTTTTTCACGGCCTCCTCTGCACCAGATCCATCAGGTCCCTGTCCTTCCTGTACTGAGGATTCCAGAGCTGGATGCAGGAGTCTAGGTGAGGATTCAGCAGGGCAGTGACAGAATCCCCTCCCTCAATCTGCTGGCCACACGTGCTGATTTAGTCCAGGATGCAATTGGTCTTCTGGGCTGCAAGCACTCACAGAGTCTGCTCCTGTCCCTTGGGACAGGGCAGGGAGCTGCTAAAAGGAGCAATCTGATGATCAAGGGTAGTCCGGTGGTTTAAGATGATAGGTTGTAGAGGGCTCTGTAGCTCTAAGTTGGGGTTTTTTAATCTGTGTGAAGCTAATGGAATACCATACCTGCATCTGCACTGTTCTCCCCTGCTCGTTCATGTTACTTCTAAATGCATTGTCCTCTTACCTGCTCCTCTGCTCCAACTCAAGACCTTTTCCATCCACATGTCTGAAGGAGCATGATTTCTATTCCCCTTGTGCTGTTCCCTTTATCCCTCATCTGTCTAACCCATCAGCTCTACCTTCCGCTACTTTATTGTTATTGCTATTATTGAGGCTGGAAAAGCCCCCTGAGCTCATCCAGCCCAGCCCATGACCTGACATCACCACCACATCAGCCAGACTAGGACACTAAGAGCCACAGCCAGTCTGTCCTTAAATACCTCCAGGGGACTCCACCACTGCCCTGAGCAGTCTGTTCCAGGATCTGATNCAACCTGTCCTGGGATGGTTTAAGGGATGGAGCTTATCCCAGTTGCCGAAGCAACCAGAGTCTTATCACTGTCAGCATCAACAATGTCTTTCTCTCTTGTCAGGAAATACTGTTCCTCATGGTTTTCAGACTGAATCCATGCTGTAAGAACATAACCTAGTAGGTTAGATGTTAGGAAGCTCTTCCTCAAGGAAAGGGTGATCAGAGCCTGGAATGGACTGCTCAGGGCAGTGGTGGAGTCCCCATTCCTGGAGGTGTTGAAGCACAGCCTGGCTGTGGCCTTAGTGCCCTGGTCTGGCTGATGTGGTGATGTTAGGTCCTCGGCTGGGCTGGATGAGCTCAGAGGGCTTTCCCTGCCCCAATAATTCTGTGATTCCCTCTCTTTTTTCCACTTTCTCCTCCATCACATACTAATTTCTTTTATACTTTCAGGGCCTCTAGCTGGGGGGGGGGATAGAATTGGAAGGACAGTGCCCATGGAGGGGGTTTTGCTCCCCCATCCAATAACACATGTATCAGACACCTTTCCCGTGAGACGGCAGCCTCTAGAAGCCCAAGACGAGCCTTTCAACAAGATTAAAGAGATGGTATTAATTGCTATCGATCATGGGTCAACAAATTAAATTGCATCTGCAACTGCATCTCTGAAAGGTCTAAATGAGAAGAGTAGTTAATGGGTCTGGCTGACCCAGAGCTGTGATTAATTAAAGGGAGAAATGAACTAAAACATTTAAAAAAAAAAAGGTGACAGAAAGAAAGGAGATTGAGATGGGGTTGGAACTCTTGAGTCTAGAAAAAAAACATGGTGTAGCTGCAGGGTGTCATAGCTGCATCTTGATGGGATTTCAATTCCACATCCAGCCTCTCTAGCCTGATGGCAGAGCTCTGGGCTGTGACTTTTAGGGCTACTGCTCCAAGGTGCTGGGGAACCTTCTTCACTATGAACCTTCTTCTCAATGACAGAGCATGGGAAGGGGCTGCCAGAGAGGTTGTGGAGTCTCCTTCTCTGGAGACGTTTGAAACCCACCTGGCCATGTTCCTGTGTGACTGGATCTAGGGGATCCTTCTGTGGCAGGGGGATTGGACTGAGTGATCTTTCAAGGCCCCTTCCAATCCCCAACACTCTGTCATTCTGTCAACCTCTGCTCACCCCTCATCTCTTCCATATGAACCCCCTCTGAAAAAAACTGATCTGTACCCGTTGCTCCTCCCTTCCATCACAGTCTCTGGTTGCCTCCAGCTCACTGTGCATCGTCCTTGGGGTATCCCCTGCCATCAGATTGCTTTTTTCCATTTGTTTCCTAGACCTAACCCCCTGAGAGAGTGAAGGTTGAAAAAGCACCCTCCACTCACTGCAGGTACAGCTCATCCTGCTCCCTCACAGAGCTTCTTCTGCAGGGGGACGGCAGGAGCTCCTGCAGCTCCTTGGGCAATAAGGACATAGCACAGCATAGACTGGTGATGGTGCTTAATTAATAATGAAGAAAATAATAATATGTGGCACGTATAGCGCTGCGCTTGTTCCAAGCACTGTGCAAACATTAACTACAGTAATTAAGCTGTAATTAATTAGAGTAACTACTAATCAGGGTAAATAACGATGCATCTGGAGGTACCAAACGGAGTTTGTGAACTGAAAGCAAATCTCTCTGCTCATGAAATGGCATCAGATATAAAATAGCACCAGTCAAAGGTGAAACCAGCCTGGGAGGTGATGGGGACCCCGAGCTGGCAGATACCTTGTGATAAAGCAAAGCTGAGGTAGTGCTGAGGTGCATCCTCCCATCCAGAGCATCTTTACTGCTATTCCAAGCGGCCCCATGCCCACTGCTCAGAGCCAGGGGAACTGGGTCAGCAGACTGGATGGTCAGCAGAGTAAAATACAGCACGAATAAATATTTCTGGGGTTGTTCTTTTTTGTCTGGTTCACACACTTTTATATTTAACAAAATAATTTTTTAATAATATAGTTTTTTTTTACACAGCAAATAGCGTTTCTGGNTTTTTTATACAGGTTGTTCTGTTGTCTCACTAGTTTCAGGCACACTATTGTTTGGGAAGTTTGAAACTGGGTACTCATGGACAGGCAACAGCTCACAGAGGAATGTGGCAACGGCACCAGCTCAACACGCCTGTGGCCGACGGTAAGCCGAGGTGCAGCAGCTGGAGCTCATCCTACCCCCTGCACCTCAGCCAAATGCAACCACAGGGGAGAAATAAAAACCTAAAGGCAGCAGTGGGTACAAACCCAGAGCAACCACTCCAGTAGAGGATGCTGGGGGAGGATTTGCTGCTCTTGCTGCTAAGAGCAGGTGCTGGATTCCAAAGCGCCGTCACCCTCATGGCTGCGGCCAAAAAAGCAGCAACCCCAGGGTGGCCACTGGTGGGAAGGCTCCTTGTAGGGAAATGATGGTGCTGGGGGGTTTCTTGCACAGCAGCGCTTGGAGACTGCAGCCTGAGAAAGCACAAGAGGTGCTCCTCATCTGCTGGCCAGGAACTTGAGGACTACTCTTGGCAGGTAAGGAGATGCTTTCCAGAGTCCCTGCAGCAGGAGCTGATTGCTGCAGGCACAGCCCCCTGTGCACCCCTGCTTGCTTCATCCAGCACTGCAGTGAGCCAGGCCAGCCCTTCCTGCTGCAGCACAGGGTCCTGCCTGCTGGTTGATCCAGTTTACTGCTGGCACAGTGATGGGACTTTTCTGGAAATACCCCTAAGAGTAACAGGATGGGCAGGGACGGATCAACTGTTCTGACCCGAGTTCTGCTGTTACTGCAGTCAATGAAGTGATGGTCTTGGGTCCAGCAAAGCAGCCTTGGTGCCCCCAACTCAGAGCTGGTGCCTACTCAGAGCTGGTGCCTGCTCAGCCCAAGAGCCACAAGAGCTTTGGCATTGGTGGGATGCTCCTCCCTCTGCTCCATCACCCATGCCAGGGGTCATGCAGAGACATCCCTGGTAAGATGCTGCTTTCTTGGTGCCCTTCGAGCTCGGCAGCTCTGTCTGCCTGTGGGGGTGGTGTTGGCTCATGTCACCATCAAGGTCACTGTGACTGGGTAGGTGTCTTCAGCTTTATTGTCCCCACTCAGTGGGGAAAGTGTAACACAGATACAGCTTGTGTTTGGGTTTGGGTGTCTGCTCCATTACCTGTGCATCTGCCTCTGTCCTTCTGCAGGATACATTCCAGTTTCGGGTGGGGGGGTGTGTGGGGAGTGTTTTTTAACCCCTTCCTCCCCTTCTAATTGCTACCTCCCTCTTGTCCTTAGCAGCCTCCACCTCTTACAGACAAGATAAAAAACCAATCCATCACTTCACTCATGACTGTATTGCCCCGATGAGCCCAGCTTAGGAAGAGGCTGTAAAAAGAAATAAATCACAAGAGCAAAGAACCCCCCCCCTTTTAAATAAATAAAGGTGAACACCCCCACGATCCACATTGTAGAAAGTGAGAGCGGTGAATCCGCTGGTGTCTCAGAGGCATCACCAGTCCAGGAACTCGTGTGGGCCATTTCTCCTCCTTTCCTCCCCAGTTTCAACTGCCCCATTCCCATCACTCACTGGTAATGATGAAAGCAGAGAAGATACCTAGATACCGGATACGTGGGGTCTAAAGCGAGAGGAGAGCAGGGGACAGGGAGACCCTTCCCCACGAGTCAAAATCTCTGCTCGTGTGAAACCCCCGCAGGTTTTGCTGGTGACCCTGTTGCAGCTGGCAGGAGGTCGGGTGCGTGTGCAGCATCGAAGCCATTGCTTCATCGTCATTGTCATCATCAGCAGCAGGTCGCTAGGCCAGCAGTGCCGTTGGTAGGGGGGTGTTTGCTGCTACAGAGCCTGTTTGCCCTGGCATTCACGCTTGGAGCACTGTGCCGGCTTCCACCAGTCTCCGTTGTGGCAGTGGCAGATGTTGCAGTCGTCCACCTTCACTTCGATGCCGGCGGGAATGATGGTGGTTCCTGCAAAGCAGTTGGGCCCTGCAGGAAGAGACAGGAAGGACACAGGCCAGAAAGTTATTTATTGCTAAACTGAGCATCCTTCCCCCTCCCTGTGCTCCAGCCACAGCCAAACTCAGCGTCTCTGGCTGCCTCTAAAATTTGGCTGCAGGAAGGACATGACCAGCAGGACACAGACCAGTATTGACTGGGAGCCTGTGCAGAGCTGCTGGGACCAGAGTCGATTCACCCTCCAGGACCCCCAAACATCCAGTCACCCTATAGACCCCCACCAGCTCAGGACTATTAACCACAGATTATTTATAGCATCAAATTAACAAACATAATTCACCTCCCAGATAATTTTCCTGATTAAATCTGCTTTTTCTCAAGGCGATTTCACTAATCTGCTCATTATTGGCAATTTTCTTCAGGCTCCTTTATTACCCAGCATTTGAGCAGAGCAGCAAGTCAGCAAGGATCTTTTTCTTCTCCTCGTAAAACCCCCACAAATACCCATTTGTCCAGCTGTCCCTCTGCCAACCCTCCCGCTTCTCACAGGTCAGCCCCAGGAATTAACATCAGAGCCAGCAGAGCACAGAGAGCAGGAATCACCAAAGCAGTCACACTTGTGGCATAGGGAAACTCAAAGACCTTTGAGAAGTGCCTCGTGGCTCCCAAATGTCACCTCTTGGCTGGCCACTGGCTTTAATCAGATGCCAGCAATTCAGATTCCTGTGGAGCCAAATGGTGCCTGAATGTGTTTAAACCACCTCCTATCTTCGGCAAATACTTCTTCCCATGCAGAGCAGCTCTACAGCAACTTGAAGCCATGGGAGAACGGACAGAGAACAAAGCCTCTGATGGCTCCTGTACTCAAATTTGGGGAGGTTGGTGGTACCCCAAGGCTGCTGCTCCCTCCCAGGGCAGACGGTGGCACTGGGGGAGTCTCCCAGTGTCTCCCCAGGGAAGGCAGTGATGCCTGGCCAGCACAGGGCTCCATCAGGACACCAGGACGAACAAATTCTTGAGCCAGCAGCAGTACCATCTGAAGTTGACTTTTAGGTCCCTGTGTATGTTATGATTTAATCTTAAATCTCTGTTTCTCCAAGTCTGGTGGGTGCTGTGTTAGGACAACCTAGCGTGGGCTTTGCCACCAGGGCAGCTAATTTGCTGCCATTAAATGTCTGGGGTTGAAATGCAATGAAAGCAGCAGTAGTTGTTGCTAAGATCATTCCAAGGTGAGGCAAGTGTGTGGCCCTGGTTATCAGTCTGCTCTACTTGCCCACTGATGCCAAGGGTGTCTGGGACAGTGCCCACACAGCAGCCTGCTCCATGCTCCCATAGCAAATGAATTCCCTTACCATTAAACAGAAACTTCCTCTGGAGATGAGGGTGGTGAGGAAAGGGGAGGATTGTTTTCTTTCTCACTGCCCAGTGGCTGCCTGCTAATCATCTTATCTCCCGATGCAGATGGTGAAGTTACAGCCCTGCCGGCTCTACAAGAGGCTGGTGGCAATGGGAGCCAGTGTGTTTCCTTATCCACAGGTAGGCCAACCTTCACCACCCTGCCTGGGTTTGAGGTCCTCACACGTCCCCGGTAAACACTCCTCACTTACATCCCTGTCCCAGAGCCGAGCAGCAATTAGATCCCCACACTGGAAGAGGAGATGGATGAGGGAGACATCATGCACATAGTTGAGGTCCCCAATGAAAAGGGAATCACTTATTTAGGGTCGTCTCTTCTCCAAGTCACAAATGATGGGAGAATAGGAAACAGCCTTAAGCTGTGCCAGGGCAGAGTCAGATTTCACATCAGGAAAAACTTTTTCTGACAGAGTGGTCAGGAGTTGGAACAGGCTGCCCAGGGAAGAGGTGGTCACCATCCTTGGAGGGGTTCAAAAATGAGTAGAGGTGGTCCTGGGGGGCAGAGTTTAGTGGGCAGGGTGGGGTTGGGTTGACAGTTGGACTGAATGATCTTGGAGGTTTCTTCCAACCTTAATGATTCATCGGGGCCTGGACAAACCAGCCCTTGCTGGAACAGCACTGAGCAGCCACAGGCTGCCAGTCCTCACATTGCCTGAGCAATGAGCTACAGGGGAGCTGAACACACAGACCTTGTGAGGGAAAATCACTGCCAGTAGGGTTGTTGTCCTTTTTCTTGGCTTTTAGCAAAATGGATGAAAATCTGGTCTCAGGCTCTGCTGACACCTTCCTTCCTGGGCAATGTTTTGTTGCTGTTCCACAACATCCATCTCCTCTGTCAGACCTCACTACTTTTAATTTAGTCCAATGCTACCACTGCCCTGCATCTTTTATTTCCCATCACTGGCTCAAGAGTCACCTCTGCAATGGTAGAGTGAGATAGTTCTTTTGCAAGCTGGGTGGGGAGGTTTTGGATCCCATCTCCTCCTGTCTGTTACCCCCACCCCTACAGCAATGTGGGCTTTTAACGGAAGAAGAAATTGCCACACTCCATTTGTGACAGTTCAACTTAACTTCCCACTGCCTAAAATCCAATTTTCCAGCACAGTCACTATCAGCCAAGCTTCCCTCTTCTGCCACTGCCTAAACTTCTCTCACCCGCATGCTGGAAAAGTAGATAGTAGAATTGTTTAGGTCGGAAATGACCTATAAGATCCAACCATGAACCCAACTGTACCTAGCTCATCGCTCAATCATTCTATCTTTGCAAAATGGGATGCAACGAGCATCACAAACACTCCTGAAAGATGTGGAAGATGCACTTGGAGAAAACGTGACACTGCTGAGATTTAGTGGAAAATATAGAATCATCAAGTTGGAAAATACCTTCACGAGCATCAAGTCCAACCATCCAGCCATCCACCCTACAACTCCCAACCACTAACCCATCTCCTGAAGCACACTGTCTGCCCATTTGTTGTACCCCTCCAGGGACAGTGCTTCCAGCCCCTCCCCAGGCAGCCTGTTCCAAGCCCTCCCCACTGTTTCTCAACCTCTTTTTCTCCAGGCTGACCAGCCCCAGCTCAGAATCACAGAATCACTGAGGCTGGAAAAGCCCTCAGCTCATCCAGCCCAGCCCAGGACCTAACATCAACACTTCATCCAGACCAGGGCACTAAGGGCTACAGCCAGGCTGTCCTTAAAACCCTCCAGGGATGGGGACTCCACCACTGCCCTGGGCAGTCCATTCCAGGCTCTGATTCCCCTTTCTATGAGGAAGGGCTTCCTAACATCCAACCTAACCCTCTTCTGGCAGCTTCATACCCTGCCCTCTCATCTTGGAGCTAGTTTCATGGAAGAAGAGCCCAACCCCCACCTGACTACAACCTCCCTTCAGGTAGTAATGGAGAGGGATAAGGTCCTCCTTGAGTTTTCCCATCAGACCTGCTGTCCAGACCCATAAACAGCCCAGTTGCCCTTCTCTGCCCCCTCTCCAGGACCTGTACTGTGATACCCAAGCCTGCACCCAGTACTAGAGCTGTGGCCTCACCAGGACATCAGGGGAGCGTCACCTGCTGGCCACACAGCAGGTGATGCAGGTGATGCACCCCCAGACAAGTGTAGTTTTCTATAACTGGGGCAGTGTTTGCAGCAACCTGGGCTTTGTACAGAGCCAAAATGTAATGAAGATCCCACCCAGTGTCTGGGGAAGGGACGTAGCCATGTGATGTGCCTTGCAGGATCTGCAGCCCACAGAACCACAACAAGGGGGTTTTGCTCTGCAAAGGTAACTGGACTCCTTCAATTGTCCAAGTTTTCTTCCCTCTCCCTTAAATCAGCCTCCCAGTGTTTCAGAACCTCAGTGCCCCAGGAAGTTCTGTGCTGCTCGGAGGAGCAGGCTGAGACCAGGATCTGCCAAGCTGATGTAAAAATCTCACAAAGAATGAGACAGCACAGCAACGTAGGGTTGGTTTTTATTACTATTATTCAAAGGAAGACGCTGTTCAGAAACATCTGATGACCTGTCAAGCACACCAAGAAAGTTACTTATGATAATAGCAGTAGGAACAATAAGCTGCTCTGGTCAAGGGCTGTTGTCCTAGTCTTTATAAAAAACATCTTAAACCATGACTGCAATGGAAACAGGACAGTAATCACCCTCTTTCCTTGCTGAGGGAGACTGATGGGAGAAGTAATTGTGAGATTTGCTTTGCTTAATCTAGTTAATACTCATGGCTGCTTGCTAGAGCAACTGCGAAGGCTTCTATGGAGCTGCATCAGAGATGTTCCGTTGCTGGTTTGATGGGAGTGATGTAAAAAATCAGATGTGGCTTGTGGTTTGGGAAGAGCAACAGCAAAGTTTGCAACCATATGTGTAAGACCAGATACCTAGGTGAGGATCAGTGTCCTGCTGCTGAACTGCTCCTCTGGTACAGAGGGAAGACTTTGCTCTCTACAACTACCTGAAGGGAAGTTGTAATGTGGCAGCTATTGGCTTCTCCTCCCTAGTGACTGGCAATAGGACAAGAGGAAATGGGGGCAGGTTGTGCCAGGGGAGGGTCAGGTTGGATCTTAGGAAAAACTTCTTCCTGGAAAGAGTGGGGAGGCCTTGGAACAGGCTGCCCAGGGAGGGGGTGGAGGCACCATCCCTGGAGGGGTTCAACAAATGGGCAGTGTGTTTCAGGAGATGGGTTAGTGGTTGGGAGTTGTAGGGCGGTTGGACTTGATGCTCTTGAAGGGTCTTTCCAACCTTGATGATTCTATAAAAAGCCCCATGCATGGGCATTGATCACAGAGATTGCTTCAAACTAGTTGTGAGATTCAGTTCTGCTCTGAACAGCATCTGGCACTCATCTCCTGTGTTGGAACCTCTCGTGGTGCAACATCTGATTGCAGCAAGGAGTTAAATATCTTCCTCTGATAATCCCATGTCTCCCTGCCCTCCTTTAAGAGCCTACCCATCTCTTTAAGAAATACTAAGGCTCACTCCAAGATCACGTAGCTTATTCAGTCAATGGGTAACATCAAGGAGCGATGTGCTGATGGCTGCCCTAATCCACCTCACGTGGGTGGGTTAGGGAGCTGCTAAGCAGCATCTCAGTTTAGCCCGTGATCCCTCAGGCTGCACAGATGTGCCCCACAATTACAGTTGCAAGGGATAGATAGAAAATGGTGGTGTTTCCCAACAGTATTTAGGACTGGGAGACAGCCTGGAAACATCCCCAGGGATGCCTGTTCACCTGAATGAGTCTTTATGACTTTGCTTTTGGAGCTCAAGTGCAACAGGATACAGAAACTGATGGATGGCAAGCTCAGAGGAACCAGGGTAGTCATTCTAGTGACCATGAACAAGTGTCTTGTCAGCAGGCAGGCAGGTTTGTCTTTGCCGGCCTCCACTGAACAGGCATCCTCATAGTCTTCACCATGACCATCCCACTCCATGAACAATGTGGTCTCCAGAGCTGGTGTCTGTCACTCCCAGCAGGATAAGGGTTTCACATTAGAGAAAGGGCAGATTGAAATGGGCTGTTAGGAAGAAGTTCTTTAAGAGGAGGAGGGTTGAACACTGGAACAGGTAGTACCCGGGGAGGTAGTTGAGGCCCCATCCCTGGAGATATTCAAGGGGATGCTGGACAAGGCTTTGGGCAACCTGATCTAGTTGAAGATGTCCCTACTCACTGCAGGGAGGTTGGACTGTATGACCTCTGGAGATCCATTCCAACCCTGACCATTCTCTGATTCTATGACTCCGTGAAACAACCACAGAGCAAGCACCAAGTAAGGATTCCACCTGAAACCAGCATAAAGATGCCCATGGACACCTCTCCATCACAGAGGGAGGTAAAACACAGCAGAAGTACAAGTGACCTCCCCAGACTCTGGCACAGGGACTGAAATCTCTGGCTGCCTGTACTAAGACTTTTTCCATGACCAGGCTGAACTCTGTGCTCAGTGGGGAGGAAAATACTCAACATCTTGTTTTAATGATGGGCCCCATTTATGGAGGTTAATGTGGCTCCTCTCTGCTGATCCTGCAGGATCTTTTCAAACGTTCCTTTAGCTCTGTCAACGCTATTTATGCGATCGCCTCAGATTGCATGGAAAGAGCTCAATTTGTGGCTTTAATTAACAAGTTGAAGAGGGAAGAAGTCTTGTTTTCACTGCCTGGCATGGAAACTGCCTGCCTCCAGGTCCCCAGGGAGAGGCGAAAGCAGCAGGTGAAGCTGTAGGTGACACATCAGGAAGTCAGTTAGCAATGCTGATCTTTGTCTTGCTGAAATTGCATTTGGTGATGCTGG
>VZRI01010149.1:118326-161333 GCA_013397515.1 Upupa epops | reverse complement strand
AGCACTTTTTGTGTCTGAGAAAGGCTGAAGCTTTTGGCTCAAAACACAGCTGAAGCCTGAAGGTGCCAGAAGTCAGTCACCAGGACAAGCAAGCCATCGTCTGCTAATCCTGTCCTGTGCTACCACACAACTCCAGGATGCTCACAGGGTCCGGTGGAAAGAAGGAAGCCTAACCTAGCACAGCCAGTGCCACCACTATCTGGCACAAGGAGGGGGTTTCATCTCACGGTGGGGTGGGCAGAGAATGGTGGGTTGAAAGGCAAGAGCTGCACTAGCACATGGACAAGTGGGATAAAGTGGGGAGGCCTTGGAAGAGGCTGCCCAGGGAGGAGGTGGAGGCACTGTCCCTGGAGGGGTTTAAGAAACAGACTGACAGGGTGTTTCAGGAAATAGGTTAGTGGTTGGGGGTTGTAGGGCAGATGGTTGGTCTCAATGCTCATGAGGGTCTTTTCCCATCTTGATGATACTAAGATTCTGTGATCTGCTGTGGGTTTTGTACAACCTTCCCCAAGGTGAGGGATGAAAACCAAGCCAGGCACTGAAAACTCTGAGGAGGAGGTGTGAGAAAGCCCAGAGCTAGGTGGCAGCCTTCACAGCCTTCCAAGGAAGGAAGACACATTTCACACAGGCTTTTTTGTGTTGTTCTTGTGCTTTCAGCCAGTGCTTTACTGTCAGGACAAGAGATTTATTCAGGCTTTTTATCAAATTTCAGCCTTCTCTAGTCTTCATTCACCAGCACAAAGGGCTCTGTCAAGGTGGGTATGTCCCTCTTGCCTTCTCTGCTGAAAGCAACCAAAATAAGGGTAGAGGCGACAAGAGATCAAGTGATAGCTCTGTGATAAGGCCTCCTCCTGCCTAGGATATTCCCACTACAGGCAGAGCATCACTATGATGATGGCTCTTAGCCCTAGGAAACAAGTGTCACCTTCTCAAGGTGACCCCAGGGTGAAAGGTTCATTCCTCTTTGCCACCTTGACCATGGAGACACCTCCAAAAACCACCCCTAGTCTCACTCTATTGTCTGAAATACTGCCACGTGAAGGCCTTTGGTTTTTTTCATTGGTGCACAAACCCCACTAGACCTGGCTAGAAGCTCCCTGAAGTCACCTGGTAGTATCTCCCAGCCATCCAAAAGCTTCCTGTCTCACACACCATCACCTCCAAGAACTAATCTCTTCCAAAGCTGCACTGCAGCTTTTCCCTATGGTTAGGCGGAACATCCTGTGTTCCAGTTTGTGTTGTCCCTCATCCTGTTGCTGGATACCAACAAGAAGAGTCAGGTCCCATCCTCCTGACAAGCACTGATAAGCATTACTTAGAAGTAAGTAAGCATTACTTACTTGAAAGTGTTTAAATATTTATTCAGGGATGAAATACAGCTGAAAGGGCGTTATTAGTTCTAGTTGCTGAAAAAGAACATTTGATGGAATCAATGTACTGAGTAAAAGCCACACACCCTCAAGTAAGTAACCCTCCTCCTCTTTCTACCAACTTTTGCCAGCGACAAAGTGGCAGAATAAATAGGATGCAGCACACCTGCAGCTCACAGCCAGCCCAGGAGGACAATGATCACCTAGTGGCCTCACATCACCTTCTGGCTCTCTGAGTGCTGAGATGTTCACATCACCCAGGCTTTGCTCAGTCAGTCCTAGCATCTGCTGATGTGGAGCCTAATGAATGCAGGGGACCCACTCGAGTTCCCTAAATGATGGCCTGGCTCCCAGTGAGTCAGAGTGATTTAATCCTCACCGTGGTTAGAAAATTACTGATGGCTCATTTTCCGTCTTAATCAGGAGCAGTAAACAAATGAGGGACAGGGAGCCATCCAGGAGGGAATATACCACATCACTCCTCCTTACTGATAGCATAGTTACTTAATTTGATGTGGAGACATAACTTCAGGCACCACTAAATACTGGAGCAGCAATGCTGTGGTGCAGGGAAGATCTATGGGTGCAATTTAAAAGCAGTCTGTCTAAGGGTGGTGACATCCACCCGTGTCAGCACGCATCCCAGCCATGTGGAGTGATTCAGGATTGTCACTCTGTGAGCTAAATAAAGGCAGTGGCTCTTCAACACTGACTGAAAAACACAGCCCCACTGCTGGCTTCATCCACTGTGCATAATAATGGGGACCAAGGCCAAGGCTGATGTTCACGTTTAACCTGCCCACCCCCCCACACAGTGCCAGCATTTGCTCTCTGACACTGCTGTGCCAGGGAGACCACAAGGCTCAGGATTAGGCATTTGTCACAGCTCACAGCGTGGAGATGGTGGAGAAAACCCCACGTTCAGCAAAGAGCTGTTTGGCTCAAGTGGTGCCAGTGACTGATAGCTGATGACTGATAGCTGATGACGATGCCAGTGGGCACAAGGGGATGCCAGACTGGGCAGTTCCGAGGGCTAAAGCCCAGGAGAAGTGGATTCATCCTCTGGCAGGCACATTGTGGGTTGAGATATGACAATAAACCAGCGGGAGATTCAGATGCAAGAACTAAACTTTTTAATCAGCTTTTAACAATCCAGGACTAGGGTGGATGATCTGATAAAACTGACCTGGGCACGTTAAAGCAAACAGTGCAAGCGGCATGTTTCCTGCTGCCTTGGCTTAAAGGTACTTGCTTCATCATATGGGCATTTCCTGCTAGTCCCTCCATCCAGCATCTGTTTGCAAGCCCCAGTGCATGGAAATCAAATCTGGGAGCACATCACTCACAACTCACAGCCAAACCTCCTTCCCCAGTCACCTCATTCTATGTTTCTCAACGAGCAACGGGCTGTGGGCTGTTGACCAGCAGGTTTAGGCATTGCTGCCTAAATTAATAGCTGCCTAAAATAATAGCTGATATCAGATTCATCATATTTTACCCATTCTGCTGATGGAAGAACTGAGGCAGCACTGAAGTCACAGTGTGTCTTGGGACCAGCTCTCTGGCAGCAGAAAGGCAAATTGCAGGGTTTCAGATCTTGTCTCAAACACAGGATTTGTTGCCCCTTCTTTTTTAATATAAAATGCAGGTTTGCACTTCCAAAGTCACTGATGGGATCTGCACACTGAGTTCCTCTGCATTTTAAAGGGATCTACGTGTGCAAATATCTTAATCAGCACTGAACATTTTAGCTTATGGTTGGAAAAACCCAACCCCACTCAGCATGTAAAACAGCTTCTACATTCAAGGTTGAAGAGGGAGTCACAAGTCACACTTCACAGAATCACAGTCACAGAATATTAGATATTGGAAGGGACCTCGAAAGATCATCCAGTCCAATCCCCTTGCCACAGCAGGATCCCCTACATCCAGTCACACAGGAACAGTCCAGGTGGGTTTTAAACATCTCCATTGAAGGAGGCTCTACAACTTTCCTGGGCAGCCCCTTCAAGGGTTCTGTCACCATGAAGACATTTCTTCTCATGTTTATGTGGAAACTCCTCTGTTCCAGGTGACACCATTGCCCCTTGTCCTCCCATTGGATGCCACTGAGCAGAGCCTGGCTCCTTCCTCCTAACATATCTGTAAACATTAATGAGGTCATCCTTCAGCCTCCTTTATTCCAAGCTAAAGAGACCCAGCTCCTTCAGCCTTTCTTCATCAGGGAATTGCTTCCCTCCCTTCATCATCTTTGTGGCTCTGCACTGGACTCTCTCAAGCAGTTCTGTGTCCTTCTGGAACTGAGGGGCCCAGAACTGGACAAAGATTCCAGATGTGTGTCACCAGGGCAGAGTAGATCGGAAGGAGAACCTCTCTGGATCTACTAACCACACTGCTTCTAATCCACCCCAGGGTGCCACTGACCTTCTTGGCCACAAGGGCACATTGCTCATGGCTATCCTACTGGCCACCAGGACCCCCTGCTCCCTTTCTCCCACGCTGCTCTCCAGCAGGTCAGTCTGCAACCTATTCTGGTCCCTGGGGTTGTTTTTGCCCAGATGCCAGACTCTACATTGCCTTTGTTGAATTTCATTCAGTTCCTTCCTGCCCAGCTCTCCAGCCTGTCCAGGTCCCACTGAATGGCAGCACAGCCCTCTGGGGTATCAGCCACTCCTCCCATCTTGGTGTCATCAGCAAACTTGCTGACAATGCACCCTAATCCCTCATCCAGGTCATTCACTATATTGAATAGTCCTGGTCCCAGTATTGACCCCTGGGGGACTCCAATAGATAGGCCTGCAACTAGACTTGGCCCCACTGACCACTACTCTCTGGCTTCTATCCTGCAGCCAGTTCATGATCCACCTCACTATCTGATTGTCCAGACCACGCTTCCTCAGTTTGGCTGTGAGGATGCTGTGAGAGACTGTGTCAAATGCTTTACTCAAGTCAAGACAGAAACAGGCAGCAATCACCATCTCTTAAATGCGAAATGCATCTCCCAACAACTCTCTGACCCTATGAAAAGAATTATCTCTAAAAACCTTTTTGCAAACAGCTGTTGGGAGAATATGGTAGAGTTTGAGGTTTCTTTTCAAATATAGGTAGATGGTAATGGCAGGCACTGAAGGCTGCTCCTAGGTCATTAGAACCTTGTAGACTTTCAGAGAAGTTGCCTACATAGGTATTTCCCAAAATGAACTCCAGCAGCACTGAAGGGCTAGTCTTTCTTTTAGTGGTGTAGGGTTTTAATTTTTATAATCACTAGCAAATAGGTTAATTTAACAGACATTAATTTCAATCAATCAATAAAACTACATGCCATGGGACCAGCTCAGTCCAGCTGCACAGGCTGGGGTTTCCCAGGTCACCCAAGAAAAGAATCAGGATACATATGTTCCTGTGTGACTTGGTCTAGGTAATCCTGCTGTGGCAGGGGGATTGGACTAGATGATCTTTTGAGTTTCCTTCCAATCTCTAATGATTCTATGAAAACATGGTCATGCTCATCCTGCCCCCTGCAACCGTGCTGGGGAACCTCACAGAGCACCATCTTTGGCACCCAGTAGGGACCAGCAGCTCCAGCTGGTGAGGGAAAATCTTTATCTCCATAGGCAAGTGACAAAAGACACCCTCAAATGCCAAAGTACCAGGTCTTTGCTCTCTATCTCCAGTAAAGGCTAAGGTTAACAACAAAAGAATAACAACGGGGATGCTTTCTCTGGGTCTTCAGAGCTTTCAGCCAACTTATTCACCTCTTGCTTGTGTTGGATGTGAAAATTTAATGATTTTTATGGCCCATTTTAACATTTTTATGTCTCGCTTCTACGGGAAAAAAAAGCCCCCCATTTGGTGTAAGAATTAAAACAGTATTTCACGCTTAACTGCGATTGCAGGTGATGGATGGCAGAGAGCTGGCTGCACGTCAACTCAACACAGAGCCAGGGTGGAATGAATCTAGCTTGGTCACTACAGCTGTGCATCGTGCTTCATGGGGTGAGTTTCTTTCACATCTGCCGTAAATGAAGTGGAAACCATGACAGTGCTAATTCTGTATAAAACAGGAGGAAAGGATGTGAAAGGGGTTGTAGGGGCTGGAGGAAAAGGACCAAGACTACTGGGTTGTTCAGTCTGCTGAGGCAAAATGTAAACATTCATGTATGCAGGCAGCTGTTGATGAACCCATTTCTTCCTGCTCCTGGCTTGTGTTTCAAAGGACTGGTTTTCTGCTGCTGATTTTGAGAAGAACCCACTTTTCCCACAAGGTCCTGGCCTCCATTGTCTTCACCACCATTACCAGACTCCTGGCTTCTACAGTCTTCACCACTATTCCCAGCCTGCTGCTGCCCTCCGGGGTCTTCACAATGATCACCAGATTCCTGGCCTCTACAGTCTTTATCACCATTCCCAGCCTGCTGCCCTCCAGGGTCTTCACCACCATGCCCAGACTCCTACCCTCCATGGTCTTCATCACCATGCCCAGCTTCTATGGTTTTCATCACCATTCCTAGTTCCCATAATTCCTGACCACGGGTGGGAAGGACCCAAGTGAAAGATGAATACAGTCAAGCCAGCTGTGTGTGTGTATAAAACCTAAAATGTTCCCCTTGCAGTCCAAGGATGGACTCTACTGGAGGCTATTTCACCTGAATCAAGTGGTCCCAGCATTTGGATTGGCCTTCATCTCATCTGTGTCAGCCCAGGCTGGGTTGCGGCATCACACAGCCCACTTCTGTGCCACTTCCTATGAACCACTGACAGGGAACAACCATGGGAGCAGAGACATGAGTTCTTTGCAGAATTCAATTACCAGCCTGTGAGAAGGAAAAGGAAACTCAAGAAAACATCTACCCTCCAACCCCAGGAGGAATAGAATATGGTGCTGCTGGGCTGGAATTTGCAGCTCATAGGAAAAGCGGAGGAGAAAGAAGGGGCAGGGCAGGATGGACAGATCTTGAGGGCACATATTGGGTGAGCAAACCACTGCAAGGACAAGCACACTGACAGACAGATGTGGCACAGACTCATGGAAACTGTGGTTGGAAGGTTGACATCAACGTTGGAGAAGACCTTAAAGATCATCAAATCAGAGGTTGGTGCTTCTGGAATAAACAAGCTCCTAAACTCTTCTGCCTGGGGTTCAATCAGCAGCTGCAGAAGCAGCTCTAACCCACATTTTGTTCCTGAATGGTGCTCTCCGAAGGGCCCGTTATGCTACCTGGGTTTAAGGGTCTCCACAGCATTTCCATGGTGCTGTGCAGGTTGCTAACCAACCGCAAGTGAGCAGTGCTGGTTTTGCATGCGAATAGTTGCATGTAAGGAAATCTCACATGCGAAGGGATTGTCCTTCCCAGCACTAATAACCCTGGGTGCCACTGCCCAATGCAGCCCCACACTCTATCAGAGCACAGACACCATGTGCTGATGTGCCAGGGCAGGATGGTTATTTCACACTGTAAAGCAGCAGTCAGGAATAATGAAGGGCTGGAAATTTACAGTAGAAAGATGCAGTTCTGCATTCCTCCTCCTCAAAGTTGCAGAATGCTTCATTACCTCTCATTCTGCTGCTGTTTTTATTACTTAATTACTGGGTAGAACTATCACTCACTCTCTGGGCTTGGTGGCACCACAGTGTCTGAAGAGCTCCCAATGGAGCGTCTGCTATTACCATGGCATTCCCGAGGTGCTGGGGAAACTGAGGAATATGGGACCCAGGCTATTAAAATGAAACCAAATTACTTCTAACAAAATTGTGACAGGTTTGTGACAGGGATGTGACAGGTTTGAGACTGCAAACTGCATTCTCAAATGCTATGGAAACTGGTCCCGAGCTTCTTTAGCAGGGGGAGGAGCTGCAGGACAGAGTGACAAAGGGACAGACAGTGACTTCCAAGGGAAATTTCCCATTTCTCAGTGTTAGTTTAGCACTCCCTGCCTTGTTCCTCCTGGGTTCACTTTGTCTTTCCAAAGTTTCTTTAAAGCCAGAAGGGGGATTTAGAGACCAGGGCAGCTACTTGCATCTGATGCAAGTTAATGATTCTCTAAAACGTATACAAAAAGGCCTGACTTTAAGTGACTGATGTTTCCTATTTTATTTTTTTTCCCCAGCCAATTAATTACTTAATTCATTAGCAATGGAACACAAGAACAGTCTTTGACAATCTGGTGCTTTGTGTAGACGCCTTTAATTATGGATAATTAAGAACTGTGGAAGGACCTGATTATACCTCTGAGCGTTTTCTGAACTGGCAAACCAAGCAGCGTGTACTGGGGAATGACAAAAGCTGAACTCGACAGTGACACACGGTCACTTACAGATGGAGAAGAAAGCCCCCCCTAAAATCCAGCCCAGCCCCAAACGCCATAGCTAAGTAGGCTAGAAAATCCAGGGGTGGTTCAAGGGCTTTGGGCACGCATGCCTGGTTGAAGTGATGGAACTGTAGAATGGCTGAGGGTGGAAGGGACCTTCAAAGGGCATCTAGCCCAGCCTCCCTGCAGTGAGCAGGGACATCCTCAACCAGATCAGGCTGCCCAGAGCCTTGTCCCACCTGACCTTGAATATCTCTAGGGGTGAGGCCTCAACTCCCTCCCTGGGCAACCTGTTCTACTGTTCAACCCTCCTCCTGCTAAAGAACTTCTTCCTGACAGCCCATTTTAATCTGCCCTTCTCTAATGTGAAACCATTGCCTCTCATCCTATCACTCCAGGCCTTCGTAAACAGTCCCTCTGCAGCCTTCTTGTAGCCCCCTTCAGAGACTGGAAGGTCACTGCTCTCCATATGGGGTCATCCCTGCCTGGTTGGAGACACGAACAGAGGCCCAAATGAGTCCAACACAGAGACAGCACAAGCAGCAAGGTCTTTTCTAACCTAAATAATTCTCTGATTCCAAGAAGGCTCAGGGCACCTCAACGTTCTCACTCAGAAATGTTGGGAGCAGGTTTCCAGATGGTCCTTTGTACAGACGGATGTGACAGCTAACACTGCTAAAAAAGAGCAAGCATTCTCTCCAGCTGAAGCCAGGGCTGACCTTGGAAGATGAAAAGCTGCCAGCACCAGAAGTTACTCTATTAGTTCCTTCCCTTTGCTTGTTTTTCCTTTTATATTTCTCCTTTTTTCTTCCTCCACAGCAATAGCAGCATCCAAGGGCTGTAGAAACAAGCACTGCTGCCTCAGAAAGGGTTTAATGTAAAAAAAAAAAACCCAGGGAAATGCTTGTTTAGATGACAGCATCAACTCTGAAGACAGATCTCCTCTGTACCACAGCTGAGGTCCTGCAGGAAGCCACGAGGAGGTTTATTTTGGGCTCTTTTTGTGCTCAAGGGAAAAAAGTGAAGGGAAAAGAAAGGGGTCCTCATGTCTAAGAAAAGCCAACTGTGCCTCTCACTGTGCACACCCTCCCTTATTTATACCAATTCCTCCCAGCATCCCAGCCACTCCTTCCTCCTGCCTTAATTAAAAGCCACCAATTATGGGGCCAAGGGATGTAAAGAGCCCAGGGGCTCTTCGTTTTCAATGGCCAGTCTCGCCTGGCTGGCTGGGATCTGGCTGTGAGCAGCCCGTCCCCAGTCCCTAATGAAGTGCCGTTCCGGATGTGCTGAACACATATGCTGGGCACAGGGTGGTTAAGCACTGTCTCTCCAGTGAGCCATCAGCCAGCCGGACTAAATGCTGCGAGGGAGAGGGGCCAGCGCTGGGTAAATCACAGAATCACAAACTGTTAGGAACTGGAAGGGACCTTGAAAGATCATCCAGTTCCATTCCCTTGCCACAGAAGGATCCCCTAGATCCAGTCTCACAAGAACATATCCAAGCAGGTTTTAGATGCTCACANCTGAGGGGCCCAGAACTGGACACAGGATTCCAGATGAAGTCTCATCAGGGCAGGGTGAAGGGGGAGGGGAACCTCTCTCAATCTCCTAACCACCGCCCTCCTAATCCACCCCAGGGTGCCACTGACCTTCTTGGCCACCAGGGCTCGTTGCTGGCTCATGGCCATCCTACTGGTCACCAGGACCCCCAGGTCCCTTTCTCCCACACTGCTCTCCAGCAGATCAGTCCCCAACCTATTCTGGTCTCTGGGGTTGTTCTTGCCCACATGCCAGACTCTGCTCTCATCTCTGGTACAGGACAGGTGAAGTCAAGGAGGGACAGCACAGACAGTGTTGCCCATAGATGGAGAAGATGAGCAGGGGAGAAGAGGCAACGCAACTGCAAACCCTGCTGCAACTAGGAAGACCCTGGTTTCGTTGTTTCACGTTGAGGTCATAGACCAAATGAGAGAGGAGGGCACGAATGTAGCCAAGAAAAAACAGGGTTTCTGTGAAAAATGCAGCACATACGTGTAGTTGTAATTATTGTGGGCAGCCTTCCTTTTTTAATCACAGATTTCCAAGTCCTTCATCAGCACCGTTTGACATTTCCTGTACTACACTGCTGTGTTGTCAGACGCTGCTGGAAAAGTGACCCAAAGTTCCCTCTCTCTGCTTTCCTGAGAGCACAGCAAGGGCACTGGAGCCTCAATTGCAGCGTGTCAAACACCACAAAGGGAAATTCATTCATCAATAACTGGCAGCTACCGCCCCAGTCCATAATCCTGTGGGCAGGTCTGTGCCGTGGAGAAGGGGCAGTGCCCAAATCACCACCACCTTGCTGGGAAATAAGAGGTGACACATTGGTTGCTGCTGCAGATCAGCTCAGATGAATAATCCTCATGCAGAGGGAGTCCCTTGCACGTCAGCAGTGGCTGTGATGAGTCAGAGATCAGAGAGGAGACTGCTCTGGAAGGAAGGCCTAATGCTGGCTTGGCTCTGGAAGCCATTGAGCTGAGCCACACTGAGCTGGCTGGGCATTGTCTGGTGGCTGCATCTGCCCAGCCACAGCTCAAGTAGCTGTCAGGGGATTATTTACTCCCTGGGTTTGTAGTCCTCGCTGTCTGCAGTGAGAACTGAGAGGGGATGGCATGGCAGCATGCTGGTATTTCGGTTGGCAAGCGTGAAGCCAGGCAGATGCACTGACCTGAACTAATGAGGCGCAGGAGTAGTGAAGCGGTATAGAGAGAGGGCTCTTCCCCCTGCACTGCCTGACATTTCCCATCTCCTGGCAGGTGAGAAAGTGCCGTTCAAAGCAAACAGCAAAGCCAGCAGGACTGATCCTGTACAAGGTGGAGGTTTCTCCGGTGCCGCTGGGTGTCGGCAGTCCTCTGCAGTCAGCCATAGATGGAGGTGGCCCCAAAGGCCACCAGAGAAGCACTTTAATCTCATTCTGGACCTGGCTACTTCCCCAAGTTAGGGTGGTAGCCAGGTGGGAAGGACGTTTCCCATCACTGAGCTATTTCTTTTATTCTTCCTCCACTCTACTGGGGAGGAAAAATCAAACAGTTTGACCTTAAATCAAAATCAGAGCAGGTTGTCTGAAATGATTCATCAGGCAAAAAACCCCCTTGATTGTCTCTTCGCTATTTGAAATGTCCCAAATGATCAAATAAAGCTCTACACGTCAAACCATGTTGCCTTCCTCCACCCTTCCCGATTCTGAGGTAGCTCATTCCAAAAGCCTTAAACTGGGGCATCTGATCATTTCAAAGGTTTTTTTCTTCTTCCTGATGCTTTTTAAGGTGCAGTGAGTTTGCTGTAATTGGCCTTTTTCCCAGGGATATTTCGGTGAGTCAGCACTTTCTGACCAACATCTTCTTCAAACACGCTCCACTGGCTGCAGTGAAAAGATGTCAGAGATTTGAAAGGTCGGGGAGAACTTTGTGCGCTCGTCTTCACACAGAGCCATTTCTGTGCACAGTTCCCTTCGCAGCGCATCAAAACTTCTCTCTTCTGACTGCATTCCTTGTGACAATCTTGATTTCAGAAACAGGTACTGTTTCTGAACCCATCTGAGCTCACCCAGCCCAGCCTGACATCACCACTTCGGCCAGACCGGGGCACTAAGGGCCACAGACAGTCTGTTCTTCAACACCTCCAGGGATGGGGACTCCACCAGTGCCCTGGGCAGTCCATTCCAGGATCTGATCACCCTTTCCATGAGGAAGGGCTTCCTAACATCCAACCTAACTCTCCTCTGGTGCAGCTTCATGCCCTCCCCTTTTGCCCTGGCACTGCTTGCCTGGGAGAGGAGCCTAACTGCCTCCTGACTGCAACCCCCCTTCAGGGAGTTGTGGAGAAATACAAGGTCCCTCCAAGTCTCCTCTTCTCCAGGCTAAACATGCCCAGCTCCCTCAGCATCTCCTCATCAGACTTTCCCTCCAGTCCCTTCCCCAGCGTCACTGCTCCCCTGGACCTGCCCAGGCCCTGAATCTCTTTCTTGTAGTGAGGGGCCCAAGGGGGATAGACATGTCCTAGGGTTTGTCTGGAATAGCATAAGACTGGAGACCCTCTACAGATAGGAAAGAGTGCAGAGTATGTTTGATGAGGCTGCAGCAGCTCAGCAGAATCTGAGAGGATCTCTGCCTTCCCACCTAATAAGAGATGAAAATGAACAGGCAGTTGACTTCTTCTCTGTAAGACTGTGATTCAGTCATAGTCAGGATCAGATCAGACACACCCTGAGTGCATTGCAGACAAGGCACACTGCAAACTCTGTGCATTAGGAAGTGCTGCCTGCCCGTGGTGTTTTCCGTATGAGTTTGAAAGGGTTTTAGCTTGATTTTCAGATTTCTGCCATGAGCAAATCCTGACTTTCATGGTTTTATGTTTCAAGAACCTGTTCACAAAAAGAAATGACAAGGAACACAACCATGCCCACACAGGGCTGCTAGGAGTGTCCATGTTTTGCAGTGTGACTCTGACTCCAGAGGATAGGTTTCTTCCACCCAGCAGGAAAGCAGCATGTCCTCAGGACACAGGCGTCAGGAGGACCATGGGGCTATCACTGTCCTTGCAGTGATGATGAAGCAGCCTCCTTGATGATCTGCTAAAACAGCATGGGCTGACTGCTGTGCCACCCATGATGATCCAGCTCCATGGGTGAGTGTTCTGCCTATGCCTCCTTTAGTTCTACCAGAACTACCAGGGGTGCAAAGAATGGAGCCACAACAACCCAGTTAAAGCAAGAAAGCAAAATCCTCTCCACTTTTCTATGGTGCTCTTATTTGCCGATTACCAAGCTTCAGCTCTCCAGTGTGAGGCAGGAACTCAGAGCAGCACTCCAGAATGGTTTTCTACACACACAGAAAGCAGGAAATTATCCCCAGCCTGTACTGCAGGAATTAAGGTGAGAACAGCCTCATGCTGCAGGAGCAACACCCAGGTGCCCAGAGAGGGCATCCATTGAAAGTCAGAGCATGAAGACAGCTAACCGAGAGGGAGAGGGTTGGACCATAGGGTGGAAGGGAATGTATTCTGAAGTTTATGGGCAGAAAAGCATCTCTGGACAATAGGAACCAGCAATATCTGGTGGCAGTCACAGCACTGCACCAATCTCAAACCTGTCCTGCAGGTAACTTTCACCAAATCTGCACTTTGGCTCTGCCCAGGAGATGCCTTCCATCAGCAAATCAGGGATACAGATGATGAAAAACACTCCTTACAAATGCTTTTTAGTCCCTCTAGCTGTGCTGACTGGTTGGCCGGCAAGTGTAAAGAGTCTGAGAGTTCGCACATGCACAAAGCAGTGCCCACAATGAGATTACCGCGCTTATTTCCTTCACAGAGGTGCGTAGGTGGAGAGGAGACAGACAGCTAAAATGCAGCGCCCTACTGAAGAAGCAGAGAGGATGGAGATGTAGAAAGCGTGGAGGGAAGGCAAGGAAGAGGGAGGAGAAAACTTCTAAATGCCTTTTTTGTAATTCTAAATTTTCTCAGACTTGCTTAGCTCTAATCTTTAATTCATTTTTTCATTACAGTCTCTTTGCTCTGTAAAGTCTGCATTTCATGTAAAAGGAGCAGCTCAAACATCAATTATTTGACGTAAGTCACCTCCTTGTTAAAGTCCCATACTCTACACATATGTAGGCTCCAATAAAAGAAGCATTAAACATTCATTGAATTAGAAATACATAACGACAGTGTCTGCCACTCTTCTCATACAGATACGCTTAATAATCACAACCTTCCAGAGCAGCAAAACCAAACCCATCCCTAAATCCTTTTAGAAAGCCTAACCATGCAATACAGTCCCAGCTCCTGTGAGTCACCCACAAATACCATCTCTGGCAGGTTGGATGCTCAGCTGGGGTAAAACCAGAGTAAAACCACACTGCCAGTGTTACACCAAACAACACAGACTCAGGGTTTGCCTTTAGGCTTCTCTTGCAGCAAAATGGTTTCTAGCAATGGAATTGGACAATAATGCCTCTTTGGGTCTGTTGAAGTTGCACCAAAGATCTGATTGGGTGGGGAACAGCATCACCACACCTGCATCACCTCCAGTACTGCACAGGCTGCTCATGTCCTGCCAATTGAACCTGCTTTCCCAGCCTGAATCTAAGAGCTTTACACCCCCACAACCCTCCATCCCACCCCCTCCCTGACAGCACTATCACAATCATAGTGGATCTTGAACTGCCACAGGCTTGTGCACACAAATGTCAGCAACGTCTTCCCCAGGGGAGATGATCACCAGTGAGCAGATGCTTCTTCACAAAGAGTTCTGAGTCTAAAGAGCAATGCAGGCCATGTAAGGTGTTTCCCACATCCCTGTGAGCTGGGTCCACTCAGCAAGAACTTTCGGTAAGTAGAGGACTTCTCAGAATAACTCCTCAACCCTTTGCTTTGAGGTGCCTGTAGGAACTCCACCAGGGTAGAAACACAGTCAGCACCTGCCGTAAAGGTTCAGGAGAGCAGCTTTCAGCTCCTGTATGGCCTCCAGCTGTCTGTCACAGTCTTCTGCCTTTTTTTAATATGTGGATTATCCTTTTCTTGAAGAGGCCACAGACACTCAGGAGACATTAGCTGACCTGTGAGTGCACAGAGGAACACGTCAGGTCGAAAAGAGCTGCTGTCCCGCTGGCTGCTCACCACATTGCTCTTTTAATAGAGCCTTTCCCTGTCACTCTGACGCTGCACAGCCCAGCAGCTCCCGCTTTGTGTGCGCACTGAGCTGTGTGATGGAGTTAATCACATTAAGCGCGGCTCTGTTCACGCCTTTTTTGTTCTCTAAAGGCTTTTCCTCTCCCTTTGCCGCTTTTAGTCTCTCCTTCTTAACTTCAGGAGGTGGCAGATTCAACTCAGCCCTCCTTGATGTTATCCCACCCCAGGACAGCTAATTTGGGAAGGTTTACTTTCTCTCTACCTTTTCAAAGCTTTTCACCATTATTAGATGACTCTTCCAACAGCTACATCCACAGGGAGCAGGTCACAGTCATGAGTCATGGGGACCATTAAGCTGTGTAATCCAACCACAAGAGACTTCCATAAAGTGATGGAGGGTCTTTGACAGATGCTTACAGACCTAACTCTCTTCAAAAAGTTCAGCATCTACAATGCCTTTAGCCACCTGGCCTGGAGGAATGGAGGTGAAAGAGCTCCACGGAAATTCAGTCTCAGGGAAATGACTTCTTTTTTTCAAGGAGCTGTAAAGCAGATGATACTGAAGTATTTTGTCAGGTGAGTGACTGCCTGGACCAAATATTCCACCTTGTTTTCAATCTTCTCTTCTACCAGCTTTTAAATCAATCCTTCCCTCCCTCTTCTGGTAATTAAACCTCTCCTTTAATTGAGCTAACAGAGCACCACAGCTGACATTCCTGATGGTAAACACAGGGAACGTGAGTGAGGAATGGAGGTGAAAGGTTTCAGAAGTTTTCTTTTGCTTCCAGCCTTCCAAATCATCAGTTTCAGAGCTGTCCATGGAGCCTTAGTGCGCTGGCCTCTGTCACCTTAGTGTTAAAGGTGGCTTCTACAGGTTCAGTAGGAATGGAAGACAAATCCTCATTCAGGGTGGCATCTCTGCCCAGCAGGCAACTGTGAAACCACCACTGCCCCTCACATACTGGGCAAGAACAAAGAATAAGTCTTTCCCATGCTTCCTCAGACTGACATCTGGTGGTGGGGTCATCTGAGTCCCCAGAGTGCTGGGTGGCTGCCACGAATGCTTCATCCGCCAAGGAGGGGTGATGCGGCCATGCTAAGCTACTGCCTTCAGTCTTTGGGGAGACATCTTCTTCTTGGCTGGTCACAGTCAGCTTGCATCTGCACAATCAATCAGCACATTGCATAGACTTTGACTGAAGGGGTTTTAACTGCAATCTTAAAATCTGGCCATTTCAGGAATTCCTGAAATAAATTAGAAGAGGAATTTTATTTAGTTGGGTTTTCTCTAAAGGAATTTCCCCATGGCTCCAAGCCACTGCTTTTTTTCCATAAAGTAAATGAACATGAAGTCTTCTCTCCTCCTCTTGCCACATTTTCAGTGTCATCTTTATCCTGCTGCGTATAAACCAAATGGTAGACAAAACATCCTCTCCCCAAAACATTCCTTTTTGGTTTTTTCTCCTCAAAACTTTAGTAAATTTTTTCCCATTGACTTTTTTTTCCTGGTCACTGATATATTAGGAGCAGCTGCTTTCCAAAACAATACCTGGAGACTCAGTGATCCACATCTTGCAGATATAACAGGCTACATTTATGCAATAAAGCACAGGGAACTTTATATTGAGGCCCTGGGTTATTCAGTATTAAAATCTTGGTGCTTTGTGAGATGGCTGATAATTTGGAACAACAGAGACCACGTGGGACAGTTCTTTGTGTCAATACTGGTTAACAACTTGCACTGTTAATTCATTACCTTCCCCTAAAATACAATAAATAATTTACATTTATATGGAGCCTTCTGTCCCCTACAACCCTAGAGGGCTTTTGCCAATTAAACGCATCACATTGCCCCGTGAATACAATACCTGGCTACTGTGTCCCTGATGTGGAAGGAAAAGCCCTGTTCACTGACTGCATGGCCATTAAGACTGATCTGGGAGACCTACCCAACCCAACTGTAATTGACGTTAACCCTGCTTTAATTTAGGGTTGTTCCTGCACTTTCACTAGGCACTTGGCTGGGTAGGATGGGAAGAGCATGGCCTGACAGCTGCCTGTTCATGTTCTAGCCCCAGCTTTACAAAGGGTTATCCCTTTGGTCTTGGGGGCTTCCAAACATCTCCTTCTTAGCAAAAGGCGTTTGTACAGCATCACATGCCAAAGGTCAGCCCCTGGGTGTTGTTCTACACAGTGCCATGCACAGTTCCCTCAGGGACACATGTAGCATCTGTTTGTTGGCTAAAGGAAAGGCTGCCCTTGGCTTTGACTGGCTGGGGAAACCCTCAGAGGGTTTCTGGGCTGCACTACAGAGGAAGAGGCTGGGGTACTGAATGCTTATTGCAAATTAACACAGAGAGAGACATCATGAGCAGCAAGTTTATGTTCCCAGTAAATCAAGAGACAAGTTTAGGCAAAATGTGGGTTTATATGCACAGAAATAAATTACTATTTACTGGCTTTTGTGCTCATGCCCTCAAAGATGAAGATATTTGTATGGAATTATTAATATTTATAGCATATTACAACAAACGCCCCAAAGAGCTTTGCCTGAATACCTGCAATTTTACCAAGGTAAAACCTGTTGGAAGTCAAAGGGATTTTTTTTAACTTGTGTGTGTAGGGTGGGATCAGGCTCCTTACTTTGAAATCTGCATTAGCTGTGTTAATTTAAGGTTTTAATTAAAGACCTGGTGACAGATTATCTACAAAACATCTTCCTGCTGCCCAGTATTTCACACCAAACGTCTCCGGAAGCCCACGCTATGGTGAGTAAGCGTGCTTGCCAGCAACTATTTCATTGCGGGTACATTTGCTTTTTATCTTCCTTGTTGGGTAACAAATTCTTTTGTTGAGGACTGTTGGCAACAAAAATGAAATTAAAAGCAAAAGCAGACCCCCAAAGCAGGAGTTTATAATGCTTATTCTGTTCATCCCTCACGAAAATGAAAGTGCCAAGGTAAAGTGTCTTTCAGCAATTGCGTTAATGGATGGGGAAATGGGTGAAGGAGCCTGTGAGATGCTCTGAAAGGGATTTCACACTTTAGAGGAGGGGGAGAAGTTTAACAATTCTATTGTGGCACTGATTGGAATTTTAAAATTCAGTTCCCTGACACGGCTGCCACACAAAATCCTCCACAAGGATGAATGTTTTGCTAATGTTGAGATTATTTTGGGATACGGGTTCTGAAGGAGCACATGGTAAAATTAGGAGAATGAGAGTCACTGGGAATCCTGAACTGCTCTTTCCTTCTTCTACTCCCTCCAACTTTTCTCCCATCTGAAGTTGCATCTGGTTTCTCTTCCAGGGAGCAGCAAAGGGCTGGTGTGATGCTGAGCCCCCTTAGAGCACAGGGAGAAGATCAAGGTGTTGCCAACTCATTGTGACTTTTGAGGAAGGAGCTCCAAAGCCTCCTGGGGACTCCCTGCTGGAGCACACCTACTTGTGAAAAAACATCACTGGGAAAGGTGAAACGATGAATTCCTCCCTCTGTGCACTGCAGCAGGTGGGAGTTGTTTGGAGTTGGCAAAGTGGGACCTTTAATCTGGATCACAGATCAAACCAGATTAAGAGATGTGACTGATGGTAACTGGGGATCCTCCCCACCCTTGCATGCAGCATCCTTGCTGGACCACAACCAGAGGGCTGAAGGAAATGTAATGACCAACCCCACAGTGATGTACACCCACATGTCCCACCAGTAACAAAGCTAAGCCCACAGCAGTTGATGGACACATGGGGAGGAACAGAGGTTTGGGGTCACATGAGAATAGCAGAGGTTGGGGGGTCTGAGTACCACCATACAGCCACTCCTACAGGCCTGGCTGTGGGCATCTTGTGGAGGGTTTTTGCTCAGAAAGGCTTCAGCATGAGCAGAGTGGATGGATGTTCTGACTAAACCAGGGGGCAGGAGGGAAAGCACAGGTGGTGGCAGCCATGAGCTTGATTCTACCAGTGACAGGCAAGATTTAGATGCTGTGGAGGAGAGAGTTAACAGCAGCTGACACACTTTTGTCTGGAGAAGTCACAATGACTAGAAATAACAACTTGGGGCCATAATGCTGCAGTCTGTCACTACCAGGAAACGTGACATCCAGTGACCTTTCATCTCCACAACAGAAAGGCTGTGCAGCACCTGGAGCCATCGCCCTTAAATCCACTCCAACAAATTGGGTGATGGGGCATGAAGGAGAAAATGAAAGGAGAAAATGTCCTCTCTCTCCCTCCCCATCAAATTTCAGCCTTCCGGTGAACTCTGCCAGCTCCACATGTAGTGGGGTATCCCTTGCCAGATTCACATGAGCAATAGTGTTTAGAGAAGGACAAGAAACCAACTGTATTTCTTTTGACACAGGGAAATAAATCTCCAAAGCCACTTGCCCAGACTGCTCTTAACTGATGGTGGAGGGGGGAAGACTGATATTGGCTTTTGATGAATGTCCGGGTCACGTATGGCAGAATCAACAGATTTTTGCATTAACCTCCCTGCTTCGCAGCACTTTTTGCCCCCAGCAAGACACAATTAAGAAAAGCATGAAAATCTATCCGAACATATCGAGAGGAAATGATTCTTACAATTATTCTCCCATTAATGGCAGCAACAGCTCCACAAGCAGCCAAGCGGCACTGCCAGCCCAGTGCAGCACACGCTGCAGGGCTGCTGTGTTTTAACCCACAAAGATTTTCCATAACAACATTTAAAGGAGTAGCTTTTTGAAATGAGGATCTGCACTATGTGTTGCACTGGGGGTTAACCTTTTTACACCCCTAACAGCTCTATCCCTTGAGCTCTTCTGGTTGCCAGTCTAAACTAATGATTAAGGGGACTGGGGCTAAGCTAAAACCTTTTTGTAGCACTAACATACGGCACTTCACCTCTTGGGCAGAAAGCAAAAGCTACTGGATAGAAGAAAAAGAGCAAATAAATTTTAAAAGAGGAAAAATAAAGGGAAGGTTCAGACATTCAAGTGGGTCTGTCAACTTGTGTTACCTTCATGCATTTGGGGAACTGGGCTTCATTTGACTGGCTGTAGTGGAGAGCTGAAAGGGAAAGTCTTGGTCTCAAGTTGAACAGGCTGCTTGAAGCATTTTGATTCCCATCCATCAGAAGATTCAGAGGGGGAAGAGACTGTGATGTCTGTTATTCTTTGCCTATGAAGTTCCCAAGGAGGGAACTGAAGGGGATGGGTCACACTTGGAGCCTTGCCCAGGAACAGAAACAAAGTAAGCTCTTCTGATTCCTTGTGATAACAGAGACTGTTTTGGCACCTGCTAATTTCTGTCACTGTACAAATGATTCGGTTTCATTTGCAAAGGATAAAGCCACAACTACAAGTACTGGCCAGCTATTAGTCCCTCACTCCAGCTGCAGCAGAAAGAGCAGAAGGCCCTGACAAGTGGGAAGGTTTCGCCTCCCCGCCCTACATCCAGGCTGGGAGACAAGGAGTGGTTCAGGTCCCCCCATAGTGCCCCAGCCACTGTAGATACCATCCTTGATCCTAAGGAACAGGCATGCCACTGCACCACCTCTCCTCTTCATCCTCTGCCAGCTTGGAGCTGTGCTAACAGCCCTGGCCTCTGGCTATCTGGGCACCCTGCCAGGTTTTGGAAGAAAGATGCCACCCGCTCCCAGTACACAGGCATACTGGGGATTGCAACACAGAAAACCACCAACCCCAAAGAACGTGGTTGTTCAGGGAAATGGTTATGGTGGTGAAAGATTAGTAGGGAAACTCAGCAGCTCCTGGATCTGTGTGGGGTTGCCTTTGAACCTGCACAAGTGGGGAGTCTGAGAGGTGCTCCCAGTTCAGATCCAAGTGATGTGAACCAGATGGGATGAAACAGGCTGGTGCTGACTCCATAGCAGAGGATGGGGCATGGTACCTACATGTATGGAAACAGAGTCCACACACACAGGCATGAGATGTTTCCTCAGGTGTAAATGAGTCTGAGTACAGTGACAGGCATGGCGATGGCCACTGTTCCCCCTCCCAGTCATCAACCCAAAGCACCAGTCCTGCTAAGTGTGATGGGAAACCTCACACCCAGCCTCACACTAGATCATATGCAAAGGAGCTGGACAGAGTAGGTTTACCATACCTTTTCTCTGGAGTCCATCAAAAACACCAACAAACCAATGAGATTCCCTGCAAACATTTTCTGCTTTTCAACAAGAAACAACATAACTCTGAAGGAAAATGCTGCACAAGGCTTTGGGGTAAAAATTTTGGTTTAAAGTACCAACTTCATGATTGGAGTCGTAAATCTTGGTGTAATATTCAGATCAGCCAATTCCTTTAGTAAAAATAGTTTGCATTCCCAACTTCTTTGCCTTTTCTCTGTCTTAAATAGCAGAAAATGTGTTGAAAATGTTCTTTCTTTGTAAACATTTTCAGCTAGATCCAAGAGCAACCATTATTCTTATCCAGCAGCAATGATATACGAGTTTATATATATGTGGATAGTGAATCCTAAACGCAAGGGCATGAGTCTGTGTAGCCGTTCCTTGCATGTAGGGAAGCTGTGATGACCTTAATGTGAAGCTAGCTCACTATCCAGTCTGTCTTCATGTCTGCTTTTCCAGAGTCATGTGTGTGTATGGGCTGTGGTACAAGACCAGGGAGACCTTCTTGGGAACAGATTTACTTTCCAAAGAGGTACTTTGAGTCATCTCAGAACCTTTCTTGAAAGTTCTGCTGAATCAGGCTGCAATGAGCAAAATTGTTTCAGCAGGACAATGTCATTGCAGCATGCACAAGATCCCAGCGTGTTACATGTTTGCTGGGTGACTTACTGGCTACAGTGGAAGTTTTGCCATTGATTGCAGGGAGTTTGCCCCTGGTCTTGAGTAACAGACATTGGCTTCTTCATTTTGGAACAAAGTCTCTCTTGTTTCTTCAGTACTTGATGTCACATTTGAGTAATTATAAGAAAAAAGCAAAGACATGAAACAACTATAACCAATACCAGTACTCAGTCCTATAAAAGCCTTCTCAAGTCAGCAATCCCATCAGCTTCAGTGAGAAGACACAGGCCAGGAAGGGCAACCACAGTTTCCACCTTGTAGCTGAAGCCCTTTCACGAAGACAAGCAACAGTCCCAAGCCCAGCCTGTGTCGGTGAAAGCAAATTGGCTGTTGGTGCACCAGTAACAACATTTTAATAAAAGCTTTCCTTTATATCTCTTTGTTTAAGCCAATACAGTACTTTCTTACCATTTTTGCAGACAGGACAACACTGTTCTGGTTCATAGACTGGGTTGACACACTCGGGAACTGCGCAGTCTGCTACAACACAGTGAACTTCATTGCTGGGTTCGCAGCGACACCATTCGCATGGCGAGGGCTAGGAACAAATCTAAAATTAGCCCATTTCCTCCTGCAGCTTGCACGTTCACAACATTTCTATCTTGCCATAAGATAAACACATCAGCGTTCAATACCTCTTGACCACGTTCATTCATCACGCGTAACACAAATTAACCTACAGGACAAAACAGCTGAAACAGGCAACAAGAACATGAGAAAAAACAATGAGCAGGACACTTGTTTTTCCAGAGTGGGTGTAGGGTGTTGTTAGCGTTCATGAGACTTTAAGTCTCTTCATCATGAAGACAGACCTGAAGCCACCAGTGAGTACCTCTGCTCTACCTATCTATCGTTAGCTTACACATCTAGCTGGGAGCAGAGTAGGATTTTTGAAAGCTCATGAGTGGTGGTTCACCCCAGGAAGACAGGACAGGTTGATTTTCCAGGTCATACTGAAATATGTGGGAGGGTTGAACACTAGAACAGGTTGCCCGAGGAAATAGTTGAGGTCCCATCCCTGAAGCTATTCAAGGTGAGGCTGGACAAGGGAACCTGAACTAGTTGAAGATGTGCCTGTTCACTGCAGGGAGATTGGACGAGATGACCTTTAGAGATCCCTTCCAGCCTGGGCCATTCTATGATGATTCTGTGATACTGATATCTTCTGTAGACCCGCACTGCCACAAACCCTGAGCTGTTTGGAAAGGTGCTGCTGTCATGGCTTGTCTATCTACCATCCTCTGGATGTGCTTTTATTCCTGCTTTTTGGGGCAGACAAGAACAGCTCTTTTTCTGAAAGAGAAAGCCATTTCATTTTGTGCTGGTGCAGCACCTGCAAGCACTCCCCTAACACAACCATTACACTTGGTCCTGGCCCCACTCCTGCCTGTTCTAACAAGGCTTGTAAGCAACTGCCTCACACAGCCTGCGTAAATAATTAAGAGCCTGAATCATTCTGCTGAAGTCAGGGAGCTCTGGGTTAAGGCACCCAGCTAAATGGTTTTGTTTCAGCTCCATCAGTTCCAACAGGAACCTCTATCTACCTCTAAATAGTAGAGTTGTCACTGTCTCACCCTTTGAAAAGCTGTTGAAATCTGTTGAAAAATAGAAAGGTGATGAAATGTTTTAAGGTTCTCATTGTCCTTGAGTGTGTGGAAGCATGATGAAGGGATGACAACAAAGCCAAGGAAGGAGGATAAAGGAGAATAAGAGAATCAGAAAGGAAAATTAGCTTGACAACTCTAGGTCCATTGCTAAATACCTGTGTGAGTAAATGTAAGCACAGGAAAAAATGTTACTTTCTAGTGGGAATATGCAGCAAAGAGAATTCCGTCACATTAAAAAAAAAAACAAAACCCAACAAAACAGGGAGGAAAGGAGGATTCAGCGTCATGTGTTTCAGACCCCAGTGATGTGTCAAATCATGTCGACAAGACAGGTACAACTGGTGAGCTCTGCTTCTAGCAAGTAAAACACCTCTCCACTCACCTCTGAGAAGTTCCATGTGCTTTGAGTCAAATAATTTATTCCCAAGAAATACATTTCTACCATAAAACCTGCTAATTAAAGCTTCCCTTGCTTTGTGGTGGCATCCTGCAGTCTGTAATTCCCATCACCTCTCATTTGCTCACGGCTTTGGTAATTTAGATCAAATCAACACTCCTTGAGTAAGGGAAGAAGTTGGTGGAGGTGGAATTCCTTTCTCTAATTATCTTTCCTCATTCAATCCTGCTTTGATTTCTGTCTGAAGCACCCAAAATCTAAATTCATTTGACTGACGTTTCTTATTCAAGCCTATTTAATAAGAAGAAACAATATAGAAGAAAATAGACAGAACTATTTGCTGAGGGATCAATAAGAAAATTGCTGCTTTGTTTTTACTCATTTTAATTGCTAATTATATGGAACAGCACAATTAGGTCTTGTGATTTGTGGAGGCTCTCACCGGCATATCCTTCAGGACTTGAGCCCATCTCTCTACTACGCCAGTGGCTGCAACGCTAAAAACTGTGTGATGTGTTTGTGGGACTGCAGCCCAATCTATGGCTAATGATCAGCACAAGCAGAAGATGCCCCCAAATGACTCTGTGACTGAGTAAATGAGACATGACACAAACATCTTTTCCTGCCGTGTTGTTGGCATTGACGTGAAAACGGCACCACAATAAACCCTGATGTTGCCTGACACTGCAAGCAACTATTTCGGAGGACAGAAGGAGAAGCACATGCTGGAGCGACACACAAGGGATGCACGGCAAGGCTACTTTGGCATGAACAACAAAATGAGACTTGCCCCAGCCACCTCTTCAGGGACATCATTGAGTCTCCATTCCTGGAGATATTCAAAGTGAGACTCGAAAAGGCTCTGGGCTAACTCATGTAGTTGAGGTTGCTCATTGCAGGGGGGTTGGACTAGATGACCTTTGGAAGTCCCTTCCAAACCAATACATTCTACCAATACATTCTTCCCCGTCTCATCAAGTTCGAGGTACTTGGTCTTGGAGCTTCCCCTTTATAATTTATTCACTTGCCAGTGCCTCTTACTGTGTCTCTCACCCCAATGCTCACCTCCACGGGGGGCTCCAGCCTCTTTCTCCTCTTGTTTTATGAATGTCTTAGGTACCTTCTCCCATGGGTTATGATCTGCAAACCCCTGCTCTTTCAGGAAAGACTTTGTCCCAAGGCCACTGAGACTCAGCATCTTGTTACTGTTGTCTGTGTGCACTGCATCCCTACTACTAGTTTCCCTGGAGCTACCCTTTTGTGGAATAACTAGGGGACATCAGCCAAAAAACCCTCTATTTATTTCCATGGACATTATGTAAATCCAGCAGTGAAAAGCCAAACGAAGAAGCAATGAAGAACAGGGAAACAGTGAAAGATGTCTCAAAGTTGTTTCTTGGTTCTTTCATCTACCACCCTTGCTCTTATTTGTATCTAGATCCCAGCAGTTACTCTTCAGTGGTCAGTCATGTTCCCACCCACCTGCTGCTTTGCCTGCTCTTCGTCCCAGTGAAAGGGATACTCAGGATTAGGCAGGTTTTTGCAGTCTTTACATCCAGGTTCTGGTACTCACAGTGATTTATGCCCCGTGGAAGAGAGATGGGTTACACTTTGACAGCCACTGAAGTTGAAGTACCAGCTAATACTGGTGAAAAGAAACTCTCATCCCTACTGGAAAAAAGGTTGAAAAAATAGTGGGCTTCTGATGTATGAAGGAGAGAGGACCCAAATCAGAGGCAATCCCACTCCCACATAGACCACGCAAACACTTCACTGGTATCCCCTAAACTGATAGTATATGGAAAACAAGTATTAAGATTAAAGGATTATAAAATTCTCAGTCCAGAAGATGCTCCGCTTGCTCATTCCACCTGACCAAGACAGAATAATCTTAGGTGATTCTCCAGGGGAGTTTTTGTTAGGAAAGATTTCAAGAGCTGCAAATGCAGAAACATCATTCTCACTGTTTTCCCAAAGGAAAAGATGTTCACAGTGCTCAGCTGTAACACAGATACATACCCATAGAACTCCATGGTGCCTTACTGTTTGAGGCACCTTGACATGATGGGCATAGCATCAAAACCTGAGTTAGGAAACTGGCTCCTATTGCAGAGGATGTCAGCACAGCATTTTAACTCAGGAAAACTAGTGCAAAGCACTTGAAATTCCTTTAACCCAATTTCCACTTACAATAACAAGGGGTGAGAGCACTAACTCCCCCTCGGGAGGGTTCTGATGCTTTCATATTGCTTGCATTGCAGGGACCAAGTTGAGCCAAGTCAGTGGGTTGCAAATATGGTCAACGTTCATAATCTGAAGTCCATTCAAGTGCTTTTCAAGAACATACGGAATGAGATACAACACAAAGAACCTACTCAGGCTCCACACTGGTCCTGTTTTCTCCCTCTTTCAGCCAGTCACTTTAAAGAGATTAAAGACACAGAAGGATGTGGACCCTAAACACCCTGCAGGTCATGGCCCAACTTGTATTCCTCTTCTGGATTCCAAATCTCCAGGAGAACTGTGATCCCAGGTTTGGCTCAAGGGGCAGGTTCACTCCTTGCTTCTACCAAGGGATGGCCTCATCCTGCACAGAGGAGTGGCCAGAGGATGGAGCCAGCTCTCATCTGTTTGCCTGGCTGGAAAACCTTAGTCTCAGGTGCTGTTCAAATGGGAAACATCTGCCACCAGCAGAGTTTGTTAACAAAGAAAGAGGAAGGAAAATTAAAACGGAGAACACACATGGCTAATAAAGATTTTATGTGAATGAGCACATAATGATAAACTTGATAGATGATATAAACAAACCAAGGGAAAAGGCAGCAAAGGAGACAGAATGAAAAACAAGATATTCACTGAGCAGGGGAAATCGAGAGGATGAAGGAGATGTGAGAAACATATGATGTCATCTCGCTCCTATGCACATCAGCTCCTTCTCATCCTCACCCTCTTTCTGGAAGCAAATGTCAGCACATGTAGGAATTATGATTGCTAACATCATCCCGCTGCCCCCTCACAGGCATAAGGGGCTCTCTCTCTTATGGGGTTTGGCACCACATAGGTCCTTCTTCAGTCAGGTACTAGGCTTCATAAAACCACAGCAAGGTCACACCTCTGAGATGATGGTCGAGGGCTCAAGTCATCCAGAAGGACTGGTGGACAGAGAGATTGCATGATGAAACAGTTCTTCAGGAAAAGAGCCTCCAACACTAATTCTCCTCAAACACACTGGGGTATTGGTAGCATGACAAGACCACAGAATTGTCCAGGCTGGAAAAGATCCTTAAAATCTTTGAGCCCAACCATGAACCCAGCTGTCCCAAGGCCACCGCTAAACCCTGTCCCTGGGCTCCAGATCTCCACAACTGTAAAACATATCCAGTTTTATGCCAAGGCCTGAGGACCTTTTCCAGGAAGAAGTTTTTCCTCAGGGCCAACCTAAACTTCCCCTGGTGCAACTTGTGTTTTGTTTTGAACACATGTTCCATAATCCCAGACTCAAAGACCTCATCTCACTGACAAGATCCCATGCAGGGGTCACACAAGGACCACATCCTCATGACAGCTCTTCATCAACTACACACAGCTTCCAGTAAAGATCTATACAAACTCTATATAAACAGCTATACAAACTTTACAACTACCATATCGCAAAGACTTGACACTTCCTTGGAGGAAGGAGATGAAAAAGCTCTATATAAGAGTTCACAACCATCTAACCACATGACAAACAACACGTCATACAGGGGCTGTTCAAGTTAGATGACAGTCTCAGCATTCCCACTGAATTGAGCAGACCTGCTTTTGAGGCCAAAAAAGCATTCTTCCCATTCAAAAAATGGGAAGAATAGGAAGAATGACTGGAGAAGCCTGCTTACTGGACAGGAATGTGAAGAGCTGCAACACATCTTCCTGCTTTGAGAATGTTAGAAAAAGAAGTGCAAAGCCCTTAAAAAGGAGATGCTATTATCTCCATTTCCACTGATGTTGAGGTGGTTTTGAATGCAGCAAGTTAAAACTGGTACTTCTACACACACTGGTCAGTACCTTGCCCTAGATTCAGACCCACTAGGTGTGTCCACATGCACCTCCTGCCTACAATTCCCCAGAAAGGGCTGGAAATGTCCCATCCCTTGCTAGTGCTGGGCTCCACAGGAAGGAAAGCTGAAAGCATCGCTTCTGCCAGTCTCTCTGACTCTTTGTTTCCAAGAGATTCTGTGCCAGTGCTTGTACGATAATCACATCCAGCTTCCCTGCTCAGACAGACTCAACTGGGAGCACCCATCTCTGAGCAGACAGCAATAGTGAAAGCAGAGCCAAGTATGGTGAAGTCTGTCAAACTGGGCACTTACGTCTTAAGAGTAGCTATAACTTTTAACGACACTAAGGGCAATGGAAATTCTGATGGAAATTATTTTTGTAGCTCCAGCTCCAGGTGTTGAAATTATTGGCATGAAGCAAGAAATGTGAGAAAGTTTAAAAGGACCTGATTAATAAAATGGGGGGCAAAACCAGTTTCCACATTACAGCTTAAGTTATAAACCAGGTGAGATGAAGCCTGGATAGAATTCATGGAAGGTATTCCTGGAGTGGAAATTAGAATCATTTTCATTGTTATTGAAATTGCCTGTGATCTCAGGCAGATTAGTAGGAGATTGCAGGGAATTTCAGAGAAAGCTTTCAACAGAGACATTCTGCAGGTGTCAGACTGTGGAGAACCAGTGGGATAGGAAGTCCCACCTGAAGGCAAGGCCCCTTTCTCTCCTGGGCTGCTCACTTTGCATTTTAACTTCTGCACATCAGAAACTGTTTAAATTGTGTTAGAAGTTTGGTAAAAGGCTCTTTCTCTGTGCATCCGATACAAGAACCTGCATGGCACAAATATTTCCCTCATTTTTTGCCACTTACAAAAATCATCCATCCAGCTAGTGAAGACAGGGCATCAATTAGGCCACAGAAACTGTAATGACTTAGGATTTTCCATAGATGCAAAGTTGCTCAAATTATTGTTATTATTGAGGCTAGAAAAGCCCTCTGAGCCCATCCAGCCCAGACCAGGACATAACATCACCACATTGGTCAGACCAGGGCACTGAGGGACACAGCCAGGCTGTCCTTAAACACCTCCAGGGATGGGGACTCCATCACTGCCCTGGGCAGCTCATTCCAGTGTCTGATCACCCTTTCCATAAGCAAAGGGCTTCTCAACATCCAACCTAACCCTCCTCTGGTGCAGCTTCAGGCTCTGTCTTCTCGTCCTGTTGAGGTGACAGTCTGTTGAGGGATTATAGATGAGCACAATTGCTGAGAACCCCATCAGGTTGCAAACAATTTTCAACGGGAAAAAGAAAACCCTACTATGTCATTAGATAATTTATTTGCATCAAAAAACTGGAGCTGCACCCTACTTGTAGGGAGCACCACCAATACAAACAAACTGTGCCATGAAGAAGCTGAAAACTGCTTGCACCACACTGCAGACCGGCTAGAACAAGGTGCTGCCTTCCAAGACGCAGTCAAAGTGGATGAAGAGATCCCGTGTTTCTAAGGGAGTCCCCAACACAACTAACGTGAGGCTGAGATTGAAATGACAAGTTTCTTACTGAGTGGGAAGGACACTAGAGACACAAATACAGTCTTGAAAACCTTCTCTGGAAATGGTGAATCCATCTTGTTCTCAAAACAGTTTGGAGGTGCCTTGCCTCTTTTCTTAGCCCGCAGCTCCCCAACCAGAGCTTGATCTTAGTTATCCCCAACTACTGCTCATGTCTGCTCATGGCTACAAGAGTCTTTCCAGCAGGCTGGCAACCAGGCTGGATTCTGGACTTGGAAAGGCATAAAGATGCTGTAATTCCTCCAGGCTATGTCTGTATACCTATCCTCCCCAGCCCATGCTTGTCCATACTCAGAGACATGAATATATTCACCATCTTTCTGCAAAAACTCCCGGGGAGCTACTACAGATCCACAAATGAGGGAGATCCAAATGAGAGAGAGAAGCACAGAAGTGCCTCACTGTGGGTATTGTGGGCCCTTCTTAGAACCACAGAATCATCCAGGTTAGAAATGACCTTGGTGCCTGCAGTGGCTCTGTGTTGGATTCACTTGGGCTTCTGCTTGTGTCCTCAAGAAGGCAGGGATAATCCCACGTGGAGAACAGTGACCTGACAGTACCCGAGGGAGGCTACAGGAAGGCTGGAGAGGGACTGTTTATGAAGGCCTAGAGTGATAGTGAGAGGGGCAATGGTTTCAAACTAAGAAAGACAGATTAAAGTGGGCAGTTAGGAAGAAGTTCTTTAGCCTGAGTGGAGGTGAACACTGGAACAGGTTGCCCAGGGAGGGAGCAGAGGCCCCATCCCTGGAGATATTCAAGGGGAGGCTGGACAAGGCTCTGGACAACCTGACCCAGTTGAGGGGGGTTGGACTAGATGCCCTTTGGAAGTCCCTTCCAATGTGGGTGATTCTATGACACAAGATTGCGATGCCAGCAGGAGCTTTTGCTCATCTATTTGCTATGTGCCACAAAACTCAACGGGTTTAAAAGGCTCCTGGAACAGGCGTCTGGATCTGAAGAGTGACTCCTCCATTAGCTGATGAGAGAGATCCTTAACTCGAGCCCTGGCGCTTTCTCCCCAGGAGCTGCGTATCTGCAGTCTCATGGTTGCTTTCCTCTCCCGAGAGCAGCAGTGGAGCTTTCCATAACAACATGACTTTGCACTTATTTCCTCAGAATACTCTCCTGCTTTTGATGGATGTCTCATTTTATTCCTTACAAGAGTTGCACCTCACCTACCCTGGGGCTGAGGGGCCTGCAGCTTTTTATTACTTTGGTGATCATTTTTACGACTCCATTACAATAGTATTTTAGCTCAGCCATGCCTGGTGCACAGGGAGCAGGATTCCTTCGGAAAGGTTACAGATATGACAGATGGCACTGTGGCTCCAATGTGCAATGCACAGCCCTGCTCGGACACAGACAAAATGCATGTGCTTCACATTTGTTAAGCTCCTCTTGATATCCAGAGCGAAAGGGAAGCCAGCTGGCAGCTTCCTGCTCTCCAGTCCCTCCAAGTCAGCTCCTGCAATGAAGGAACCTCATGCAGAAGAAGGATCAGAGAGATGATCCCTTTCATGTTTATTTTCCCTATACCTGGAGCTGCTGTTTCAAGCCAGAAAATGGGAAAAGGTAGCGAGAACAGCTCTATGTGCAGATAAAATACTGACTATATAAAAGCTAAAAGATTGTATTTGCGTTAAGATTGGTATAACGTAACCAGCCGTCACTGGTGGGGGGTGGGGGAGACCTGAATTATCTGAATCTTGGTCCTGTTCCTTCTCCTGCAGCTTCCTGCCTGGGTCTACAGGTGCTCTTTCCACAGCCACAGTACAGGACATGTAGATTTACACCAGTGACGGACTTGGTCCTGCAACTCTTTTATTCACAAGACACCCAGATGCTGGCTGTGTGGTTTAGATGAAGGCATCTTTGGAGTCAGACTTAGTGTCACCTTAAGACAAGTTCCATGTCCACAAGCAGCTCAGGCAGCTGGAAATAATCCTGCTGGCAGGTGACTCTTGGCCTGCCAAGAGAAGGTGCAGGCCCCACACAGCAGATTTCAGTGCTGCATCACCTTCATTGTCAGAGTTCCACACAGTTACACACCTCTGTGCCCAAAGGAAAGCTGGTCACAGACCCTGGTACTGCAGAGGGAGCTCCTGCAGCCCACCTACACCCTGGTACACTCTGTCCTTACCCTCCAAAGGAGCACCTCCTTCCTGGATGCTTTGATCTTGCTCACCTCTGCTGAGCTCAGGATTCCCTTGTGCACTGGAGGTGGAGACAGGAGATCACTGCTGCTCTCCATTAGCACATTCGAGCACTGTGTCACAGTTTTATCCTACTCNTTCCATCCCCTCATCCAAGTCATCAATAAAGATGTTGAACAGAACTGGGCCCAGCACTGACCCCTGGGGGGATACCACTGCTCACTGCACACCAACTGGATGGGGCATCAGTCACAACCACTCTGAGTGCCCAGACATCCAGCCAGTTTTTAACCCAGCAGAGGGTGCACCCATCCAAGCTCTGGGCTGACAGCTTTTCCAGGAGGATGCTCTAGAAGACTCCAGATTCAAGTCTATGGTGAAGAAGCAGTTGAGAGCTGACTTTTCTCCTGTATGCTGTTGAGGAAACAGGAGCTCAAGGGTGCCGAGTGCCCAGAATGTAATCTATACACATTGCCTCTTCCCCTTCACTACCTTCAGACTCTGCTTCAGAGCCCCATCCTGCCAAGCAGTGAGTTGTGGCTTTACCACTGGGCTGGCATCATGGAATCATAGAATCGTTTAGGTTGGAAAAGACCTCCAAGATCACCGAACACTCCACCCATTAATCCAACTGTCCCTGCTTGGGTTTGCAGGGGTTTTGGCTTCCTTTGCTCCTGCTTTTGTTGCATGTTGAGACACGGGAGAGGGCAAACACTTCATATCAAATACTG
Organism: Upupa epops; assembly: GCA_013397515.1. Classification (NCBI taxonomy): domain Eukaryota; kingdom Metazoa; phylum Chordata; class Aves; order Bucerotiformes; family Upupidae; genus Upupa; species Upupa epops. The sequence goes on along the minus strand of VZRI01010149.1, from coordinate 129,677 downwards.
ACTTGTTTCTGGTTGCTTTTTCTCTCTCATTCTCCATTTATCTGTGTTTTTCTGATAGCCCAGCCTGCCTTGGTACGTTCTGACAGCTGGCAAGGTAGATTAGGCTTCACAGGAGCTTGCCTGGGCAAACTCTTATCTCAGGTCAACAGACAAGTAACCTAACTGGTACCAAACTTTACATCCATGTCACGTCTCCATGGGCCACTTGTGATCCATGGAGCTGCAGCTGTCTACACAGCTGGAGAGAACCTGCCCAACTTGCTCCACAGAAAAATCAGTTCTACTGTCTGGCACTATGGAGAAGGTGTTTCCCAAATTCTCCCACCTATCCTTTTTATCCAGTTGCTGCTGCTTAAACTCTCAGGAGAGAAGGAAGCAGGGTCCGGGAGGTCCGGGCCCGGGAGGGTCCCTGCTCAGGACATGATTCCATATTTGAGTACAAACATCAATTAGGAAGGATGTGAAATCAAAACAGGTTCGGACAGGTTATGTGGAATGAGATATTACGCTGGGGTTTGCTAACAGAGGGAGCACACTGGATTCACCCTCAGTCACAAAGGTTCTCCAGCCTGGGATGACCACAGTTAACAACAGATGCACAGATCTTCTTCAAACCCCCAGTGCTCCTCCCAGCACAGCAACTTCCTTGTAATTCCGAACGAATTACCTCTGACCTGCAGCTCAGAACAAGGAGTAAGGAAGCCTAACCTGTGTGTATTTTTCTTTTGTGACTATGTCTATGGCCTTCTCACTACATGACTTATTTAATTACAGCCTTGAAAACAGTAACTAGGGTAATTAGCTAATTGAGTATTATTTTGTAATGAACATAAAGCAGATTCCAGCAGCAACAAACACACATCTGCACTTCCCCTCACTTTGGTAGGAAACAGTTGCCTATAAAGCTTCTTGCCCTTCATCTGTCAATGTTCCTATGGATGACATCCCACCTCGCAAGCTCATGGCCTGAGTACCTCACGCTCACCAGCCCTACAGAAACAGAGCTGGACATAGACTGGGGAAGCCAAGAGATGAGCACTTCTCTCTTTGGCCTCACTGTGCATCACCTGGCACAATAATAAAGCCTCAGACTTGATTTTACTGCTCTTGGAAGGAACTGCTAGGAGTTGTGTGTACTAGACATCCCAGTTTCTTAACAGCACAGCTCCGACAGCAAAGGAGAGTAGACAATGTGCCAGTGCTGCTTCCCTAGCTGTGCGCAGTTATCTCCTCTCTTTCAGCAGCTCCCTGGACAGCCCCCAGTGCTGGCAGCAAGAGGAGCCAATGGGATCTTTCCTGGAACAAGTATCTAAAAGCCCAGCCACAGCTCTGGCGGTACAAATGTTGGGCACATTAATCCCTGTGTCACATTTACTGGAAAAACATCAATCCCTTGGGTTTTCTCATACAAGACAGATTCTGCTGCACTGTGATTAAAACAGGAAGGGCTTGTGCTTACTCCTGGTGATGGCCAATCATGCTGATGCTCAGCTTTTGGGTCTCAGCTATTTCAATAGGGAGCTTTGAGGCTGGTGTGCTCCAAGCTATTGGGAACTCCACGTATTACTGGGATAAACAATAGCATGGGGTTTAGGTAGCCAGATTCTGAACACAGCCAGCTACGTACTGCAATCACACACTCGTGTATAATGTAATATGCGTGTTATAGAATCAGTAACTAAGTACATCACATAAGAGGAAGCTGAGGGGAGACCTCATTAATGTCTATAAATATGTGAGGGGTGGGTGTCAGGAGGATGGAGCCAGGCTCTTCTTAAGGTCAGCTGGTGGTAAGACAAGGGGCAATGGGTGCCAGCTGGAACATGGGAGGTTCCATAGAAATATCAAAAGGAATTTCTTCACAGGGAGGGTAGCGGAGCATTGGAACAGGCTGCCCAGGGGGGTTGTGGAGTCTCCTTCTCTGGAGATGTTCAAGACCTGCCTGGATGTGTTCCTGTGCAACTAGGTCTAGGTGATCCTGCTGTGGCAGGGGGATTGGACTAGATGATCTTTTGAGGTCCCTTCCGATCCCTAATGATTCTATGATGCTATGATTTAAAAAACAGTTACGCTACAGACCACCCTGCGTCATGGCTACTTACTTTAGTATGTTTTCTTGGTACAAATTATGACAGAAATTGAGTCAGATTCCTTTGCATAGACATTGTCACTAATTTTGCCAGGAGGGAGATAATAAATCATACTTTTACATCTGACTGATGCTTCATTTTCTCTGTCTGATTTCAGTGGCTGTGTGCTATCTTCAGTGCTGGCATTGTTCACGGCTCCTTTTATTAAAGCACAGGCACGTTATTGAATTTTCTTTTGTATTAGGATTTTCTAGCCGTATGTGGAATTGCAGAATATACAAGGCAAAAAAAAAGCCTCATTTGTTTGAGTCACAGTAGGGAAAAAAACCCAACCAACCTGCTGCACACATTTTGGAGAGAAAAATACCAATATTAAACTGGGGGCCCATGCTTCCCTGGCCTTGTAATCAGTTTCTTGGAATTCATCAGCAAAGATCTAAGAACTACTAGTGACTGGAATGAGTGCTGTAATGTTCTACCAACACGTCTAGCAGTGCTAGTCCTTGCCGTGCAAAGCTCACCATGACTTTGCAAGGTTTAACAGGAAACTGAACATTCATGTAACAGAGGAGAACATGGTGAAAAACCTTCCTTTTCACCCTGCTTTGTTTTTCTAGTGGCCTAATGCAGCTTCTCATATACACAGGCTCACGGGTTTGCAGGTTGGAAGGGACCTCAGGGATCATCTAGTCCAAACTCTTAAAGCAGGATACAGTCTAAATGAGCTTCTCTTCTCAAGGCTGAACAGACCCAGTTCTGTCAGCCTTTGTTCATATGGGAGGTCTTCCAGTCCTCTGATCATCCTGGTCACCTTTCTCTGGACCCTCTCCAGTCTATCTGCATCTTTCTTGTATAGCAGGGACCAAAACTGAATGCAGTATTCGAGGTGCCCTCTCTCTCAGATAAAAGTCACAGCACCCACAGACCAAACCTGCCGCTGGGAAGCCCACACCCCTGTGGGGGCGGGGCTGAGGGAATCCCAGCACTGCATCACCCCAGGGACTCCGTGGTCACACAAGTCTTCCCTTTCACCTCACCTTCCCTTTCAACCCAGGGCTGCAACAAGCTCTTGCTTTTCACCTAACAGCATCACCCCATTGGTAATGCTTCAGGAACATCCTGGTAGTTCATTCATATTTGATAAGGTGCACTTCCAGGCTGGCTAACTGGTGGGCAGAGCAAGGCTGTGGTTTGCACCACTTAATCTCTGCTTCTGGCAGAGTTCTGGGGGAGAGAAGTCACTTTTTGACTTCACTGTCTCCTCTTCTCCAGCAGCATAATGGATGCTCGAGAGATGCCGGAAAGGCAGCTGAATACACTCTTGCGTGTGCTAATGCCTTCTGATGAGAAGTCTTATTTTGTTAAAGTTATGTGGAGATAACTGCATTAATAAAACATTTTTAAAGAGCATTAACAAAGGAGAAGGAGGTGCCACAGCACTGAAGTCAAGGTTTCCATAATGAGCTGAGAGTTAGTATATGATAATGCTATGCTTATACAGTCCCTCATTTATTTTAGATTCTGATTATAGCCCGAAGATCCCTGTTAGAGCTGTGATCCCCGCTGTGCAAAGTGCTGCTCAAGCAGGCATAAAGTCAGCGAGATACAGAAGCCACAGCCAAAGGATTACGGATGATTTGTGGACAAAACAAAGCAATGAACTTAAGATACAGTGGCAGGAAACATGGGAAAGAAAAACAAAGTAGAACTCCACAGTGAAATCCTGGCTCTTTCCAAGTCAGTGGAGATTTTGCTCTAGAATGAAGCCAAAATTTCCCCCTTTCATCGTTGATTTTGTTTTTTCTTTTACTTTTTGCTTTTACTTTGTCCACAGGGGCCCAGGGGCTGGGGCCGTTCTCTAATCTCACCACACTTATGCTTGGTGCAAGGGACAAACATTTGGGCACTATCCAGGGACTTCTGTAATGAGGATGGTTTTAGGAGTGGTTGACATGGAAGAAGAGAGGACAAGGAGGTTGAGAAGTCACTGGGAAGGGCAGGCAGATGAACGCAGCAGAGCATAAGCACTGGCAGAGCCAATGGCTGGGTGAAATTGCAGCTCTGTGCTTAGCAGAAAGCAGGGCAGCCTCTGAAAAGCATCCTTGACGTGTCAAGGCCCAAGCTCACAAATGCAGGTTGAAGCTGCAATCCTGACCTGCAAGAAGCCCCAAATCTCTCTCATTCTCACCCATAGGCTAACTCACTCAATGTCCTACCAGACAAAGAGAGAGATTTTAATGGCAAATGGAGCCATTTTAATGTCCGTGGTCAGATAATTCCTGCCAATGACTTTGAGAAGAATGGCTCAAAACCCAAGTCCCTGGGACTCACTCTCATGCAGGAACAGAGAGAAGCAGTTCTTGCTCATAGGACCCAAAATGAAGAGAAAGTTTCAGCTTGACAATCTCTTCTGAACCAATCATCCATCTCCCAGCGATGGTGTTTTGCTGGGTGCTCATGGAGGTCCACAGAAGGTTCTTGTGGATGTGCCCATGCTTGGGTGGTGAGAGATCTTGGAAGTTCAGAAGTGATTGAGAATTTTCAAGCTGACAACCTAATTCTCTGCAAACAGCTCCTGACTGTGGCTACAAACAGATCTTAACCATGCCACAAACTGCCTTTCTCTAACATGGGCAGGGATGTGATCCTCTGCCAGTAAGTTATACAGGAGAGTGAAAACTGATCAGCACAAAGAAGTCGTGTCTCTGACATTTGCACAACTTCTCCAATAAGCTGTCAATGAGCATCCATCATGCTGGCGAGGCTCTGTCTCCTCATTTTTACATAAGCTGTTGTTTGGAAATGTTCATTTAGAACACAACCATGTGTACCTACAACAACCCAGGCCACTCGCCGCATTGATACTTGCTTGTTTTATTTCTCTCTGAGAAGAAAGGGGAGGGTTAACAACCTCCCTGAAAGATCTTTGTTAGTACAGGCAAGTGCAGAGCACTGGGGACTCAGATCTTAACCTCCAGGAGTGAAATCAAAACACGTCTGATGTGTGGGAGAAAAAGCAAAGCAGCTAAGTGACCCTGAGCATCTCTGACACAGGTCTCTGGAGAAAACAAAGAGACTGCCCGAGCCTTGCAGCCACCACAGCCTGCAGCCACAATAGCTGCATGTCACCCCCCCACCCCCACCCCCAAGGGGCTGGAGAGGACTTGAGAGACCAGATTCGAGGTCTACAAGGAAACAAGTGAAAAAAGAGATGGACTCCAGATCTCTTCTTTCTCCTGCACAGGAATCGAAGTCCTGAACAATTGACATCCTGGTCATATTTGAGTCAAATTTTGATTCACACTAAAGAATGACCCTTGTTGATCTTTTCTGGAGCAACAGCCTCACTTGGGAATAGCTCCCAGTAAAACCAAGAGGATGAGGCAGGCTTCATATGGGCAGCTGGGGCATCAAACCCACAAGGTTCTCCCAAGCCCCATAACAGAGCTATGAAGATGCTACACAGGGTTACTAAACCATCTGGCAGAGACATAAGGTTTTACAAACGATTACAAGGAAAACAACTAATGGGTTTAGATTGACAATTGAACTTCAGTTCAGTGTTCTGTTTGGGGGCAGAAGCTTAAACACTGGGACAGCTGCCTAGGCTCAATGACTTGTTGTTGTGTTAATTGTTTGCACTTCTTTCTTTGTTCTGAGTCAAGAAAATCAGAGGTGCAAGATCAGTTCACTAGGAGAAAGCTAAACCTTTAAGTAATGGGTCTTTATAGCTGCTCCTTTACCCTGAGACAGTCACAGTTACTGTCAACAGTAAGAAAAAACAAAGATTGAAACGTATTTGGGTTTCTCAACCAAAACCTAAATAGAAATCCAGGAGCAAGACAGGAAAATCCTCTCCAATGGAAACCTCTAATAGAGAAAGGAAAATAAATCCTAGTTTGTAAAAGGTGGGGCAGTTGAAATCTCTATGAAGTTGAAATCTCTATGATAAGTCAGTCCTGGCACGCACACACATACACAGAGATACACAGTCACAAAATATTTCAATGCAGGCTAATTTGAACTCTAATTAAGCAGTGGATGAGGATTTGGAACCCACAGATTAGCAAAAGTAGCCCAAGTGGGTGAAAGGGCTATGAACATTTATGAAACTGTCTCTGTTTCTATGGAAAGCAGCCTGGTTTCAAGTCTGAAGGAGTGGAGAAAGCCTCTCTTCTCCCTTGGTGTGTGTGGAATGGGTTTGAGAAAGTCTGCAGACCTTATAAATTCAAGAAGAAGAGGAAAGAGCAGAGATCAGAGCCTGTGAAACCTATGAACTGCTCAGAATTCCATCTGTCGAGACAGCAGGTCACATCTCAGTTCTGTTGAAGTAAACAGCAATACACATGGATGCTTCAATGAAATCAAGATTTCACTGCACAGCAGCAGTTTCCTGAATCTTGAAGTTCTGTCTTTTCTAGGCCATTTACAAACTTAACAGTTCAGAGGTGCCCCTTACTTTTACCCCCAAACCCACAGTAACATTCCTTTGCCTGAATCTCTTCTACTACTTAAAGGAACAAGAAAAAACCCTATGTCACTATTCTGGGAAAAACCAGGAATTTCCAAAAATCAGTGCCTGCTCTACTCTGCAAGTTATCGAGTTCCTAGCACGTCTAGGTCAAAAGCTCAACCATCAACTAAAAGAAGTCTGAACCATTTCACATCACTCCTAGGTTGAAGGTTACTGAGTGCTGAGCCACCATCTACTTTGTGTTTCTCAGAGGATCCTAGAGTTCAGCTTTCCACACAACACTCCACCGCCAGCAATGAACTAGAGACTGTTTGAATGTGGGTTCAAATGAGAGAAGGGCATATTGAAATGGTCTGTTAGGAAGAAGTTTTTTAGCAGGAGGGATGCTGAACCCTGGAACAGGATTCCCAGAGAGAAAATTGAGGACTCATACCTGGAGATATTCAAGGTGAGGGTGGACAAGACTCTGGGCAACCTGCCCTAGTGGAGGATGTCTATACTCACTGCAGGGGGGCTGGACTAGAGGACCTCTAGAGGTCCCTTTCAACCTGGACCACTCCATGATTCTAACTCTCCAGTAGCCCTTCCCCTCTACATTCTGGTTTTCTATCTGTTATAAGGTTGCAATTAGTTCTCTCAGGAAAAGCAGTTAGTGTTTCTGTACTTCATTCACGTGCAAGAGCAACTGTAATAAGAGGACCCATCTAATCATTCTCCCACCTCATATTGGAACTACACCTAAGCAGGACACTTTTCTACCTCACAACACAGCAGTCACAGTGGGACCGTGACAAAGCATGACAGTGCGTTGGAGTCAGCCTGGGCCTTCCAATGGCAACAAGAAACTGTTATTCTAGCAGCTCATGAGATCAGCATCTTCACATTCCTCAGCAAAGGAAAACAGAGATCAGGTTGATCATGATGGCCCTCAAGGAGATGTTCCTCATATATTTGTTTTGCCTTGAGTCCATGACATGAAACTGTCTTGCACACTGTCAGTAATATTCCTTATGGATGGACAGAAAAACATGAACATAAACCACACAGGATGAGTGGAAGAAACTAAATACTGCTTTCACTGAAAAGGGCAGTAAAGGGGGAAAAAGGAAATTGCGACGGATGTTACCCAGAACTGTGTAGTACACAACCCTACGTGGAAATATTTTCACTGTCAGACAAGAAAATAGACTGAGGTTGGGCACACAGCCCCCTGAGTTATAGGATGTTGTTAATTACAGAGGTATGAATCTTAAAGCCATGTGAGCTGGGAGAGGAAACTCCTGTGTACCTACTGCCTTCACAGATGCCGTTCTTCACTGTGAAATGCTATTTTCCTTGGCAGGATTTGAAATGGGCAATCCAACTCATTAGAATGAGAGATGCAGGCTGTGTACAGTGTAATGGGTTTTGAAAATCTGCACTTATTTTTAAGATGTATTCCAGGAGGATTTCTTTGCAATGTTCCTGAGAGGAACTCAACCATTACAATTAAAGCCCACACTTCTCATTACTTTAGATGGTCATCTGCCTAGAAATTCATCCTCTACTATTCTAGGCAGCCTTATCACAGTTGAAAATATTAAATATAGCTTGCAGTCTACTCACTTGCACTCTCCTACAGCTGTGATTAACAACTCTCACCACCAAGCCATCAATTTTTGCTCTCCAGACTGGGAAAGGGGTTCTTGAAAAGCACTCAGCATTGGTTTACCACCATGGTTACACACAGCCTGACTCGTGCTACGACTTAGGGGGATGTAGTTCAGAGTAGCAGGTTCAGAGAGATGCCATCTCCCAGAGAGGCTTCTGACTGACCAGCGGTCCTCAGCAAGTCCACACAGAAGGCAAGGTGGCAGCTTCTGTATTAACCAGACCTGCATCAGAGCTAGAGGGCTTCAGCTTCAGCAGCAAGTCATTGCAGTAAGCAAATACTGAGTGCCCTTGAGAGTCCCCAGCAAAACACAATTCAATTCCTACAGCATACTGATGTTAGATACTGAAGAAAGGAGTTCATACCTTAAATTCCTCCAAGATTTTGTAATTTTTCCCATGGTATTCACAGAAGTTTTTCACTTCTTTGCATTCCGGGCAGCATCCATTGTGCTCCACTTTTGTACACTTTGGGTGGATTTTAGGGCATTCCGGTTGATCGCAAACAGGTCCATCCTCAGTACACACACAGGGACAGTTGGAATGTCCCGGGAAGAAACGTTCTCCCAGTTTGTACACAAAGCCACTGTCATCCACACAGCCCTTCCCTCGGTAGTCATCAAAGATCAGATTGTCATTACTGGAAGTCTGGTCCCCTTCGTCAGCAGGGTAGTCTTCATGACTGATGGCAGCTGGAGTGACCAAAGCAGGGATGACAAACAGAACTATCCAGGCTTCATGGATGTGAAGAGCCATCCCCCTCCTCAGCTTCTCCATGGGATCTCAATGCCAGATAGAAATAGCTGCTTCCATAGGGAGACCAGTGTCGTGGTCTGAAAACAAATATTTTCAAGTGAGAATAAACTCAGAATTATGAGGAATAATGGTTTATAAAGACCAGAGCTTCAACCAGCACCCCAGAACAAATCAAGGCTTCAAACTGCACTGTGACCGCTTCTTTTGAATTAAGCCTCTTCTTACTTATGTTAACAAGAACAAGGCACGTGAAGCACAGCAAGCAGATGTGCCCTGCAGGGATCGCTCACAGAAGATCTCTGCAGAAATCACAGCATCATCTAATTTTTACTCTCCTCATTTGTGCAGTTGAGTTGTCTGATGCAGCAGAAATGAAACGAGCTGCCTGCAATCGCATGGTGACAGGCAGCTCAGAGGGACCGGATCCCAAGTTTAAATATGGCCTTAACCTCCTGCCGTGCCCACCATCCCTCTGTGCACAGCACACTTCATCAGACCGAGGCGGGAAACCAGGGCTGAAACCCTGCTAGCATAGGATCCTGTGGGTAGATGTGCATCCAGTATGAAAGCAGGAACTGGGTTATACTTGGTCTGCCAGAGGTAGAATGGGACAGAGTTTTATAGCCAGTATTTCTGAAAAGGAGGAGGGACCACCTAGGCTACCAGCACAGCCCAGCCTGTAGCAGGTAGGGATAATCCCATCAGAAGCAGAGATGTAATTTGCCTTCTCCATTATTCAGCATTTCAGTAATTCCCAGCGAGAAACGCAGGGAGCACGGTGTTAACTGCCTGTATAATGCACGGAGCCGATGAAACGCATCTGATTCCACCGGATCCTTGCTCAAACTTCAGGAATGACAACGGCCCGACCTCTGGAGAGCTCTGCTGAAGCGGTCGAGCCGAGGGCTGACCCAGACAGGGAGACGGGAGACCCGGCTCCCAGCGAAGGCTCCATGTGCGCTGTGGGTGCGCGATTGGCTGCCCGCGGTGCCACATCACTGCCACCGACACCGTCCTGCCTGCGCACCCGCTGGCAGCAAAATGGTGCCTGACCTCTCTCAAGGGAAACTGGGCAAACTTTTAAATGAGGAGAAATCCTGGCGCTGTATGGATTGAGGAAGGAGGGAGGTAGCTGTTGGCACCAACCAAAGCTGGGCTGTCGGGCTGTGTGTGCGTTCCTTCTCTCCTGCGTAGGCACAGCATGCACACACAGAGCGTACACAAACATGCACGAACCTACACACACAGGCAAACACATACTGCCCACCTCCACTCCTTCAGGAGCGCATTTTTTATGTATTGGGATCTTTGGTGGACTGCAGATGTGGAGCAATTAATTCTTCCTTAATTGAAGCAAAAATTAAAAAGGGCAGCAGCAGCAGGACAGAGCTTTAAGCCTAAGAGAAGCGGCTAAGGGATCCTGTTGACAAAGCAGTTTTCCTAAAGCCACAACAGAGGGAGACACCGGATATTACACAAGGTTTTTCAAATTCAGAAAGATATCTTCTTAATTGAAGTATGAGCTACGCTCCCACCGCAAGGACTACGCACCCTGCTGCTACTATCAGCAATCTCTCTTGTAAGGTGTTTGAAAATCAAGGGATTCACGCAGATCTCGCTGCTTTCTGTATTGACAAGAGCAGAGAATCTCCCCCACCTACATGCTACAGGTAGGCTGCAACATTGCAGATCCGTGGGCATTTAGGGAGAAAGAAAACCCCACCAGCTAGTGAAGTAATGAATGTGAACTGATCAACACAATTTCCTGAAGTTTTATGATGAAGCTCTCTAAATTATAGCTCGCTCTCTATATAAAAGTTCTCCGAAGATGAAAAATAAGACCACTACATTTTGCTACAGCATCTGAGATGTCCCACGGCAACTCACAGGTGCTCGGCTCGGTGTCGATCCTGGGTACTAGACAGATTGCAGATGCCGTGCATGGGCAGATTTCAACAAGTAAACAAATGCTGCTCGGCTCAGGATGAGTTTATAGCTGAACTTTCTCATCATTGACCACCACCAGAGAGGCCAGCACCGTAGGCACGGTAAGCGTCTGAGAAAAAGGCTCCCATCCGCCTTCCCTCTTCCCGAGTGAATAATTCACACTTACCTAATCAGGCTCGGTCTGAAAGCCGAAAGGGGTCACGGGCCAACATGGACCAAAAGGTTAGGCACAGAGTAGGGCAAAAGCAGTTCCTCCTAATCACATTTTCAGTGTTGACTCATGGACGATCCCTCTTTCCTCCAGCTCCCATCGCCAAACGCGGGGAAGCGGCAGCCGAGCACCCCCAACATGAGCATCAAGCCCCAGCACAGCAGCTCCAGGGGCTCGGGGGGCTCCAGAGGCGGGGATGCCCAGAGGCGAGGATGCCGCCGGT
>VZRI01010149.1:62147-118260 GCA_013397515.1 Upupa epops | reverse complement strand
AAAAAAAACCCCAACCAACAAACCCATCTATATCCCCTCCCTATACCCTGAGCATCTCAAAGGGAGGGGGGTGGTGGTGGATGGGAAGAAGCTGTCGGCGGGATGGGGTGGGTGGGATAGGAAGGGCGGAGGACCCCCTACGGGGACGCTCCAGAGGAGGGCTGAGCATGTCCGCGCTGCTTAGAAGAATTAATTTTGGGGGAGAAAAAAACCCAAAGTAAGAGATGGCAAGAGGAATGAAGCAAGCGGCGAAGCGCTCAAGGCACCGCGCAGTGTCCGCGGTGTTTGCGCGCGTCATCCCCAACCCCGCATCCCCTCCTTTACCCCACACATCCACCTCCCCGTCCCCTCACCGGCTGCTCATCCCGCCGGTCCCGCAGCTCCGCGGAGACCCCCCGGTGCGGTGCGGGGGAAACTTGGCAGCTTCCCGCAGTGCCGGCCGCGGGGAAGGGGCAGCCGAGCCTCCTGCGGGGGTACATGTTCCAGTCCCGGCTCCTGCAGTTCGGCTGCTCCGTCATTAGGCGTCATCGTACAGCTGCCTCTCCACAAGCCACCCGAAAGAGAGATTCCTGGAGTCGGGAAAACAGTGACAGCACAAAGAGAGAGAAATTAAGGGGTTCCGTTGGGATAAAATACTCCTTTTGGGATGGTTATCCCCACCGCAAACACCAGCTATAGGAACTGTTTGCTAAGCCCTCGCGGCTGTGTTGTCAGACCATTTTGTTTTCTCCATAACACCTTGAGATCGAGGTCCTCAACTCCACAGACAGAGGGTTCCATCAGCACCCCGGGGCTGGCACCGCTCTGCCTTCTCATGGACGCTGGGTACTTTGTGGTTCCACAGGCTGGAGGGATGCCCTCACTGGACTCAGAACCTGAAGGGATCCGTTGCTGATGAGAGGAGCCACGATACAACCTGAAATTCAGAGGAAAATCAGTGAGGTCTGCAACAGTGAAGTTATGGAGCAGTGCTGGAAGTTTTGAGGTTGTTGCTTTAAGGATTAATCTTTAAAGATTCAACATGCCTGCTGCTGTTTGCTGAGATTAAGTATCAGAAAGTTGAGCAGATCATTAACAATGAGATGGGATTTTGGAGTGATGAAGCCAATTTGGAGAGTCCAGCGTGTGCTGTTCGCTATTTTACTTATGTTTGGATATTCAGGGCCACAATCTGACACCCAGATCGAGCACCCGAGAAGTAGATGCTCTTCTGACACCTGGAGGTATCAGCTCTTAACATCACATTTCTTCTGCAGCTCAGCAAGAAACAAAGATGAGGGTTTTCAACTGAATTTCCAGGAAGTCAAACATCTCACTGAGCCAAGGGCCTTGCTCCCTTACTTATGGAGAAAAACGATGGGAATGAAATTGCTGGTGTAGAATTTAGTCTAAGAGTAGAAAAAAAATCAAAAGGAAACCTGAAGAAGTCTTTAAAGAGTTCCCAATTTTCACAAATCTATTCATTTATGAACCCAATGGCCTCAGTTTTCACCATTCTTATGGAGGTTGGATGTGTTTGTAAGTTTATTATCTTCCAGCCTCAATAAAACCAGAGGTAACAGCAGGTAACGAGGTGCATTTGAAGCACCTTGTACTTCTCCAGCCCCCTAACAAAGACTCTGTCCTTTGAGGAATTAACTGTAGTAATAAAAACGTGTTTCACACCCACACCAGAGGATTGTTAGGTTCATTTCAAAGCCGATGCACCCCCTCCCAGCAAGCTCCATGCACCCTCCACATGATTACATAATCACAGAATGACTGAAGCTGGAAAAGCCCTCTGAGCTCATACAGCCCATCCCAGGACCCCATCGGCCAGATCAGAGCACCAAGTGTCACATCCAGTCTGTACTTAAACACCTCCAGGGATGGAGACCACTGGCCTGGGCATATCAGTTCCCTTTGCATACTGGGATTTTCTCTCTGAAAGCAAAGACATGTCCAGCTGAGCAATAAGTAATATGGACAGTGACAAAGGCAATCTAGCACTGAGGTCATAATTCTGGGAAGATTATGACAAAAGGGAGATATTTTGCTCTTTTTATTCATGGCAATTATTCACCAACTAGCCAACAGGGATGTATTGCCCTGCACAAGAGAGCATAGTGGAATCTGGCCCAGTTCTACTAACGTGGAAGGCACAGGGTGTGCCTGTATGATGTATAATTTATCCTGGGAATGTATCGTTCCTCCATCCAAACTAATTCATAACAATGATGTTCTTTGCTCTGCTCTTCAAGATCTGATGGCTTCATTTGACAGCCCGGGAAGTAAACAACTGCCATTTTCGCCATTTATCAAAGGAAACACCTAGTCTGAAGCAGCTTACAAATGCACCGCAAATATTTAATCACAAGTTATGCTTAGCGTTGGTCATGGTGATTTGTGCAAGCGAGGGAACTAGAAAGTAGAGTTAACCATGATAAATATGCCCTATTTGCAAACCTTTATAACTACTCGGCTTCTTCATCTAGAACAAAGCCTGACACAGCAAAGATCTGTAGGATGGATTAGAGTGTCCAAAGCAGCAGATGTGAATATTTATTATAAACTCCCTTCCAGCGAGTCGTTGCTGACAGAAGCATTGCATATGGATTTCACTTGCAGCCAGACTCTCCAGGCAGTCGCTGGGCTGACTTCTCTAGGAGCCAAACAAATGCCATTTCGCCTGCAGCCCTGACACTGCAGCAGCTGGGCATGGGGTTGGTGTCACTTTCAGCTTCTCAAGCCCAGTAATGAACCCGCTTCTTACAAAGAGAGAGCGATGGGAAGGAGAAAAGACTGGGACAACAGCAGTTTGCTTACAGAGAGTGAGGGCAGGACAGGCTGAGAACTGAGGCAACAGAGGGTCTAAGTCACCCCACCAGTTTGGCAGCAGTGCACAAGCAGACCCCAATGCCATGTTTTCCTAAACCCCTTGCTAGGTAAGTCAACTTCCTGATGTGAAATGATAGCAGTCCTGGCCGGACAGTCCGTGGCAACACTTACACAGTATTGAGAAATGCCAAAACCAATAGGGAAGGAGAAGAAAAAACAACCAGCTAGGAGGTGCCATAGGGAATTGCACATGCCTTTGTCACTGGTGCTCACTGGGGAGAGGTCTGAGGTGTACAAGGCAGCTCTGGTGGGGAATGATTTATTTCATATGAGATTTCGTTAGCTGAGTGACTGTGTGTTGTTGCTGTTGAGTCCTTGCTTGGCAGCAGCAGGAAGCACAGTGTGAGGGAACGCGTGAAATGAGAACATCTCATTTCCGTCACCCCTTATGTCAGCGCTCATCTACGTGCTCGTAACAATTTGCCCATTATAATGGAAATCTACTTCCTCTTTCCAAAAGGAGATGTTTTCTTTTTGGAAAGAGGGAACGAGTTGTGCTTTATTGCTCTTTCAAAATGTTCTCCAATTAAGGAAAGCAAACAAAAACTATTACATAATTGTCATGCAAAGTTCTGGGTTTATGGAGGGTATTCACTCATAGGCTGTGTTTTAACACCCAGTGGAAAATAAAAGTCTAGAGGTAAACTTCTCTTCCTACCCGTGACCAAACAGTCAGGTGGGACTGGTCTCTGCAAACTCAGTGAACTCAGTAGTTGTGTCAATCTGCACTGAAATCAACAACTTCTGCTGAGAAGATGTACTGTACTTAAGACTCTGATTCCTACATCTCACAGCCTCTAGATCTCCAGCTCACAAGGCTCCCAGAGAAGCCACTCTGGATCTACTGGGGCACCTCCTGGGTGGGCAATACAGGCAGATAAAATTAAGCTTAGCTCTGGCTGGCCTTGTGCCAGTCCTGAGCTCATCCTTCTTCCTCAGACTGGCAGACAGGAGTGATGACAAAGCACACTGCCACGACAGAGACCCTACAGTATAAGTCTGTACTAATTACAGGTGATTTGCTGTTGCCCATTGCTAGAAGGTAGGTACTAATTTTTCTGATGTACCCCTATTATGTCCTTAGAATAACATAAGCTCTGACCATCTGGTCACTTGTTTCAAAAAGGTTGCAGTGAGTTAGAAAAAGGAGAGAGAGGAAGGCAGTAAAGACAGTGGAAGGTACAAACAACTTCTCTGCAAGGAATTGCTGAGAGGAGTGACAATTTACCCTTGAAAAAACTACTTGAACACCTACCTGGCCTTGGCCAATCATGCTTTCTTTCTCTGTGCAAACATCAACCCTCAGTCAGCCCATAGCATCACTTATGCTTCCCTCCCTGGGACTGCAGAAAGAAATCCACAGCTAAGTCAGACCCCACCCTAGCACTTGGGGTGAAACATGGGGTTTCCTCAAAACTTCTAGTCTGAACACCAGCTAACCTTGGGAGCTGCAAGGCAGCCAGAGAAGCTGTCTGAAGCAGCACAGCATGGGGCACAGGATTTTTGAAGAGTCACCTTTCTTCCTAGACAAAACTGAATTTCCTCTGAGCAATCAGTGTACTCCAGATCCCTTGGTTTTCTCCAATGTCTCAGTAAGCTGCAGGTTCCCAGCCTTACTGCCTGACAGAAGAACCTCTCATGCATGCTACCACACCAGGCTGCCATAGCTGGCAGCGCCCTTGGATTTAGGCACTGATTAATTACAAACAGGGTGCTGCTGTTTAGGCTGCAGATACATCTGTACTTAGCAAAACAATAAAAATCACTGATGTCCTTCTCTAGAAAAAAACTTCCTGGCAGTAAAAATACATCCCTGTGTGGTTTTGAGACAAGAGCTGAACCCTAAATCCTATCAGTACCTTAAAAAGATGAGATTACTTTAAGACATGGCCCTCAGTTTGGTGCTATTATAACTTTATCCACCAATATGAAATCCACCTCCTAATCAGGACAGGTGGATGAATTTAAAATAGTGCTGATATGCTGCAGCTATCTCCTGTGTTGCTGCATTTCTTCAGAAGACGAAACTAGACAAGATTAATCTGCTGGCCTGATGAAAACAAATTACTTGGGGTAGAGAGGACAAAACCTGCCAAAAGGCGTTTTGATCATTTATATTCCATAAGAGCCTAACAGAAATCACAGCCATTACCACTGTCTGCTTTGTGAAAAGAATTTTGAGTGAAACCTTGCCAAGACCACAGGAATCACAGAGTCATAGAATTGCCTCGGTTGGAAGGGACCTCCAAAAGTCCACAGTCCAAGTACTGCTTTACTAGTTTAAGCCTTCAAACAGCTGGAAACAGTGGTACCTTTGGACTGGGAAAGACTGAAAGCAGAACACTTCAGTAGTATTAGGCTCTGACAGTAGATAAAGGACTTTGGCCAAAGCCTTACGATTTAATCTTAAACTAAGCCAGAGCTGTAAAGGTGGTCAGACAACTGATTCTCCTATAGCTGGAAGCAGATCCCTCCTCAGAGAAACACCTCATCCAACAGCATTCACTTGCCTGCTTTGTCCTGTGCATCCCATTCACCTCGCAGGCTGCTGTGTTTGAATGAAGTGCTGCCACTGATACTCTTCGCTGAGCCCTTCACAGACACGTTGGAGCACTAAACTTTTCTTCAGGCAAAGTAATTTACAGATTATGTAATCTGCAATTATTGACTACTCTGACTATTCTGTTTTATCAGACAAGTGCTTTGTGTTTCAAGAGTAGCCTGGCAAGTTGAATACTAATAAAATAGTCTTGTAATGAAAGTCACCAACTTCACAACTTACTGTCGCCTATTAGGCTGAGGCAGCAGCAGATTGAAAGCTCTCCTCTCTGTTCCAGCAGCTCCCAGAGCTGAGGTGCTGGATTTGGACAACCGCTTCTCATAAAAGTACAGCAGCTACTTTAGACTTTGTGGTGAATAATTCAGACACAGTAAGTCTCCCCATTTAAACATATTTGCACCACCTATCTCAGCAAAGCATTCATCTTCAAAGACACAAACCCAGTTATTTCTTGTTTCATTACAATTCTAATCTTGCACGGACTTAAGAAATTCTGTTTATCATAACTGCATAGAGGAGCCTGAGACTACAAGCGATGGCAGAGATGAAATAACATATCAAAGAAAGAAAGAAAGAAAAGCTTTGATCGATAGGGAAATGATTTTTATACACATCAGAACCAATTTAAAGAATTCTCTAGGATCAATTTAGATAGACAGAAATGCTTCTCAGCATTTATTACCTGTGGAGGGAATATTGATCCCAGTCATTGATTTCTCCTATGCATGGAGAGCAGCATCTGGTTTTGTTGTGTAGAGGTTTTTTTAAAGAAAGATGCTCCAGAGTGGAAAGTATCAAGAAACTACTTCTATTTTAAGGACTTATATTAACCGTTCAACGAACGTCATTACTCAGGGCTCTTAAACTTTACCCAAGAATTGGCAAATTGTAATTTAGCTTAATTTTTGCACATGATTGTTAGTCAATTGCATGTATTTTAAGAGAAGAGGGGGTTTGAAACCTGACTTACCAAAGGCTTCTACTTCCTTACATAGCCCCTTGTACCAAACCTATTTTCTTCCTTGTTCCTCTTTTAAAAGGACTCTCTCTTCATAGTAATATTATAAGTGATGCAACCCTGATGGACAACACCCCCTCCACATTGAGATCTTTTGTCGTGAGCCAATACCACTGGCTCCTCAGCCTGGACACAGCACGACATGGTCTGGGTGATCTTCAGCTTCTGAGTGAGCATTGCCTGTGCTGCGGAGAAATGTGAACTGGATGGGCTCTGAGCCTTACTTGGGGAATGGCAGGAAAACACAGAACTGCTTCACACCAGCTCATGATCTGGCCCACAGTTCTGACTTGGCATGAAACGAGACATTTTAGAAACCTGAATTTTGAGGAACCTTTCTGTGAGGCATAGGATGGCCCATGCCTACACATGCTGCAAGCTACAACTGCAGTGGTTGTGGATGAAATGCTTCATTCCTGTCATACCCAATAGAATGGTATTCACCAGGCAACTGATTTCACCATGCAATAAAGTTGTGCTTTTCTTGTGGTTGTGCTTCTTGTTGCTCTACGAACAGCTTTCAAATAACACCACAATTATTCCTCATTTGCCCAACATACACTGTGCTTTGCTCAGAAATGCAGGGGTTTTATGTCATTATAAGTCCTCCATTCTCAAATGTAAACTGATGCAGTGACAGACTCGATAACAGAAGTTATTAAGCAGCATTCTTTATCAGCACTGGGTGCGCAGAGGGTATCTCCACCAAAGTTATGCTCACTGATTGCAAGTAAAGTTCAGGATTCTCTTACAGCTATGGATCCACATTCATGATCAACTGATGTCATTGCTTTACGTAGTAAGTACTTTCCCAAGAACTAGTTATCATAGGTACATGCCTTCAATGCATGCGCAGTTGAGGCCTTTGATGGTTGCAAAGAGGGTGCTGATGGTCATCTTCACCTTAAACTTTTAACCTTTGTTGTTTGCTAATTGGGATTTGGCCTGAACCAGTTCTCATGCAGCTGTGTTAGCCTCAACAAGCTTGCTTGTTACTTCCTCATCTCCCAGGTCATTCTGTTCTCTTGCAGTCCTTGCCAAGCTTAGTTCTGTAGTCCCTGCTGTTCCAGCAGCCCCTCTTCCCCGTACACACACACCTCGCAGCTCTACATGTCACCTTTTAAGCTGTGTTAGTTAAGCATACTGTTTTATGTTAGTTTTCCATGTCAGAATATAAACTCATCAATATTATCCTCTTGGAAATAATGGCAAACCCTTCCTTTCTTTGCCTTCCCACTGTGTTTATTTAGATCCTTCACAGGGTAAGGGCAGAGAACAATAATTTAAAGCAGGTTACAATTCACTTTAAATCAGTTTTCTAAATATTCTGAGTAATAGGAACCAAAAAGGCAAGCTGAGAAAGAGAGAAGAAAATCCAACAATCTGCTGACACAGGTTTTTAATATATTGGTACCAAAATAAAATCCTTTGTCGTTATCTAATGTAATGCCTTCTTTTCTCTCTCTCTCTCTCTCAATCTCTCTGTCTCTCTCTCTCTCTCTCAGAAGTATTTAAATAGGTAGAGATTTGGCAAAGTCTATTAGGGAAAATTAGCTCATCTCAGTCTGCACTTAAACTCGTGACTCACCTTATGCATGTGAAGTCATTCAATTGAATGTAATCATGTGCTAAAATGATGGCAGGATCAGGGCATTGCAAACAGATTCATTATGGCAATTATGAGTTACAGTACAAGGTCTTACAGTGAACAAACTCACTTTCATTTGGCTTTTGGCAGTGCACTAGCAGCCACTTTAAAGAGAAGGGCAGCCCTGTAGAATGAGTAGGGACCTAAAGTGAAGCTTCCTAGACCCAAATATTCAGAGGATACCGGAAAAGGAAGCATAGACGAGTTTCTCAGACAAATTATTCAATAGACGATTACAAACAGAACACATTAACACTCAAACTACCCAGGCAGTGTGTTAAAAGAAGTTCCATCATTCTCTTTAAAAATCTGTGTGTAGAGGTTTGGACAAGGAGCGTGGGGCAGGACGTGGCTTTATGCACTGCGCTCAGAAGAGTAAGGGTGTGGAGCAATGGCTTGGCCAATGGTAAAAGAGGACTTCTCTAAATGTCTTCCTGAGTGGAAAATGTGACCCAGATGGAGGGCCATTATCCCGAGAGCTTAAGCAGATCTCAGAACTTGACAAATCCCTTTGTAATCAAAAAATCAACAGAAAGTCACTCAGAGCAAAGAGAGCATTTATGTGATGGAAGAAAATCCTTTCTATAAAAGAACTTAAAACCTTTTCCTAAGGATTTCTACACGCAGACTATTAGTGGAAAGCTACCTTTCAGCTGGACTTAAGCTTGTTTATTTTAGAGTTGAGTTGGCCTTTTGGTAGCATTTTGAATTGTCAAAACAAACCAGAAAGTATTACAGCAGAAACTTTTGGAGCAGAGTCTGCAAGGACTGAAAACCTTTCTGGATGAGTTAATGTGGGATGGTTGCATATTCACAAAATTAATATATTGAGAATAAAAGGACAACAATCACCATTATCTGTCTGGGTTGGGGTTTTATTTTCATGACAATTTCTACCCCAGAAGAATATTTGTCTGCATATTTGTCCAGATTTCAGTGTTACCTAAGAATGTGGGCACATGTGAGGGTCTGTGCGCACCTACCTTGAAGGAATAAAAACCAGATAAGAGAAAAGGCAGTTGAGATAATGGCAGAATCCCTTGGAGTGCTACTCTTGATGAGACCTCAGTCGTACCAAACTCTTCCAAAATCTCAAAAGGAAGTATTTAGGGGTTTCTTTATTTAGGAAGTATTTAGGGGTTAGAGGGGAGGTGCTCAGTGGCTCTGCAACAGCGTCCTTGATGCTTGTTGGCTGAGGAACTTGGGAGAAGCTGACATCAGTACTGTTGTTGCTGCAGTTGTGTTTGAGCTGCCCTGGGCAACAACATGACCAAAATGTTGAATTTTAAAGTTCTGCATGAGAATAAAGCACTGAAGGAAAGGAGTCAAGAGCAGGATCATCTGATGAACTCCAGAAAGGAATAAATCATCATAAAATTATCGGCAGAATTTGCCAAGCTAGAAGCTCCACTCACTAAGAAACTTTCTGAAGGACTTTTTGTGTGACAACTTTAGAACATGGTTGAAGTTCAAGGCAAAATCTTAATCTAAAACTTGCTCTAAAGATTTTCTCTTCTGTTAAACCTGTGGAAGCAACATACCAAGTCCTGTACTGGGTGGAATATTATCATCTCTATAATTGCTGTTTTAAGGGTCTTAGAGGAAAAAACCCAAGTTGTGCTTACGTTAAATAAAAATTTTCATTAAGAAAAAGAAAACTAAGTGCTGTGTTAACTTAGAAAACTTAAGTCACAGCAAAACTGCTGTCATCACAAACTGAAATGTGTTTTTGTTTCTTCTAGAATGTCTCTGGGTATAGATTCAGGAGTAGAAACACTCTCTCCTCAGAACTTCCTACTTTATTGTAAGTATTTTACGCATCAGCATGTTTTACTTTAAAGAATTCAGTGAAACAGAACAGTGGATAAAGCCAAGAAGAATTCAAGGTATGCAGGAACATGGTTCTGACTGCTGGAAACACCATTTTAAAAGCAGTCAGAGACTAGAAGGCAACCTTTTTATTAATATTCTATTCTTTCTCTTTTCCCCACTCTCTATTTTCAGATGCCTGGAGTCATTCAGTTAAAGCCTCTTTGATCTTCCTTCCTTTCCCAACCAATAAGATGGATATGCTTGTGTTGCAGGAGATGAGACCAGGATGTGAACACTGATTTATTTTCCCTGGGACAGCATATGCATCATCTTTTCCATTAACTCTACAAGAATGACCAGATGCGTAATCATTTTTTGACGCAGAGCAGGTTCCATCTCATCTCACCTTGCCATCCTGAGATGAGCAGTTAGTTCATCTGGGCTCCTTCTGCAGCTACCGGTGAGAAAAACTCCCTCTTCAAAAGCACTCACCCTGCCTCTGGGAGACAGCTATCACAGGGGATTGTCTCTGTGCACTGACTACAGAGCGACTCTGCAGCACAGTTCCCGACAGCTGAGCCAGGGTGAGATGAAATCCCACTCAAAACTTGTAAACAGGCACCTCAAAGAAACTCTCAACAGAAATTCCCCAATTTGCACGGCTGGCAGATTCTGGAAATGGAGCTAGGCAGCACCTGTGCACATCTCCAGGTGCTTAAATACCACCAAAAGTCAGACACACATAGGCAACAAACTCAATTAAACCAGAGTCTTAATAATTTGGTGTAACTCTCCTGCTGTGGGAACAACCTGTAATTCAAGCAGCATTTGGTAACAAAGCAGATCCTGTGCAACGTCAACATTTTGCAACCCCATTAACTTGGAGATAATGGACTTGTCTCTGCTATAATTCTAGGCTTATTGAAACAGACTGTAATTAGCACTTCCTTTTTTATACAAATCTCTTGACCCCAAGAGCCAGCTCTTGCACCAGAACTAATAACCACTGCAGGTGATCAAAGCCAGAGATGAAGGTGGACTCAGACTAAAGCGTTTGCTCATGCAGACCTGGAAGCCAAACTTGGTTTTACTTGTAGACTTCAAGCAGGGATTGTGCAAACCACCACTTCAGAGAAAAAGCACTTTTGAGGAAAATTCATATTTATCTTGCTTTGCTTCACAATGTTCTGCCTAGATGTTTTATCTCTGAACATGCTCATCACAGACGAGTTCAGTGTTCTTATGAGCCCAGATGAGAGCAGAAGCTCTGGGTAAACACTACGGATTCCTAACGCTTCTTGCACTCATCAGTCTTTTTTAGCAAATAAGATCAGGAAAACATTTCTGTTCTGTCCTTAGAGCTAGTTTTTTGTTATCATTATTATTTCAAGCTTAGCAGATGATCTCATGTAAATGGATCCTGCATTTTGTCAAGCAAAATCCTCCCCTACACAATGCTCCCTGGAGAGGAAGACTGATGCAGGGCTGGTTAAAGCTCTGCTGAGACAGCTGGAAAAGCCAAGCATGGATCTGCTGTGGTGTTTGCCTCCAGCTTAGCCTGTGGTTACCCTCCTGACTTTTTCATGCCCAGACTATTGTAGCTCTCTGGACGCTTTCTATAGTGTCTGGATAGGGATGAGTGGAATGAAATGTGCTCCACAGATCTCCACTCTCCATTCACTCATAGCTTCAACAAATTACCTCATTTTTAGGTAGAAAAACAGATGAGTTCAATGCCATCCTTAATCTTTTGGAACTTCAGCTTTTCCAACCATTAAGTTGTTTTCTTTTGTCTATTTATAAGATTTTCAAGATGAGAAGCCTGGTGAGTGTCAGAGGAGGGTTAGGTTGGATGTCAGGAAGCCCTTCCTCTTGGGGAGGGTGATCAGAGCCTGGAATGGACTGCTCAGGGCACTGGTGGAGTCCCCATCCCTGGAGGTGTTGAACTAGGGCCTAGCTGTGGCCCTTAGTGCCCTGGTCTGGCCAATGTGGTGATGTTAGGTCCTGGGCTGGGCTGGATGAGCTCAGAGGGCTTTTCCAGCCTTAGTGATTCTGTGTTTTTTCAATACTAACCAATGCAGCCCTTCGGATATTCCCTACACTATCATGATGATATTCACAGATGCACAGAATTATCGAGTCTGGAAAAGACCTTCATGTGAAACTGTGTGATTACAAAGTGACTTAACTTTCTTCCACATTACAACTAAACAGTATTTTACCATAGTAGTAAAAACAGACAGACATACAAGAAGACTCCAACCAAACAGAAGTAGAAAAACAGGCTTACTAAGTTCTTCTCCAAGTAAAAGCTCAAACAAAGAGTCTACTTCCAACAAAAGCAAGTTATTGTCAACAGTGGCATCTCTATCAGGCTTGTTCCCTTACCTAAACATTCCTATTACTGTCATTCCTCAGGGTTGTCATATTCCTTGCTCTGACAGCACAAACACTAGACTGTAAAATCTGTCAAAGAGGCCAGCTGATTTCCTACATCCTCTGACATTTGCAGGTCTTTAATATCAGGCTGTCAGAACCTAAGGGGGGAAAGGAAGGTGCTTTCCTGACTACCTGTTACTGTGACTACCACCACACACCCTCTAATCACTACCCTTACACCACTATAAAATCCTGACTTGGATGCCCTTGGAGTCCCATGGAAGTGAATGCTGCTGGCATAGATCTATCTGAGAAGTCAGCTGGCTCACTCACCCATGGAGCTCTGTTTGCAAGGGGAAGCTTTCACATTTTGTGCAGCTGATATAGTTATTTCTTAAACTTTCTTCTGTGACTTTTTTCTCTCTCTAATTTTTTTTTGAGGGGAGCTGCAGTAGATGTAACAATTATCCAGGGACAGGCATAGGTGAAACTCAGTGGCTTAAAATAAATCTCTCAGTGCCTGGGTGGTTCCATTTTGGTTTTGGCTATGCTAATACAGCAGAGGATCTTAGGGGCCAGTGAGCATTTCATGATACAAAACTTATTTGATTCCACAGTGAAATGAACCCCACAGAAGAATGAGATAAATCAGACCCCAAGAGCAACGGCCTTTAAATGTTTCCAGCACTCATGGCACAAGGAGAAGGGTATCTGCTAATAATTATCCTTGGATAGGACTTTCTGAAACTCCTGATTTAGCATCCCACTTCATAGAATCACAGAATCACAACAACATTTAGGTTTGAAGAAGACTTGCAAGTTCATCAAGTCCAACCATTAAATTACAGAAAGTCCTGGGTTGGAAGGGACCTCCAAAAGGTATCCTGTTTAACCGCCCTGCAGAGAGCAGGGACATCCTCTGCTAGATCAGAGCCTTGTCCAGTCTCACCATGAGTATCTCCAGGCAAGGTGCCTCAACCATCACACTGGGCAACTTCATAGCCAAAAAAAATTTAAGAGCTGGTTAAAACATTTCACAGCCCCCAGACCTGAGTGCCGCCCCAAGATGTAGCTGTCCCTGCTATTGCTAACAGTCAAATGAGTCGCACAGTGTGACAAGGCTCCACAGAAGCCACATAGCCAATGGAGTCAGGAAACCTCTTTGCAAGAACAAAGAGAGTGATAAGCAAAGCACTTACTTCCAGGTGGTACGAGTCAGGTAAGCAGACAGAAACCATACATGGACTTTTGTGTAGCTTTAAGTGACTGTATTGATGTTCCAAGAGTTTCTATTTACAGAGAAGGGAACAAAAATTTAGGTCTTTAGGACTTTAATTACCAAAGAACATTTGCTGCAGGAACTTAATAACTGTTACCTGCATGAATCCATGAACTGCTTGCAAAAGCATTAGTGCGGAATCAACAGACTTGTGGCTGAGGCCAAGGCAGGACAGGTCTGAAGATCAGTTCCAGGAATGGCCTTACTTCTTGTCAGTACATGACATTCAATTCTCCTGTGCTCTCCATCTGCAACAGAAAGCATCATCTCTCCTTTACTCAGCACACACTATCACAGTATCACAGTAATGATGAGGCTGGAAAAGACCTTAAAGATCATCCAGTCCAATCTAAACCCAACCAAGTAAACCTAAACATCTGACATCTAGATCATGCCACTCAGCACTTCATACAGCCTAACCTTGAACACCTCCAGGGACCCAACCACCTCCATGGGCAGCCCGTTTCAAAACTCATCTCCATAGGCCAATCAGGGTGGCAATGCTTCCAGCTCACCCAGTAGAGCCTCTAGGCATCATTGAAACAAAAGTGCTGATTGCTGTAGTCAACAGCAGATCTCCTGGCTGTGTGTGCACACAGGGCATCACTGAACCGTGGGAGGTAGCACACACTGTAACTTCCCTGGGCCAGCCTGCTCCTCCTGCATGCCAAGTCACTCTCACCTCTCGTCAAGTAATGGCTGAATACTGTAAGGAAATACAGCCTGGCTGCTGTTCTCACGGTAATGACTGCTGCTGTCAAGTATAACAAATGCCCTATGTCATAACGGCATTTACGACACCAGCCCTGAACCACTGGATAGCATCCAATAAAAATCTATGGTGAGGTAATGGGACATCGCTAGAGTGTTGAAAAAGAATCCAGGGTTAATGTAGTTCTTGTAGTATACACAGAAGAGCTTGTACTACTACAGCTAAGTGATAGTTAAAAACCAAACCATCTTGTAGACATTGTGTAGATTTATGGTGCTTCTCATGCAGCTCCTTGCAGTGCTCCCTGCCAAGGTTCTACATGGGGTCAACACTTTTGACTGTTCTGTGGCATGTCCTACGCTTCGAGTGACTGAAAGATAGGAGCTGTTTTTCACTGGTTGTCCTGAACTGACTGGTACATTGCTGCTTTTACTCAGAGCCACAAAATACTTGTAATTCTTTCTGGATTATTTCATCCTTTGCCTGAGAAGCCAGCACAGGTCAGGTCTGAACAAGTTTGTCTCAGAGCCTGCAAACTGGCTGGTCTTTCAAGCCCAAGCCCATGACATATAACAGTTTCCAAAATGAAAATGTCCTACTAGACTCAAGTAGTCTCTTGTGTATTGGGTTAAGATGTAAAATGTGCCTTGACCTGTGCTCCCTTCCCTTGCACTTGCCATTCGCAGAACTGGTGATTGCTTAGGGACATTAGTTGCTCTATCCTGTGCTGGAAGAGTCAGTTACATATTAAATTCATGGAGGTAAGGCTTTGTAAATCCAACCTATCCCTTTCCTAGGGAGGCATAAGCATGGGTAGCTTACACTAGTTTTATTTAAATCCAGGTTTCCAAAGCAACCCTGAGAGATTTCTACCTTTCATTGGCTGGAAGACCTTGATTAATACTCAGGCTGTTCCAGTCTGCAAAAGAGGACAGATTGCAGTCTTCACCACCACTGTATTATCTTTCCTTACTGCTTTTTCTACTTTTGTGTCTTGTTTACCCCACAGTGATAGGAGGTAATTCTAGCTTGTAAGAATAACTGAAAGCAACTCCCAATGTGTATTTTTCATATCTCTAAATAGAGAGTTTTCTACATCCTTCCTGTCTCCTTCCAGTTGACCCCAAAAAGCTTCTGGTGAATACCTCACTTTCTTTGAGGTAAAAAAGGGAAGAAGACCTCTAGTAGGTCTTTTCCTTCTCCACCAATAGTTTTCTTTCCTGGAAGTTGTAGTGAAGGTCTACACCTACCCACAGTGTTGTTCTCAGTGTGTCTTCATTCTTCTATGTTGTCTTCATCTTCCACACCAGTTCAGTTCTTTACACTCTTGTTCCTTCATCTTCTCACCTATGCTTCAGCTGGTCCTATTGCAAGCCATGGATTTCAGTGACCTGGAATTCTAGTGACTAGGATAAACTGTATCCTTTACCTTGTTCCAGACCTGCCCCCAAACCTGCTTTTTTCCTGACATGTTTCCCCCTTGAACCACTGGCTTGCATTTTGTGTTTTGCAAGTTATGGGTTCTTTTGGTGGCTTCTAAAAAAAAAGTCTTTTTCATTTAACTTCTTAACATTTAACATTTTTCATCTAACTTCTTAACACAATGAGGCTTCTGTAAGTAATCCTCCTGGATTACTAAGTCACCTCCATGACTACTCCAATAGGACAAAAACAATGATCCTATGGAAAATCATCTCTAAGCTCCATTGCAATGTGAAGTGAATTCTATTCTGTCCTTATTAATAGAATCATTGAATTATAGAATCCTCATGGCTGGAAAGGACCTCCAGGATCATCAAGTCCAGCCGTCATCCCAACATCTCCCCAACTCCTGGACTATGGCCTCAAGTGCTCTAGCTACTTGTCTTTTAAGCACTTCCAGGGATGGTGACTCCATCACCTCCCTGGGCAGCCCACTCCAGTGCTGAGACACTTTGTCAGGAAAGAACTTAGTGTCTAATTTAAACCTCCCTTGACACACCTTGTGGTCACTTTGCCTCATCCTGTTGTTAGTAATATGGAAAAAGAGACCAGCACCAGCCACACTACAACCTCCTTTGAGGTAGCTGTAGAGAGCCATAAGGTCTCCTTTCAGCCTTCTCTTCACTAGAACTAAACAACCCCAGTTTCCTCAACCTCTCCTTATAGGACCTGTTCTCCAGACCTCTCCCTCACCAACAAGGCCCTTCTCTGGCCTCACTCCAGCACTTCGATGTCCTTCTTATACTGTGGCACCCAAAACGGGACACAGTACTCCAGGTGCAGTCTCACAATCCTACATGGAACCAGACCTATTGCAACATCCAATTTTTACTGTCAAAGCACAAGTCTTATTCTTGCAGAGACATGGTTTGGGACAGCAGTGCCTGTCGAAGAACTTAGTAGCTGCCTTCTGCACTGCAGAACTGTGGATCTGCATCAACCTTGATGGTTCTTGGAACTACCCACTCCACCTGCTACTACTCCAACTGCTCACTTCCCATGAAGTTCACTCTGGTTATACAGTGGGACAGAGAAACCACCAAGCCTCTGTCTTTTGTCTTTGCTGTCACACCAGGCATCTACACATTCTCCTCTGGTAAACGACAAAGATTGACATGAGGGCAGAATCCCAGAAAATTATCTTCTATACAAGGGAACTGGGTCAGGTTGTGCCCTCCACTCTCAATACAACATTATACTCCTGAGATTCCATTCACAGCCATACAGATCTCTTTAATTTTGATTCACCAGGTAAATTCCACAATGCAGTTAACATTTGTTATTAACTTTGAATAAGCTCTCTGATTAAACCACCTGATGCTTCCATGAGATGATTCTTTGGTGTCTATTTTTCCTTCCCACTGTAAGTTAAACCTTCGGATGTGCCTTCAAGCTGAAAATTCACATAGCTTCATTCAATTATATTTCTTCTGGGCTTCAAAACTAGTTCTAATTTTCCCAAAAGGTTGTGACACTCAGGAGTGAGTTTATATCACAGCAATTCCTCCACTTTCATACCCACACTCTTTCTGGGTCCCATTTATATCTCCTACGGTTTGATTCATAGAATCAGAATGGCTGCAAAGGACCTCCAGGGTCGTCAAGTCCAACCCTCATCCCAGCATCTCCTTAACCCCTAGACTACAGCCTTAAGTTCTGTATCTGCTTGTTCAGATTCAGCTCCTGTTTTCCTTAGCCAGCACTTAGACTGACCCTGGTCATGATGCACAGTACATGCCATTCCCAATGCACTGTGTTGCACTGGAGAGCAGTGAGGAGAGGACTTCTGGAGGAAGCTTGGTCACGTCCTCTTTCTCCATCTCCTCCGGCTCACAGGGCTGTTTCTCACACTTTTAACCTCCCTTATCTCTCACAGTGTTTTGTTCCCTGCGAAGCAGGTTTTTCCAGAGCCAATAGGCTCAGCCCTGCCCTGTTATATCCAGCTGGTACCTGCTGTATCTGGCCCAAGCAGCCCCAGCCTCACCTCAGACAGGTCCTGCAGTCCCCTTGCCAGTGCTGGGCTCTACAGCAATTCCTCTGCTCCTCACCTGGGCAAAATGTGTGCTTAAGATTTGTCATTAAAATACCCATTCACCCCACAGCCTTCACATACTTCACCAACCACAGCAACTGCAAAACCAGCTCCTCACACGAAGAGCAGATGGCATCATGCCAGCACCACAACGGTGGGCAATATTCTCCATGTACAGCACTGACCCTCAGCCTTTCACCTCTTCACTAGAGCAACAAAATCCCAATTATTAATCCGTCTGCTGAAACCCAATGGACTGGTGTCACACACACCCTCACCCCTGCAATTCCATCTACATTTATGGTTGGACTTGATGATCTCGGAGGTCTCTTCCAACCTTAATGATTGATTGATTGATTGATTCTAAAACATTTGCCAGGGAGTTTGTTCAGTTTCACAAGAGCTTTAGCAACACAAGCGAAACACCCATGCCAGGCTGCCTAAATGGAATTTCAACAAGTACTTTTGAACAGAACCTCTTCCCAAAATTGTTTTTCTGTAATTGGAAAACATCTTTCAAATGGAACCACTTAGCATAGCTCTGAATTGTATCCAGAATGGTCATAAACTGCTGCTCACAGGCTAAGGGCCAAGATTTTAACTTCAGATATAAATGTGGTAGCAGATGCCAGTACTACTAACACTGAAATCTGGCCTGATAAGCTTGATTTTAAAGCTGTTGTTTCTTTGTTCGTGTTTCTGCCTGTAAAATCACAGAGTGTGTTTAAAGCAGAGCTCATGACTTTGGAAACACTTGCCATGAAAACTCTTATCCACCCAGGCTTCTCCTCTGTCTCAATCCTATCATAACCTGAATAGCTTGTAACAGCCTTCTCCAGAATTGCTTGCTCTTTATGAGCAATAAACCGGTCAAAACCTCAGCATTAGCTTCAAGTCCTTCCTCAACACATCTCAGTATATACCATTGTGCCACTTCTCTGGCACCTCCAGTGAAGCATCTTTATCTGCTTTCCTGACACCCACTACTCTGTCATGGTGCCCTTCCCAGCGCACATCATGGCTACCGAGATCATCGCTGCTCACCAGCCTCCACTCTTTAACTACACAAATTTCAACTTACTACAACTTTCTGTAAGTTCAGAAGTCTGAACAGGGGCAGATGCTGCAGGTGGCTTCACAGGTGTCAGCAATAAACTAGGAAAGGAGGAGAGAGGGGAAAATTGCCTCTTATATGGCATTAACCTGTTTATTCTTGTTTGACCCCAACATCAAGAACACAACTCTACAGACAGCAACCTTACTACCTCTTCTGTCTTCACTCTATCTGAACTATCAAGGTATGGCTGAGGTTTCTGGAATGACTTTGGGCACCAAAATCTCAGCTTCTGCTAAAAGTTATTTCCATTTGGCATCCAATCCTCAATCATATTTATGGTTAATGCCCCTGGTGCAGTAAGAGTTGCCCCAATTGCACTGCACAAGCACTGCAGTACATTATCAGTGGCCTGGCTGCAGACATCAAACAAAATACAGACTTGAGAGCGGTGCAGCTAATGACCACTTAGCAAAGCAATGAAAGCTTCAGGAAGGGATGGAGCCTAAGGAAAAATGTAGTTCCTGTATTAACAGCAGCTGTTCTGAGCTAACAAGGATAAGAATTCCAGCAGACAGACATAATGACTACAACTAATTTGATGTTATTTATTTCTATATTCCTACTGGTGGAATATTTTGTTCCTTACAATTTTAAAATTTATTTTAAAAATTATAAATTGTGGTTAAATTACTGATTATATCTCCGGTCCTAAAGTCACCCAGTAATTGCAATAAGCAGTATTAGAAAATCATGTAACTCTCAGAATCACTCTTATGACTCTTTTTGTCATTACAAATACAGTTTCATTTCACAGAATCCCAGAATTACTGAGGCTGGAAAAGATGTGCGGAAAGAACCAGAGACTCTTTACAGAGTATCTAGTATGTAATTTATTGTCACATGGGGGCTTGCACCTCCACAGGCATGCACCCCGATTTCAGCTGAATGCTCAGCTTATATTATGGAAAAGGTAATAAATAGCCTCTCGTTACCTAGAGTTTAAGTATCTCTAGTTACATTAAATTTGTTAGCTAAGGTAATCCTATGATCCTATAGTCCACTCCATCAAGCCCCACCAGGGCACTATGGGCCACAGCTAGGCTGTCCTTAAACACCTCCAGGGATGGGGACTCCACCAGTGCCCTGGGCAGTCCATTCCAGGGTCTGATCACCCTTTCTGTGAGGAATGACTTCCTAACATGCAACCTAACCCTCCCCTTTAAACAACCACTGCCATCAGAATCACTTTAAGGACACAAGAGCCATCTGCAAGATCTTCTCTCCCTTGCAAAACCTTCAGCTGCAATGGGATTCTTTTTATTGTTGTTATTATTGAGGCTGGAATAGACCTCTGAGTTCATCTAGCCCAGCCCATGACCTGGCATCATGACAATTTAAAGGTAATCTTCTAATTCACTGTGTTCAAAAGCAATGATGACAAGAGCACATTAATTTAGGAATCAGTTGCATGTCTCAGAAACACACTAGATCCAGGCCTTGACCACAACACATTCGTGTGTTGTTAAGTGAATGACTGGGGAGTGCCTCGGCGCATCCACTTGATTATCTAATGCAGTAGGGTTTAATTTGCTAATGAAAATCACAAAGAGCTTGGATGCTGAAGACACGCTGGCTTGTGAACACCCAGCACAGTGCTTGGGATCATGCAGATACTCTTCCCTGTATCTGCAGATGTATTGGTGGTGAATTGGTTATGTGCAGCAGCAATACTGAGAGATGCCCTTTGAGAGGAATTTAGAAAGGGAGATGCAGGAAGAAGCAGCATCAGTGAAGCCATCCTGTGCACCACACCATCATAGCTTCTGCAGGTGCCTCCTGGCTCGATGAGATACACCGCTACTTTCCAGGAAATCTGGGATCATTACATCCACAGTTTCAGACAGAAATGATTCTCTCTAAATTGAAGAAGCAGGGCAGGGTGTGGGTGGAGGGGGTGGGGGAAGGAAACCCACAGATACTGAACTCCCATTGTTTTGGATGCTAACAAGAGATTCTACTTAAAAATTAAAATCGCATTTTCCCTCAGTGCCTGCATATCCATAATTCAAATACTCGTGTCAGCGAAAGCTGTTCAGTGTTGGATCTGAACGAACAGAAGTCAATGGCAAGTTCAGGATTAGGACCTGGATCTCTTTTTCAGAATATTAAATCATGTCAGAAAACCTCCTTTCGAAATTCTCTTAGTGCTACACAGATCACTTCTCATCACTTCAGCTGCTTCAACAGGACGCACAAAGTAAGACTTGAATCAACTGAACGGCACGGGCGTATTACAAGCAGTGAGCAACCTGTGTGTGCAGTTCCTGTGCCCATTTGTCTTCTGCACAACAATATTTCAATCTTGTCTTCATTAGTAACTTGTACTGTGTTTGGATTAATTATTAAATGAGAAAGAGTATCATTAGACATGGCAAAGATTAAAAGCTTGCAAATGGAGAGGTATAATTCCCTTATGGAGGCTATTGTACTCCATGCCTCTGCTGCTCAAGCACTGAAACTCTCCCTCTGTATCTCAGGCAGGAAAAATAACATCCTCCTTTTTGATACCTTCAAGCTGCCAGCTTTAGGTAGTCTGAAAACAGAACATACTCTCCTGATAGCTTTACATTATTTATTGATATTAGCTGTGTCTCACTGGTCTGCCCTATGGAAAAGGAGAGCTCTCCTTGTTTCAAAGTCAGCAAAACCTGGCCTAGGTTTGAAGTAGGACAATAATTGAAGAAATCAAGCCTGAGTAGGGATTCGTTGAAGAATACTAATGATTGTTCCTTCAACTTCAGCTCACTGTGATTTTATACTCAAGGCAAGGATAAAAACCTGAAACAACTGCAAATTAACCTGGTTTTATCGGGACTGGTAAATTATTCTGAAGTGTGTAGTATCAATTAAGAGGAATGAGCTGCTCAAATTGTTTCTGGCAGGAGAGGAAAGTTCTGTTTGAAGGCCACAGGCATAAAAGATAAAGAAGTGCATCAAATTAAGCAAGAGGTCACTCAGGTAAGAACAAAACAGAGGGAGTGTTAAAAAAACCCCACAAACTATGATTAAGTGAGCTAGGAGCTAGGCAGCAGTAGCACCAGGGGACAGGGGAAATTCCGTACCAGGAGAAATGGGGAATTACAGAACCACAGAATGTTAGGGATTGGAAGGGACCTTGAAAGATCACTCAGTCCAATCCCCCTAGATCCAGAACACAGGTACATGTTCAGGCAGGTTTTAAACATCTCCAGAGAAGGAGACTCCAACAACCTCCCTGGACAGCCTCTTCCAGGACTCTCTCACCCTCACTGTGAAGATGTCTCTTCTTGTATTTAGGTGGAACCTCCTCTGTTCCAGCTGACACCCATTGTCCCTTGTCCTATCATTGGATGCCACTGCTAAGAGCCTGGCTCCTTCCTTCAGGCACCCACCCTTTCCACCTTTATCAACATTAATGAGGTCACACCTCAGTCTCTTTTTTTTTTCCAAGCTAAAGAGAACCAGCTCCCTCCAGCCTTTCCTCATCAGAGAGATGCTCCATGCACTTCATCATCTTTGTGGCTCTGTGCTGGACTCTCTCAAGCAGTTCTGTGTCCTTCTGGAACTGAGGGGCCCAGAACTGGACACAAGATGCCAGATGTGGTCTCATCAGGGCAGAGTAGAGAGAAAGGAGAACCTCTCTGGAGCTACTAACCACTCCTCTTCTAATCCACCCCAGGGTACCATTTGCCTTCTTGGTGACACAGGCACATTGCTGGCTCTTGATGAATGATACCCAACAACATGGTGGGGTGGCTAAGAACAGTGTTGACAGCAAAGGATGTAAACAACAGAAAGAAGCTTTAGATCCCTTGAGTGGGATGAGAAACTGTATTTTTGCTGATTGATATGAGTCTTCTAAGAAGAGCAGATAAGCAGAGTCAGGGAAGAGGCAGGACAAACAGTTTCCCAAGTAAGGGCAATAGTATCCCAAGATGAACTGTGAATCAGTTTGCCCATATGTTCTGGCCACGATTCAGCATTCCTGTTTCCCACTCCTATCTACTCTGCAGTTTCAAGGCAAAACACAAACGAGGACCGTGTTGTGAATACACCCCATTTGCTTAAAGAACCGTGCTTTTCTCATCCTGTTTGTATGTGGCTGAACTTTATGAGCTGCATTTATATTGCCTAGTTTGCACAGTCTGGGGCCAATCTGGGTGTTTTAAGTAAGAGTTATTCATTTAGCAGGAGCAGGTAATTCACTGGCTCTGTGAATTGTTTAGGCAAATTCCCTGCACTGTCAAAGCTTTTGCTTCTTATGCTCTAATGCAGCTTATCTATTACTCCGTGAAATGCACACACACAATCCTTTGCTGCATCCTCACAGCTAGAAACCTAAATTCTGGATTCTGAAATTATTCAGGATTCTAAAATGATGACATCAGAGGCAAAATACTAGCATCATCAAGTCCTCAAAGTCATCTTTCTCTGGTCCCATGGCTGTTAAGGTCAAGATTTCTGATTGCAGGGACCTGATGCAGAAAAACTGCATGTTTTGTATTGGATTTATTCCTGTGTTATTAAATCTTGGTTGTGCTTCACCCAGGTCACGTGTCACATTGTGAACTTATTTCACGCCACAATGGATCACATAATCAAAAGTCACTACTCCCATTGGAAATGGTCACTTGCAGCCCTGGGAGTGAATGATACTTCCGATCTGAGATCCTACGATGGGAATGAAATTCGCTGTAAGCTGGCAATTACATCTGGCCCTCTGCTGTGAAGATACAGGCACTCAGAGACAAGAGTGTCAATACCCTGTTTATATTTTTGTAAGATAGGGGGAATTCAATTTTACTGGGCTATCTCTCGGTGACTTTCTGCAACTATGCATCAGCACAACTTTCTTTCACTTTTTATTTTAAAGATAAATTGCTTGGTGCACTATCAAGGATGCTTAGAATTTAAGAATAGAACCTATTACTCTGTCACTCTTCCAGAGACGCAGACCTTGAAGAGTCTGAAGAAGTAGTCTTTACATGACAGCATAATAAGGATGCCAGGCCCCCTCCCTCCTCCCCCAGTCCTCTTGAACTACATTTTCCCCAGCAGGGAAAATTAATGCACTTCAAAAGTTCTAACGTGCCAGAAAACACACATTGGCTATCAGCATGGTTTTCTTACAACAAAGCATTGTGGAAACCACAATCATACTCAACTGTTGTATAAACCATTCCTCTTCCTTCTTTATATCAGAACAAATAAATAAACATTAAAAAATGCTTCATAATGCTTTTACTGGGTAGCATTAGATTTGCTAGTGAAGTGTGGAATATTTTTCTTCTCCTGCTATTAAATTTCAAAGACATACTCCTTAGGGCTTGTCTTAAGTCTGTCATCTGCACTGCTAGGAAAGGCTCTTAACACTTGGACAGCTTCAGCCCTCCCCTTGGATCCCACCAGCAAATCAATCAAAATGGCAGCAGCTCTCCTCGATGCTGCCTTTCAGCAGCGTGCCAGAAAATGTTTGTGTTTCATCACTGCTTAGCTGGCTCTTGTCATCGCTGGAGAGTTGTCGGTATCACTTAGCAAGTGGGTGATGCGCACAGAGGGGTTATCTCCATGGTGCCAGGGGAAGAGAAGTTTGGTTATCTGATGACAGCAAAGAGACTGTCTGGGATCTCGCAAAGGATGGGGAACACAGAAAAAAGTCAGGGAACTTACTCAAGGTGGAATAGTAAGAGGAAGAAAGAAAAGAGAATAAATGAAAAGGAAACGGAGAAGAATATAACTAAGAGGAAAAAGATAAAGGATTAATAAGTATGAATCAAGAACAGGAACACCAAACACACTAGAACAAATAAATGGAGACAAAAGGAAACAGCAGATTCCACTTTAAAATAAGAAGCAAAATACCATTATTGATGTTCTTCTGCCTGCCAGTACCTTCTGTACCTTTTCCTAGCTGTGTGCACAGTGCTCTATATCAATTACTGGCCATAGGTGGAAAACAAAGGCGAACTTCAGGGAGAAAAGTGGTACCATTTTCTGATTTGCTGAGGGTGGTAAACTTCACTTCCTGGTGTTTTAAGGATCTCAGGAGAAGTTCAAGGTACAGAGCATGCTGAAAAAAGATGCCATCTGTGATGATTCATGTCAGCCTGAAGGGAATCTGTTCAGACCACTAAGATGTTTGTGGCATTGATTTGCCTCAGTTCAGGGAAATACTGGGACTCTACGTAGCAAAACAATTCTCTCTTCAGCATAAGGCATATGATAGAGAATCAGAAACCAGTTAAGAGATCTGTGAGGAATCCAAGAGTTCAGAATTCTAACAGGGACTTGTTATAAAAGGGCTGAGCCCAAGTTAAGAGTCTTGCCAGTGAAATGGGAAGGTCTAGTGTTAAAAAGAATAGCTCAAATCTGAGTTTACAATGTCTCAGTAGAACAAGAGTAGCACAGCATCAACTAAGGGCTTTATAATCTGAATTAGTTCTGTAGATCCAGAAGTGTCTTTTGGGGAAAAATGAAGACTATCAAATAGAGGATTCCACTGACTGAAAGCAGAGAGGCAGCTACTATATATTTCAGAAGAGCTGACTGGTCACAGAAGTAAATGCTGCTTTCTTGGAGTTGGAAGTGGAGAAGGCAACTGTTAATTGGCAGTAGTTCAAAGCGCTGCCAGTTTCCTGATTAGCTTCCTTAGAAATAAACCAAACAGAGACAATGTCCCCATCACTGAGCAATAGTTTCAGCTGTGCAAGTCATGTTATTTCATGTTTAAAGGAGGGTGGGTACATGGTTATATCATTAAAAGGATTGCTGACAGCTTACGTTATTAATGGTCCCAAATATGCCTGCTGCCATCTGTGATGGGCGAGACAGGAGTAGGCAGTGAGCTGCACTGAAGTTACAGTTCCTGAGGATCCTTAATGAAAAGGCAGATTTTTTTCAAAGAACAGGCTTCTTTGTGGCCCTTAAGAACACTCTTGAAACGAGTTGTCTGCTTGGTAAAATATGGTAATTTCACAGGAAAGAGCCGCTATTCTAAGGAGTAAAGACACAGTTTGCCTTTACGAATGCATTTTCATTACAAACAAGTCTGGTGGGAATCATGTGTGAAAGCAGTACAGCAAACCAGACCTAGGAGGTTTGGCAACCTATACAGGTAGCGCTGTGCCAGTCTGCAAAAAGCTGCAGTCTCTGCTTGCCTCGCTTAAGTGAATGTCCACGATGCCAGGCACCTGCACAGCACCAAACAGATGTGCCAGAAAACTGCAAGGCTGCTCATACTGACATGCAGGGCAGCACTGCAAGCTGATGAGCAGCTTTGCATTTGCTCAGGCTCTCCTCAGATCAACTGTTGAAGAAAACTAATAGAAATCTCCAAATTTTAAACTTTTTGTAAACAAAAAGGAGTCTTTGACAATGAAGACAGGTTATTTTTTTCCTTTCTCAAGTAAACAAGGCAAATAAAGATACTTCCCACCGTTTGTTTCTGGCACAAGGGTAAAAACATCACTTATAAAGTCACTGACATCACAGGAAATCCTGCCATCGGCTGCAGCAAACTGCATTGAAAAGACAGACCTTTCCTTGAATTAGATTATGCTATAAATCTTTAAGGAAAAATTAGGATGGTAACCTTTACTGTGGAAAAAAACTAATCTTTAAGCTGTCAACAGTTTCTGCACTGAGACATGCTTGACCCTAGAATGGAGCACAAAATGAATAAGGTGGGTGAGGGGGAGGAAAGGCAGCCCAGCTCTAGTTGCTGCCTTAAACAAACACCATCTCTA
This sequence comes from Upupa epops, assembly GCA_013397515.1. Lineage (NCBI taxonomy): Eukaryota > Metazoa > Chordata > Aves > Bucerotiformes > Upupidae > Upupa > Upupa epops. The sequence continues at coordinate 91,620 of VZRI01010149.1, read as the reverse complement.
TGGATGCTCTACTACAGCATCTTTCCATACTGTGTGATTTTAATGATAATTACTGAGAAACAAAAGTAACTCACGCAGGGTAAGAACTGTAATAAAGAAATCATTAAAAACATCAGGCGATTCCTATTAAAATCAAATTTAAGAGGGTCATTCTTTTAATTTTAATATTACCAGCATAAAGTATTATTTACTGCAACAGAGCTTAGCTCTTATTTAGGCAGTTATCCTACTGGATTAATATCATGGTTAAAAAAAAGAAGGCAAATATTTGTATTTAATCAAATTAATTTCATAGTCTTCATGCTGAGCCAATCTTACAGTGGTGAGGGGAAGGATCTTTGGTTTCAGGATCGTGTGACAAGATGTCTCATACTATACCAGAGGGATCCATGAGCCCAGAGCCTCATCTCAGGGTTCCAGTGATGAAAAGATGCCAGCCCATCCCATGTTCATGCTCAGATAGGTTCAGTACTTACACTGGCATACTTTTGCTGAATTTCAGCAGAGACAAACCAGCATAGGATTGAGGAGAATCAAGGTCTGACTCCTCTCTTTTATGTGTGCCTCAGCCCTCCTGAACCTCACAGACTTGAAACAGAAAGCCACGGGTTTCCTCCCAAGAGTAAAACAAGTGAACTGCTGCTGCATAGATAGTGCTTTGCCATTAGACACTCCTTACAAGCAGCAGAACTAACAAGGAGGAGATAAGAAAAGGAAGAGATCAAATCAGTGCATATTCCCATTCATTTACATTCGTATTTGAACATCAAGCTGGCTGCAGAATTCTAGGGGAAAAAATCACTGGAAGGCAAGTTTTGCACACAGTTCTCATCCTCCAGTTGTTCTGCATGCAAAATTCCCAATAACTTGTGCATCTGAAAGAAGAGACAGGCTTCTACTCAAACGTGCCCAGGCATCCTCAAGACATGCTCATTTACATACAGGGATAAAAGTCAGTCAAGCATCACATGCCTCTCTGTAAGGACACTTCAGAAATACAATCCAGATTCTCTTTGAAACATGAGAGCTGAGATTTCATGTCCACACTGGGAGAGAGGGAGGTATTTCAGGCACTTTAGAACCACAATTACTTCCAGGTAGATAGAAATCAACCTGTCCAGCCATCAATTCAAATACTAAATGAAAGAATGGCTGTTGTCCAAAGCTGGGTTTCCAATAGCTGCAGATTGGAGAGGCCATGGAAGAGCCATCGTTACCATCAGATTTATGTTCTGTAGTATCCTGGCACCAGATGCTCCTCTTGCTGACAGGATCTACAGCACCGGGGAAAGGATCAGGGTGCCTTTCTGCTGTGGCACTGGAGAGACTTGTCAAGTGCTCCAGAGCATCTGCACGAAGCTGCAAGACAAAAGATTGTTTCTTACTCAAATGGGCATAAACTGCCCACTGGGAGACTGAGAGGAACACATGGTCTGGGAAGAGGTGTATGGGGTAAATAATTAAGAAAATAGAATGCTGGGAAAACAAAGCTTCCGAGAAAGCAACAGAAATCCGTGTGCTCACTGAGACGGGAAATGTGACATTTATGTGATGCAGTAAGCTTCTGAGAGCATGGTGAGTGTGTTGTTATGGTGTTTAAGCCCTCAGATATATACATCAGGACATAAGGTGGTTGCTACCTGCTTGAGTCTGGCCAGAACCAACCCTGTCCCCATCATGTTATTGCTGAATTATCCATTGTAAGGGTTTTAAACCATTTTCTGAAGCATCTGGTCTTGGCTTTTGTCAAAGGCAAGGCATCTTAGCAACTCCAGATGAACTGTTGCTCTGATGCATTATGACAGTTTCTGTGTTCCTACAAATGTCTAGATTAAACTCAATTTTGATTTCAGCTCAACGTTTCACTGTACAAAAATAGCTCGTCAAAACCCTCAGTGGAAAAAAGAAGCCAATAACCTGCCCAGAATATTTTGCCATCATAATTAAAATATAGCATCAAGGACTTTGCCTACAAATGATTCTATGAAGAATCATCATATTGGTAAGAGTCTACTGGCATGACTGTCAGGCAAGAGTTATTCCCAGTTGTTCTGCTTTAAAAACCCATGGAATCTGTAAGTTTCATTTGTACCTTTTCTGCACAAAGTTTGGTTTTAAAAAGTTGAAAGAAGGTGTCTACCCTCTCACTCCTCCCTCCTTCTTGTCCCCCTTCTATGACTTTGATCTTCTTCTTCACTGTTCTCCATCTTGGACTGTTGGGAGCTGTGTTGCTGCCTCTGAGAGAGAAGGTTATCACTGTTGAGAATGTTATCACTCCTCAAGGTGAAGAAAATTTATGGTGAGTGGGAAGATTCACCTGGACCTGGAGAGACTGTAAGAATTCTGGACTTCGAAGATCAGTGAGGGCTGAAACTGAAGCTGGATTACAGCTGTGATTTGAGGCAGAAGCAGAAACAGTCTATAGTAAAGATAATGAAGATGTTTCAGACATTTTCTATCTCAGTCAGTGTAGGAGCACTGTTACTAAACTCCGTGTGTCTGTGTCTAAGTCTTGTGTGGGGTTTTTCTCTGATGTGGGTGAGGGAAGTGAACTAAAATGACTTGGTGCCCTTCTTCCCCAAGTTGAGTCAGTTGTTTCATTGTCTCCAGATTTGTCAGTGCATACAAACCCCTTCTTTGTATCTGATGCTTTAGATGAGAGCTCTTGGTTGAAATATAGTCGTGGGCCCTAATCCATGACATGAGCAGCCACCCAGATGGGAAGCATGGGGATCCAGATAAAGACCCACAATGTTACACTACCACTACTCACCAGTATAGATTGATGGTCCATCTCACTGGACCTAGAGGATTGGTTTGCTGCCTGTTTGGCTGCTCTGACAGCCTGTTGTGACAAACCCTCTAAAAGGTTAACCTGAAGTGCAGGAGTGCTTGGCAGTAAAGAAAATAGTACCTCCAAAGGCTGGGTGAACGCTAACTTAGTGGGGCTGCCAGTGCCCATAAAGTTCCTATCAAGAGCAATGAAAAATTATCCCTGAGGTTTATGCTAAGAAAAGAGCACTTTCCCCCAAAAAAGTGAAAACTTTTGATTTTAAATCCTTGTAAAGCCAAGTCCAGATGAAGCTGTCACTGTAATCTGAATGGAAGTTTCATTTCAAATCCCTCACAGCCTATAATGTTCTGATTGTAAAGGTTAAACAAGCGGTGGAAACACAAGTTAATTAACCCTTGTCTTCCCCTCTGCCCAACTCCAAATGAACTAAACATAAATCAGCTAAGCTAGCTGGAGGCCACATTTAATGGGGCAGTTGACAGCTGGTGGAAACACTGATGGAAGAGAAGGAAGATCAAGAAAACAGGAAATTGAAATGAAGATTTCAATAATCGTAAATTTCTGGCATCAGGCACTTAATGGAAGACTGAGAAACTGAGTTGAAGAACTCTTTAACATACATGAACACATGAGGAAAGTGTGTTTTCTCTTTGCTGTCCTGGGCTGCCAGAATGTAGAATTCCAAATGCAAACCAGTTTCCTCCTACTACTTTCTCAAAACCCTTTTCTTTATAGCAGTGGGAAGAAGGCCATTTACAAATCCTTTTTTCCTCTTTTTTTCCCCTGATAGTTATATCTCTTCACTCCAAAAGAAGGACGACACTATAAGGTAAGGAAATTCTTCATTGTGAGGATGGTGAGACACTAGACGGAACAGTGGCCCAGAAAAACCTATGGATGCCCCATCACTGCAAGTGTTGAAGGCCAGGTTGGATGGAGCTTTGAGCAACCTGGTCTAGTGGAAGATGTCCTTGCTCATGGCAGGGGGTTGGAACTAGACCATCTTTAAGGCTCCTTTCAACTCAAACACTGTGATTCTATGTGTCTGTGACTTAGCAGACAGAAAGGATACAGATTCAAAGGCAGAGGAAAGGCAGATAGGACCTATATAGAGGAGAAGAAAATATGTCACTATAACTTAAGGTATATAAATGTTCAGTATGGGAATCTTTTTGTCAGCTTCCAGTGAAGCAATGACTTCGAAGAAGCTAACTATACGTGAAAAGTTATGCATGTGCCTCACCAGACTGAAATGGATCAGGAGGATAGATTACTTATTACTGCTCTGTTTCTCTTATTACTTATGACCATAACAGTAATTAATGACTCTCTTTTATCAGTACAGCCACTCACTGGCTTGCAACCTATCTCTTGATGTATGTCATCTCTAAATTTGCATCACATGAAGCTGAATGACTGAGTGACAAAGCTCTGGAGATCTGATGACTTCACATCTATCATCGACTTAACCTGACTTCCTCCTCTTGAAGGAAAGGCCATACAATAAGAATGACACAAAATCACTGTCTTTCAACCCTAAAAACAAATGAAGCTTTTCTGAGAGCTTAGGTTGAACATGGAATCAATCCAAGGCAGATCTCCAGCTTGAGGAGATTCATGGTATGCTGTCAATAAAAGAAGACAAATGGACTTGCTCTTGTCTGGATTTTCCCACCAGATGCTCTCCCTAATGAACATATCAGGAACCACAACTCCCTACTACACAAAAAATGAATGACCTCTGCAGTACACCTTTGAATTTGAGTGGTTAGGCATGCACCAGTTTGATGAAGCTGCTTATCTAAAGCTCTATGCACCCTCAGCATCAAAGTCTAACAACAGAATAAATAGCCAGAACCCACAGTCATAAAAGAAGAGCCACAACAGCATGGGATTGCTTCTCAGAGGGCTTCCATACTCTCCACTCCAGCTGAGACCTGTACAAATGTTGATTTTAAGCTGGCTAACTTCAGAAAATCAAATCCTATGGGAAGAAAGGGCCAACAAAAGATGTCTCAGCAAGGTTTCAGGTTCAGAATGAAACTTCTGAGTAGATCTGCATGAGGTAAGGAAACATGGTACGTGGGGTAGCTAAGCACTCCACCCTTGTGGCAGATATTCAGCAAGAGGTAACAGATATAAATATCAACACCAGTTTGGTAATTCAGGACAAAACTCTAAGGGAATCCCAGTCCCCTAAAAATAAGTAGGAAATCATATCACAACAGGCCTTTAAGGTTCTGTAACACATCCTCAGTGAAGTCCCATGCTTGTCATTGGGGAAACACAGCTACAACACTAAAGGTTTAAATTACAATTAGTAATGGGGGAGTTTTCAAGTAGAAGACACAGACATTTGCCAGGGGGTTGTGAACAACCTGACTAGAACATCAATGCGAGTAAGAGAAGGGAACACAATTTCCACAAACTGACAAGGAAGAAAGCCAATATCAACAGTCATAACCTGTACAGAAGAAGAAATCATAGGGCCATGGAGGTGAGAATGAAGCTTCAGCACATGTGAGAAGCCCAGCCAACTGCCTTGTGAGCACAGTGCTTCTGCATCTATAAAACAAGAGCCTCTGCATCAACCTCTTCTCAAAAATATCCTTCAACCGCAGTAACTTACCTATCACTGAGGACACCCCTCCACTCATATTGCTGGAAAAACATTTCCTTTGGAGAGGCAAAACCAACAGGCAAATGTTTAAAAAAGGGGTTATTTACATCGCGAGAAGCATTCCACGTAATTTTACATTTTCTATGTGCATTATGTCTTATGTCCTGGTATTACAGCTGTTAAATTAGGTTAGGATCCCATCCACTGACTGCAGAACTACTCATAATTTAATCTTCCCAATAACGTTAAGAGTGCAGTAGGATCCTTCTAAACTAAAGGGTGATCTATCAGCATTTTGAGTGTGTTGTCGTGCAGGGTTACTGATAACAATATAAACAAATTCTACAAAGGACAGGTATTTCCAACACATTATTTATTGAAACCCCAAAACAGAACCACCGCCTCATCAAAGGTATAGTTAGGCTTTTTAGGAGACTTCTGTGGAATTTAATGGAGATTAAATGACAAGCATTCTCTAAAAGCATAATAATAGGGTTCTGTAGTAATGATTCAGATTTGCTGCCATGCTGAGCAGAGGATACTTCTTCCTCTTTGGAACTGTAACATAGTGGAAGGAACTAAAAAAGAATCAAAGGGCAGATACCTGTCACTGGTTCAGTGTGATTAGGATTATTCTGCCTGCTCAGGATCAGGAGCTGCAGGTTTCTGTGCATGCATTTGCAAGCTCCAGAGAAGAAGGAAGATGTGGTCATTCACCCTGCATCTATTCTGGGGTCATCTATGAAATCTTCTCTGAGTGAAGGATATGGAGAAGTGCTATCAGTGTCACTAAGACTATGAACCCAAATATATCCAGCCCCTCCTCTGTTTTCAGTTGCTTTCCCTTCAAAGTATTTACCTTAAAAATAATATATGGGCAAATAACAAGCTCTTGTGAACATGCTTTTCCAAAACAGAATGTAAGAAGAATAATTCATAACAAAGTAATATGCACAAAGTAATCAAGACAGAACAACATCTTCTGCCTTTTAAGAGGTTTCTACACCAAACTAACTCCAAGGATGAAGCTACAAGCATTTCGAAGGCTTGTGTGTCAGAACCACCCAAGGAAATATTTAAAACCAGTGAAAATGAACCAGGAGTAGGAGGAGACACAGACAGAAATTGCTTAATGAATTGGTTCCAATCATCAACATGTGAAGAAGAGCACCACACAGTTGGACTTGGGACAAGGACTAAAGCACAGGTTTCACTTTTACGTGGTGTCAAACGCTTACATTCGAGTACACAAGTAGACTAAATCTTAGCCTCCGTTTCTACTGGCTGTGACCATTTCTTACCCAAACCAACAGGCAGACTAAGTCTTAGCTACCATTTCTGCTGGCCGTGACCATTTCTTACCCAAACCAACAAAATTCACTGCACCACTTCCCAACAGAAATTACACAGACATGTCAATGCATTTTGCCATGGGTGACTCCCAGCATGTTTGAAGCAATAAATCATCTCTGGTTTCCATCTCTTTCTATCTCCTTTTAATGTCTTATTTAGTTATCTGGGCAATACTTGATTTTTTTTTTTAAACCCAGGCCAAGGAAAAGGCCAAGATTCATGAATTTAGAAAGTGTTTTTGGCTTTGCTGTTGGCCCTAAGGGACCCCACTCCGAGAGCGGGAGATGAGCACGCAGTCAGGAATGATATCCCTTCTCCTATGACCTACACTCTTCTTGACAGACAAAACATCTCACAGAGTTGTAAGATAAAGGTCTGGGATGATTTTTGAGGCCACTAAGATTCTGAAAGTCATTTTTATACTCTTTTTAATGGCATAAAAAAGGGACAGCAGCAATACCAGTGCTATAAATGACTTTGTGAAGAATCTCTCCTGCTCTTCACACTCCAGACTCTCTGTCAGTGGCACAAGTCTAATGTTTTCATTCATCATCTCAGTGTAGATAAAAATGATCCATTTTTTGGAGGAGCTTATTGTCTTTGGATTACTCCTTCTAAATACATAATTTTATCTGTTCAAGGTAGGAGCCTGGCTCCACCATGACCTTGTCACTCTCATTAAGTCTTCAATGAATTTTCTCAAATTTTCTTATCAATCAAGGTAATTGCTCCTTGCAGGAAATCCAATCTTCTGTTAACCACATCATTACTTGGTGATCAAAGTCCTCAAACTCTGTGTAAGCTGGAATCACTCAAATCACCCAAGAGAACAGAGAAGCCTAAATTTATAAACAAATCTCTGCAAGTCACTTCCATTTCAGCAGATCTTCCCCCCCCTATTTTTAAGAATTGAATCTTACACCATAGTTATACATCAGGCTTTAGAGTCATAAAAGACAACACTGTCCTTGGAAAAGCCATGCGAGATGAGACGAACAGGAAAAGAAGGAGAAAATGTATTTGGAAGAAACGGCTTTGAAGCAGCAGAGGAATAGTGAGTACAGCAGATGGAAAACTCAGCAATATAAGAAAACCCATACAGATAGGGAAAAGATGTCCATTTATATCCTCTCTCCCTGGGAAAAAGTATAAAAAGAGGGCAGGAACAGAGTGATATCTCCTCAGAATAGTTTCCTGACCATCAGCAACCTGCAGCTTTCCTGAGCTGTGACTATCTGTTTGTATTTAACAACCTTCATGGGATTTTCCTGGTGTGGTTCCATCCAGCTGATTTGAACCTCCACAAGCTTTTAGCATATCCAATATTTCCAAGTAAGCAAAGAAGAGAACTTGCTGTTCTCTCAGTGCAGATGATAGAAACATTTACCAGGAGGTGCCATACATCCAGACACAGCTCAACAGCTCTCATACAATAATTCTAAGACAGAATTATTATGACAATAGAATTACAATTATATAGATAACTCTTAGATAAGAATTCTAAGCTTTATGAAACAAGAATAATTATTTCATACACAAAAAAAACATTAGTACTTCCAGTCCTAGTTACTATTTTTACCACCGTACAGCTCTGACCTTCATTTTCAGCACTTAAGAAGAAAAAGTGCTAATGCTGAGATCTGTCTGATCTATGGACCTTCTACAAACCTCCATGTAAGATAATATACAATCCAGTCAGACACATGTCAATTTTAGAAGGAAAATCTGATGAGGAGAGGCTGAGGTGAGCTGAGGCTGTTCAGCCTGAAGAAGAGGAGACTCAGGGGAGACCATCTTCTCTACAACTCCCTGAAGGGAGGGGGTCAGGTGGGGGTCAGGTTCTACTCCCAGGCAACCAGTGACAGGACAAGAGGGCAGAGCCTGAAGCTGTGCCACGGAAGGGTTAGGTTGGATGTTAGGAAGCCCTTCCTCATGGAAAGGGTGATCAGACACTGGAATGTCTCTGATCCAATGGATTGCCCAGGGAGAGGGTGGTGGAGTCCCCATCCCTAGAGGTGTTTAAGAACAGACTGGCTCTCGCCCTTAGTGCCCTGGTCTAGCTGATGTGGTCAGGGGCTGGGATGGATAAGGTCAGAGACCTTTTCCAGCCTCAGTAACTCTGTGATTCTGTGATCTGCCTTCCAGATCACCCCAGTTAACCACTATACAAATGCTGGGTTTGCTGATGTTCTCTGTGAAGGAGGGATTCTGGATGACCACATCAAATCAACTCAATCAAACTCTGCTCTCTGAAGAAAATTATGTTGAAACTTGTTCTGATCTCATGTCCTGTTCCACATAACACAAGTAATCCATCACACTGCAAATGCTATTTTGCACTACAGTAATATTTCTCAGTCTGTTAAGCTGCAGATTAATTTTCCTCCCACCTCAAGTTGGTTATGTTATTGGAATAGTTTCCTTCTGCTTCCAAACTTGCTGCCTTAACAGAGCAACTCAAACCCATGCATGAGATGGCAAGGTGCTTCCCACTAGTTGGAGCATCTTTGGCTAGTATTTAATTAACACAAGTACTTCTGATCACAAGTTCATACTAAAGCTTGCTGGGCAATATTGGAACAGAGGAACTTCTAGAGGGTGGGTGTGCACCCACTCCCTCAAGCCATCTCCAATGCTTCATGGGGAGTCAAAAGAACCAAGCATTTGCACACTGAGCAAAGATACCCACAGCTTGAAAATAAAATGGGTGTTTGCATTGGAAGAAGCACAACTTCAAGTCTCCTGGAAAAGACATAGGAAAGACTTAAGGCAGATCAGAAATTGAAAGTGTTTGGAAAGGACTTCTAGAGATCATATAATCCAACCCCTGCAACCACTAAGTCTAGAAGTTAAAGCACATCTAGGGACTAAGACAGTCCTCACCCTGTGTGAAGCAGGACTGTGTTTTACCTCTTGTAAGGACTGTCTGTCACACTTTTCAACTGACCATGGGGACTCTGCATCACCAGCAGTCTCCAGTGCATCCAGGTGGAGATCCCACCTCCACTCTGGAAACTGCCAAATGCTGCAAACTGTGAGTTGTGATTACAGTCAGATTGCTGTTATTCCATTCTCCTTCCCCCTCACAAGAAACATAACACTACAAACCAAAACACAATCATCACTTTTATGGAGGCTTTTGTAAAAGGATCACTGCGAAGAACAGAAAATACGTTATCACGAGAGAATTGCAGCCATCTGCCTGAGGACTGAAGAACAAGAAAATGACTGTGATTGTACTTTCCAGTTCACCCCTTAGACATACACAAGGAACACAAGGAACACGAGGAACCCGAGGACAAGGGCAGCAAAGAAGAGGAGACACTTGAGTAAGCTACACAAAGTCTCCAGCTGCTTAATTTCCCCTTTTCTGTGACCTACATCTTCTTCCTCTTTTATCTCTTGCTCTGGTCTTCTAAGGAAAATCAGCGCTGAAGTCCTAGATAGTCTGCACTTGCTCAGGGGACTCTATTTAAGCCTGAAAAAGAGTTTTGGCTGGCTGCAAAATTTCTGCATTAAAAGTGAGACAAAGGCAACCCCAAGGTGTTGACTTCTGAAGAAGTGGAATTCTCCACAGTCAGTTCCCACCCAAGAAAGGAAAGCACAACTTTCCACTTGCAAACACCAAGGAAGCTTTGCAGAACCTAGGGAGTCCTTACATGATGCATTTCAATACTCTTTACTCAAGGGAGTAACTTGTTAGCAATAAACTTAGCCTGCGATAAACAGCAGATGGAAAAATCAGAGTGAAGATCCTAACCTGTGGGAAAGCAGCAGCTTCTCTGGAATGTAAATAAAAGATGTAGGTGTGGTGGTGCCATGAAGAAGATTGCAAAAGAGGCATGTGTCCAAAACTAGCTATTCAGGAACATATCGTAAAATCCCTGGGGTTGGAAGGGACCTCAAGAGACCAGCAAGACCAGCTGCCTGCCTGAGAACATTGCACAGGGCTGCATCCAGGTAGGATCTGAGTATATCCAGAGAAGGAAACACCACAGCCTCTCTGGGCAGCCTGTGCTCTGCTAAAAAGTTTTCCTTTATTTCTAAATGATGACACTTGTGTTCCAGCTTGTGCCCAGTGCTGCTTGTCCTGGAACTGGGCACACCTGGAAACAGTCTGGCACCATCCTCCCTACAGCCTCCCTTCATAAATTCATGAATTATGATTACTTACATAGAAGATACCTACAAAATGAGCTGCAGCTGTGCAGCTGAAGGTGAGAGATGGGTCTCTGCAGAACATGCCAGAGAAGTATAACCTTGGGTTTTGAACGGCCTCCAGCAAAACCCATCTCTCTCCAACAGTCTAACAATGGGATTGAAGAGAGCTTGGCCTTCAAAACCTGAGCTTATCTTATGTAACCTCATGTAGTGGAAGCCTAAAAAACCTGCTTCTGGGGATGCTTAATCCTTTCTGATAGGCATCTCACATGCCTATAGTAGTGACAGGATCTCCAGAAATGACATTATTATACAGTGAGAGCTTTATTTTATCATTTTTATTAGCCTAGCTTGTGTGCTGGTATATCCCCCGGGGACCTCAATCAATGATCAGGGCTCTATTCAGCTCCAAAATGTATTCTTACAGAGTGAGAGCAGGATCCTGATAAACCATCATGCCATTACTAGATGCCAAGAACATACCACTGACATTTACGATTAGTAAATTCATATCTTAATTTTTTTTTAAGTGACTAGAGCAGCGTGTTTACAGATGCAGAATTAAGCCTTTGCTCTATTATTCATGAGCCCCATTGCTACGGATGTGAATGTCTCATATACTAATTGACTTTAAAGGTTATGGTGCGCCCTTCCAGATGTACTGGCCCTTTTCATCAGAAAAACAAAGAATGCAGCACACTCGTTAATGGGATTTTCAAAATCTTCTGGGATGACAGACAGAAGTCGAGCACTAAACAGATTCACTTGAAATTTCCTTTTTCTGATGCTTAATGTTCCTTGCCTGTAGATCAGGAATTATCTGTGAAGCTGATACCCAGGTAAAAATAAATATAAAATGATTGCTAAATCAATGATTGCTTCTTTGTTGCTCAGGCATCATATAATTAATACTATGATGTGATCTAACATGTTAAGGAAATAAGAATTTGCCATCAGCAGGCTGAAAGAAATTTGTTGATTAGTTTACTGTGATTCAATTTATGAGAATGTGCTTCATTGATCTTTGCAAAAGAACTTTAATTGGAAACGAATATCACAATCTATTTCCCACACCACTAAACCCAGCCTGCTACAGTTCATTTCAACTACACCTGATACTTAATTTTCCAATAAGAGAAAAACTTTGAATGAATACAATAAGAAGCAGTGAGAAAATAGGTGCAGCAGACCACTGTTTTAATTGTGGTGTTCCTGGCATGCCCTTGGGAAATTCTGCTGGGAGCTAACTGGGATTTTGGATGGTGTCAACATCAGAGCTTGGGTTCAGAAACTATGTGTTTTGATTGTGATTCACAGCATGCAAAGTCATTCCTTCTTTGCCTGACAGATCCAAAATCTATACCCAGCTTGCAGATTTAGAAGAAGGATTCATATGCTTTGGACCATTGATGCTCCTGCCCTAAAGCAAGAGAATAAAGACCATTATAGTATCTTTTCATCTCTCCTGTGATCTCTGGAGATTTAACCTGGTGAACCAAGGAAGAAGACAACAGGGTGTAATTCCCTTATGTTGGCATCTCTATATTTAAGCTATAGTCAGAGCAATTGTAAAGGAGGCTCTGGAAACTTTCTGTGGACTTTTTCCAAGGACATACACCACATCTACCCACCTTTATTACTAGGTGAGACAAGGTGTCCCTTGTACCCTTGAATAGGCGTGAAGGATGACCTGGGTCCATGTTTTCTGCTAACGTTGTTATAGAAGTCAAGATAGAGGCTCCTCTTGCCATAAGATGGGGGGGGGAAGCAATGCCAGGTTCAGGTGGCTTTATGCAGCTCTTCACGCACCACTCCCAAGCCACTGCACCGCCTCATGGCTCAGAAAAGCTGAATTCTTCACAACATTGCTTGGCAGCCAATGAATAGGTGCAAAGTCAGGGCTATTATACTCAGCAATAGAACAAGACAACAGGAAGCATGCAGGATGGGTAGGAAAAGAGAAAAGTGAGGCTGAACTCAATGATCCATAGGTCTTTCCCAACTGAAATTATTCTGATTCTGTGTAGCATCCCCTCAACCTCCGGTTTCCTTCTTCCTACCAGTCAGTCATTGCTGGCTTAACTGTGGGCTCTAAATTCAGCCCTGATTGAGTAAAGTTCCTCAACAGACAGCTTTCTGTAAATATGTAATGATGTAATGTGTTTATCCTGATTAAAACCCCATACTGCAGTGAAACGCTGTGGTCTCCTTCACAAAACATTTTTTCATTTGAACACAGTGTCTAATTAATCGGATTCTTTTAACACAATTACCCTTTGTGCAATATTTTAAAAGATTCTGAAAAATTAATTCTTTAGCAGGTTATACTCAGATCGTTATAATTTTTCATTAAAGATGTTTTGCTGGGTCACCTTCTGACCCTTCATTCTGTAAAAATGGAAGGTACCAACTACTGCAGAGTTATTATACATTTATCACATCAGGAAAACAAGGTGAGGTAAAGCCTCACTGGGCATTTTGCCCCCTGGCTCATCAAATCATAGTATTGTAGAACAGTTTGGGCTGGAAGAGACCTTCAAGATCACTGAGTCAAACCTTTTCCCAGCCCTATCAGCACCACTAAACCCTGACCCCCCAGTGCAACATCTAGCCTTCTCTTCAACACCTCCAGGGATAGTGACTCCACCACCTCCCTGAGCAGGCTGCTCCAATGCCTGACAACCTCCCCCCCCAGTAATAAGATTCCTCCTAACATCCAACTTGAACCTCCCCTGGAGCACTCCCCCCCTAAGGACGAGTGTCCCCTCGTCCTATCACTAGCCACCAAGAAGAACAGACCAATCCCAGCCTCTCTACAACCTCATTGTAAGTAGTCGTAGAGAGCAATAAGGTCTCCCCTCAATCTCCTCTTCCTCAATGCTAAAAATTCTTCAGCAGTGTCCACACTGTGAGCCCATTGTTCTTCCTGTTATTGAGATAAGCCCAGCAGTAACACAAACTGGGAAATTTCCATGGATAATTCAGAGTCCATCAGATGCAAAAGCGACAGTCACCATGACTTCCAGTTACATGGCAGTGGCAGATGTGATTATCATCTCTGGCACAAAGATTTTTTTTTCCTCTAGAAACACACATTTGTCAGAATTGAAACTGCTCTCCCTTGAATGAAGAAGTTTCAAGTGATTCTCCAGACCTAGAAAAATGTTGGGATAAAAATTAGGAATGACTAGGATGTTCACACTGACACGTCTTGGATGAGAAATCTCCAAAGAAAATTTGCTAAAAACTGCTTTTCAATTGAAAACTAAATTTCATATCTCTTTCCAAACAGGTGAAATATGAAACAGAAAGTAATGAAGTTTGTAATGAAATACCTGGAAGACATAAGAAATTTAAAAAATATCAAAGTAGGTCAATATCACTGGCCACAGGCCTTTTCTCCCTGTATGCAAAGGTATAGAAGATTGTCAGAGCACCTCAACTGGGACTAGTCCTACAGGATGGTTTCTACCTGGATCTGTGCACAAACCAAAGGATGCTTCAGAAGGGCATCTGTTAGAGGGTAGGAACATACTGCAGAGGTACCTAGACAAGCTGGGTCAATGAGTTGAGGTCAACAGGATGAGGTTTAACAAGGCCAAGTGCAAGGGCCTACATTTTGGCCACAATAACCCCCTGCAGCTACAGACTGAGGGATGAGTGGCTGGAGAGCAGCCTGGCAGAGAGGGACGTGGTAGTACTGGTTGACACTCGGCTGAACAGGAGCCAGCAGGGTGCCCAAGTGGCACAAAAGGCCAATGGCATCCTGGCTTGGATCAGCAACAGTGTGGCCAGCAAGACTAGGGGCATCATTCTCCCCCTGTACTGGGCACTGGTGATGCCTCCCCTTGAGTACTGAGGGCAATTCTATGCCCTTTGCTTCAAGAAAGAGATTGAGGGGCTCAAGTAGGTCCAGAGGAGCAACAAGAATGGGGAAGGGACTGGAGGTGCTGATGAGGAAAGGCTGAGGAAGCTGGTAATGTTTAGCCTGGAGAGGAGGAGACTCAGCAGGGACCTTCTCACTCTCTGAAACTGTCTGAAGGGAGGTTGCAGTCAGGCTCTTTTCCCAGGAAACTAGTGATGGGACGAGAGGGCAGGGCCTGAAGCTGTCAGGGAAGAGTTAGGTTGAATGTTTGGAAGCCCTTCCTCATGGAAAGGGTGATCAGACCCTGGAATGGACTGCCCAGGGCAGTGGAGGCCCCATCCCTGGAGGTGTTTAAGGACAGACTGGCTGTGGCCTTAGTGCCCTGGTGTGGCCTATGTGGTGACGTTAGGTCCTGGGCTGGGCTGGATGAGTTCAGAGGGCTTTTCCAGCCTCAGTAATTCAGTGATTCTGTCATCTGCTGAAGACAAAGGCAGCTCAGTGTCCTGTGTGATGGGATGTGCCAATGTTTCACCACATCAGCGATGAAGGCAAACCCTGTGGCAGGACCCATTTTTTCTGACTTTTTGCATGGGCCTATGAGTTGGACCGTTACATTAATTTCTCTGCACTTAAATTGTTCCCTACCGGCTTGTGAAAGTATGATTAATATTCTTCAGGAATCTGTTATTAATTCTTCATTACAGTGTAGTCGCACAAAAGGCAAAGGGAATATTATGTCTGGCTTGTTGCACCTCACCACCCATTTCAATAAATATCTTAAAGAACAGAGGCTGTGCAGAGAATGAAGAGTACCAGGGACTGCTTACATTCCATGTGCTGCAAAACAGATCACCAATCTGTCTGATTGAATAAAAAAATAGCACGGTGCAGAGTTAAATCACCAAGTTGGATGCTGTAAAGTACAGTACTGTGAATATGCCTTAATATATTCAGCACTGAGGCAGTTATGCATTATATATGTTATTTATTTTAGCTACACAAAGGCAAAAAGGTGGCTTTTATATGCTACACTGTTCTAATAAATATCATGGTTGTGAAGCAGAATTATGAATGGTATTAAAAAATGAAGTACACCCAAAACAGGCAACCTGTAAAGAAACAATATCCTATGGGAGAAGAAAGAGCCGAAGGAATACACTAGTGAATAAATACAACACAGCATAATTACAGGCTCTTGTGTTTTCCAGCCAGGGTACAATCACACAGTTTAGTCAAAAGTCTTCTAATATCCTCTGGGTACAAACTGCATTTACGAGAAAGCTTTTTGTTGTGAGCTCTCTCCCTTCCACTCCTGCTCCTCCAAGCTCTTTAAATGCACTTTTGGGAGAAAGTCTGTATTTGAAAGGGGATGGAGCAGATTCCTGGAGAAATAATTGGCTTTTTGCAGTTCTAATTTTGACCATCCTTCCTTTTTCAGATCCTCCAAAGCTCAAATTCCACTGATGTTCATAACTCTATTTCGGTTGACTTTGACCGGCCTTGGAACACAGGTAGGGCTTTCTTTTTATTTATTTATTATCTTTTTCTGGCTATTAAAGGGAAGAAAAATATTGATAATGCATTTATGCCACATTATCACCTCACTATTTTTAGTCCAGATAACTCTGCAAATCAATAATTTCAAAGGTACTGTCCCACTGTGGTCATCCAAGTATGTGCGATCGCACTGCATAAGTGCCCATTGCCCCCTGTTACCTATCTCATTGCAACAGGGAAAGAGCAGAACCATAGAATAGTTTTGGCTGGAAGAGACCTTCAAGATCATCAAGTCCAACCTTTACCTAGACCTAAATCAGTAAAGACAGAAAGAGATGATTTGGCCAAGTCCTAATTGCCATGCCTAGCTTTCGGGGAGCAATAAATCTCTAGGAACCTAACCTTCCTGATGGACCCTGGCAGCTCTCTGTTAATGCCAGCTCATTAGGGTTACAGCTACCCTGCCATCTAGTAAGATGAGATGTGGTCCTGTTACTTTTTCTCCTGCAGGTCACCGATACTCAACAAACCCCTGACTTTTGTGGGGTATGTGATTATGTACAGTACTTTGCCTCTTGATTTCATAGAATCATAGAATCATCAGGGTTTGCAAGGGACCTCAAAAGATCATCTAGTCCAATCCCCCTGCCACAGCAGGATCACCCAGACCAAGGCCAGGAGAGTTTCAAATGTCTCCAGAGAAGGAGACTCCACAAGCCCTCTGGGAAGTCCCATCCAGTGCCCCATCACCCTCACTGGGAAGAAGTTACAGAATTGGTCAGGGTTGGAAGGGACCACAGGATCATCCAGTTCCAACTTCCCTGCCATGGGCAGAGACATGCCACCCTAGATCAGGCTGCCCAGAGCCTCATCCAGCCCAGCCTTAAACACCTCCAGAGACTGGGCCCCAACCACCTTCCCTGGCAACCCATTCCAGGCTCTCACCACTTTCACAGTGAAGAACTTCCTCCTCACATCAAGTCTAAATCTCCAGCAAATCTCTACCCATCTCCAGCTTTGCTCCACTCCCCCTGTTGCTACCTGAGATCCTAAAAGGCCCCTCCTTTGCTTTTTTGTTGCCCCCTTCAGATGCTGGAAGGCCACAATAATGTCAACTCAGATTTGCAGGCTTCTACAACACAGAGAAAATGTCTTTAGGAAATCCAGTTAAAACCAAAGTGAGGGAGATCTTTTATAGGGATTATTTACTTTTAAAGCACCCAAATAAAGTATCTTAAATCCATTTGTCATTGATACAAATGGATTTGCCTCTTTCTTACTTTGATCAATGGGAATTTGGTGTTTTGTGAGGGAGTACAGCTTTAGAAAGCTCTCCAATGGCAAAAAAAAAGAGGCTGCTACAGGTCATGTTTGAGGAAGTAGCAACTAGCAATGATGATAAAATTTGACTGATTTGCTAAAGCTTGAAATCAAAGCTTTCTTTGTTCAGAGCATTAGCACAGGTTCTTCGGACTGTGACTTTATTATAGAAGGTGCACTCTAAAAAAAGAAAAAGATACCAAATAAGCTATTGGGATTGATATCATGGGAATATTGAACCCAAACCAGGTTGACTAAAATAACTGCCAACAGAAGCTAACACACGTTTCCTAGCTGTCTTGGGATTCAGGAATAAACTGATCGGAATCTGGAGCAGCTCAAGAGTAGTTACTGTTACAGAGGAAGCTGGGGCTTTATGAATGAAGACAGGCAGCTAGTTTGAGCTACAGGACTGGATGCAGCGCCAGTCTTGTAGGGAGAAGGATAAGACCAGCTTGCTCCCCCCCCTACAAATTATATGTGTTAAAGCAGATTAGAGAAGACACACATTCTAAAGGAAAGGGCTGCAGAGAGAACACTCCTGAGATGACAATGAGATGAGAACACGCTCTCCAAACCCCACTCTCCACACCTCTTTCTCCTAGTACCTTGGCACTTCTAAGAGCTCTCAAACCCTCCTTTCTGTTAAGTGCCTGGTGTCTCATTCCCCTTCTCATCATTATCTACCTGCTTCAGTTCCTCTTTGTTCCTTTAACAGTGGATAAAACTTTATCCTCCTGCTTGATGACCAACGTCATCTTCAAACATGACCTCCAGCCTTTGCCACCCTTGCAGTGGCTTACAAGCACTGTGTGAAGAGAATGAGTTTCGTGGAAGTTTTTACTGATCCCCACTCCCCAGTGAGACCGGGATGGATTAGGATGGGGAGAAATGGTCCTCTAAATATCAACTCGAATATCTGCCCTTTCCTTCCAGTATCTTGCCATCCCACTAACTTCCCAGGTAAGGATTAAACTGTGTAAACATGAACGTCCTGAAAGATGGACACGGATCCCTTCAGAAACAGAATGTGGTCCTGACTTTTATTATTTGACATGTTAAACAAATCTTTAACCTTTATAATGAAAACTACAGTATCACCTATCAAAGGGCACGTGCATTTCACCTTGCTTGAGCTACCTACAGGTTACATGACTAGAGCATATTTCTGATTTATTTAAACTATTTTTGGATTAGCTGAATCATCATTGAGAAAACAGCTCTTTATCTCCTCAGAGACCACAAGAGGAATCAACTACTGGGTGATTAGACTCAGCTGAGACGGGGCTTTTCACCGATAGATAAAAATAGTCACAGAAACTGTACAAAGTAGGAAGATGTGATGGTATGTTTTGCCTGAGTCTCAACTGAAACATGTTAAATGCTAATATTTGTAAACTACTAACTTTGCTAAAAGATACTTAAGCAAGGCAATTTAGTTAGAAAAGCAACACATATTATTACTCTGAAGCATAGATCTTAATTTGATGGATTTTGGAGAATCAGTCAAATATAAATTTAAACTAGCCTAGAGAAGAGGAGACTCAGGGGAAACTTCTCCCTCTCTACAACTCCCTGAAGGGAGGTTGAAGTCACCTGTGAGTCGGGGTCTTTTCCTAGGCAACCAGCACCAAGATGAGAGTGCATGGTCTGAAGCTGCACCAGAGGAGGGTTAGGTTGGATGTTAGGAAGCCCTTCCTCACAGAGAGGGTGATCAGACCCTGGAATGGACTGCCCAGAGCAGTGGTGGAGTCTCCACCCCTGGAGGTGTTTAAGGACAGACTGGCTGTGGCCCTTAGTGCCCTGATCTGGCTGATGTGGTGATGTTAGGTGCTGGGCTGGATGAGCACAGGGGTCTTTTCCAGCCTCAGTAACTCTGTGAATTGTCTGTGAACATGATGATGCAGTTTTAATACTCTTCTTTCTCAGAAGATTCATGATTCACAGGAAAAAATTCATTTGTAATCAGTAACCAGTTCAGTTGTAAATGACTGATCTTCATATCACAAACCAGTCTGTTCCCATACAAAGTAACAGCCAAACATGGCATAGGATAAGAGAAATACAGAAATGTGGTTGCAGCTGATGTGAAAATACAGAAGAGACCCAACAGAATGAAATAAGAAATACAGATTTGATAAAAGTCTATGGTGAACACAAGTCAGAAACATTCACTTGTCAAGGTAGGTTTGTAGAAGTCTGCACTGACATTCTGAATTGGGATAATCTGCAGAGTTTTGGCAGTGCCTATGGAAAGACCGAGAAGTTACTACTTCATGCAAGACGTATCCCAGAGAAGGCTTTTTATATACTTCAAATGAGCACAAGTAGAGAGTATAAGAAAATTCTGATTCAAAATCAAACCCAAATGCAATCATGAAATCGTTTAGGTGTTGGAAAAGATCTTCAAGATCAAGTCCAAAAATTAGCTCAACTGTCCCAAGACCAGCCCTGAACCATGGTCCTGAGCTCCAGATCTCCACAACTGTGAAACATGTTCAGCAAAGGCGATGCAACCGCCTCCCTGGGCAGTCTGTGCCAAGGCCTGTTGGACCTTTCTGTGAAGATACTGGAACAGTGAGAATTTGGATCCATATTGCACAGTCTGCATTTGAAAAGATCTATCTTTACAATTCAAATCAAGTCCAGTTACAGCTAATCAACAGGAATACGCTGAGTTTGAAAGGGTCAGAGTACAGTTACTATACTTGTATTGAATCAAGAGTCTTCCTTCAGAAAAAGTCCCTTTGAAATCAATGAGCCATCTCTTTAAGTAACAACATCACATTCAACATTCCTTATAAATATAAACCTTATAAACCACATCACAGATATCTGGTAAAAACAGTCCCTACTACTTGAAGCTGCACAGTATTGTGTAGTTGTCATCCCAATATTGATTATTAGTTTGGTGCAGATTATTATAGGTGCAGATTACAGATGCATGTGAAGAAGATTCCTATGTGTCAGGATGGAATTAGCGTTCTCATGAAATCCAACCAATTTAAAACCTCCAATTTTGTTGGTTTGTGGTGTAATAGTTTAGGGAGAGGGTCTAAATTGGTTTGGGTTGGTGCCTGTAATTCAAGCACAGCAACCAGTTCTCACCAAGAGTTCAACAGGCGATGAAGCAACTTTGCTAAAAAGACAACAGTTTATTGAATCCATCACTGATAAGAAAAGGAAAAATTCCTAATAAGTAAAGGAATCAAAAAGGTAAAACAGAAACTGTATCACAATGCCTTTGCACGCACTCAGATAAATGGGAGACAGCTAACACCAGTTAAAGAGCTGGGCTTAAGCTTCTTTTGCGTTCCACCCTTTGGTGGCAGGGGGTTGAGAGCCATTGCTTGCCCCCCTCCCCCCTTGGTGGGGTGGGGGGAACTGTCTCTTTCCTAGGGGAGATGTTTTGGAGGAGAAGCAGGAGAAAGGTGAAGATGGTGAAGAAGATGACAAAGAAAGACCAACAAAGACCAAGAAGCAGGAAGTACCTTCCCTTTATGGACTCTGTCCACCAGTCATCTGTAGAGTCCAGACACCGTGGCAGGAGGTCTACTAGGAAAGCTACCTTCAGCTTCAAAATACAATGCTTTTTCAGCATAAAAGCACCACAACCAATAATTGAAAATTTGGTAATTTTCAAACCAGGACAGTGGGTTAAACATTGAGATGCACTGACAACTTGTAACAGAAAAATTTACTGAGTTTACATTCCAAGCAAAGTCCTAACACAGAATGGCTTCATTGGATTTGCACGTGGATCTGGTCAGTTTTGACAGAGCCATGTGTTAGCAATGCCTTTTCCAAGTGGTAAAGCCAAGGATGTAGTGTCTGCACACTAGTTCAGTTTGTATGCTGAATGTCTGGATACAGTGTTCACATGCAGAAAACACTCAGTTGGGTTATGGAATTACATCCTAAATGTGAATGCTTCTGGCACAATGCACTGTGCAACTGTTCTTTCCTGAAGTGAAATTCTTGCTTGGTCCTTTTTCTCTGCTAATATTCACAATAGTGACTTTCAGTTCTCTGGCTGCATATAAAGGAGAGTCAAACTACCAATTCTAAGATAAATAAATCAAGTTTTCTTCCCTTTGCTTCCTTGCTAAAATATTTGTCTTGTAGGGTAGGTGGAGAAGACATTTTCTGGCAGAATGAGAGATTTGGGGCTGTTCAGTCTGGAGAAGAGGAGGCTCTGAGGTGACGTTATTGTGGCCTGCCAGTGTCTGAAGTGGGATACAAAAAAGCCAGGGAGAGGAGATGGGTAGATTTAGACTTGATGTGAGGAGGAAGTTCTTCACCATGAGAGTGGTGAGAGCCTGGAATGGGTTGCCCAGGAAGGTGGTTGGGGCCCCGTCCCTGGAGGTGTTAAGGCCAGACTGGATGAGACTCTGGCCAGCCTGATCTAGGGTGGGGTGTCCCTGCCCATGGCAGGGGGCTTGGAACCGGATGATCCTGTGGTCCCTTCCAACTCTGATTCTATAACTTCTTCCCAGGGATGGTGATGGGGCACTGGAGGGGGCTGCCTAGGGGGTTTGTGTTATGTCCTCCTCTGGAGACTTTTGAAACCCGCCTGGACTTGGTCTGGGTGATCCTGCTGTGGCAGGGGGATTGGACTGGATGATCTTTCAAGGTCCCTTCCAATCTGTAGTGATTCTATGATTCAGTGGTCTGGTCTGTAAGAGGTGTGTGTAGTATGGGTGTACTACCCTATTTTGGATCTTGAAACTCTGAATAAGTTCTGAATGAGTTACAATCTAGGAGTCACTGCAGACAACTCAGTCACTCAGATGGCAACACTGACACCACTGAGACAGGCTCCATTGACCAGGAGTTCCTATATCAAATAGGTATTAAAAATACATATTAAATGCTGGCATTTCATAGTCTTAAAAGACACATGGAGGTGTTGTCATTCTCACTTTGAAAAGATTATAGAAGAAGCAAAGATGCTTCAAGGAAAAGCAATGGACACAGGTGGATGAGAGGGTGTTCCTATGGAAAACTTGTGTTTGGCTGAGGGGACTCAGCATGTGATGGACTGCAGCATGGTCCTGTTTCATCAGTAGTGCAGTCAGTCCAGGGGCTCACTGGCAGAGGCACAGCCAACCAGACCACTGCAGATAACCACATCAGTGTAGGAAATGACAGCTTTATGCCACTAAAACTGCTTTTTTTGCCAGAAGCAGCCACTCCTCCAGCAGCCTGTGCAATTCATCTCTGCACAAGTACGGAATCCAAAAGCTTAGCTCGTGTTGACCCTGAGAGAAGAAATGGCAAGCAGCAGAATGCAGAGTCATTTAACTTCACACAGCTGTCTGGGAAGTAAATGAGAGGCAAAAAATCTTCCAGAGACTAAAGAATGGCCAATGCCAAGAGCCAGAGCCAGGGTCTATGGTTATCCACAGAGAAACTGGAAGCAGCGAAAAGCATGGTATAGAAAAATAGATTGAGGTAAGAGTTTTCCTTTCCCACATGCAGCTTGTGAAAAAAAAGAGTAGGGTAAAACTGCAGTGAAAAAAAGAGTAGGGTAAAACTGCAGTTACTTCACAGTGCCAAATAACGCTGCACCTGAGTTTCAGAATCTCTATGTACCAGCTTCAAAGTATTTCCCAAGACTCTGAACTCATTACAACTCCCTTCTAAGGGATATGTTCTCCTCTTTGTTGGGGATACAAGGAACCTTCAAGATTGAAGAAATGATCTGTAGAAACAGGGGAAGTTCTATAGATGAACATGTGGCTCATGGGTGATTTCACAGCAACCCAACCCCCTCAGCACAGAGACAGTTCACTAATCAGCTGTAAATGTAGCAGACCCAAAAATAGGGTATGAGTGCGCATAAGCCCGATGTGATCATACATTCCACAACAACAATAATGCTATAGGTGAAAGAAAAGCATACAGGAAGATAACGTCACTGAACTGATAGAGTATGAATACTTACAGCCTAGAAAGTAGAACCGTTAAAAATGTGAGGTGTTTGAACATCTGCAATTCCTATACTACAAATAACACTACACAACTGTGTTTTAGGATGTAAATTGATGTTGAACAGGAGAAGAGGTAAAACCAATACTCTACACATGCTACTGGAGAGCGTGGAGTAGCAGACCACAGAAGTTAATCTGTTCTGAAAAAATAAGCAGTATACTGGCCTCTTTCACAAGCTTCCTGAAACCAGTGGTTTTCCAGTGCTTTCAGTGGAATTTAAAACACAAAATATATCCTTATGCCCATCAGTATTTCATCACTTCTTTCACTTACAAGTGTGTTTAGTTAGTTTTCAATAACTGAAAATTCCTAGGCAAACCAAGATTCAATCATGGTCCAACCTTTCCAAAGGTCAGTAAGTTAATGGATCTAACATTTAGAGATGTGTTTTACCCTTGGTACGCTCCTGTTAACTTGCACAGAATAACAGTGAGAAACATCACAGCCAAGTTCCCTCACGTGGTTCATTTATCTGTAGAAAGACTTTAGAAAACTATGTGAGACAAAAAGCATTTCAGATTTAGAGGGAGCAGGAACAGACGCAGACATTACACACACAGAGGATGGAAAGGCTAATAGGAAGGGGAAGACTTGAAATAGTAATATCTTGGCAATAAATGCAGGCCTATCCGAATTGGAAGGCAGTGGAAAGAAAAAACGGATTTAAAAAGGTGCAAATAATGACATTTTGAATTGCTAAAGATATTGTTTTCTCTTTGAAATAACCGTTTTACCATACACATTAAAATGTATGATTTGCTTCATTAATCACACTCATTTCCCTTCCAGAGCTACAGATACGATCACAGCTTATTTCACAGAGCCAACACAAAAAGGTTGAGCTTTTATTTTCCTTCATTTAAGTGTTCAGACTGATTACTGGGGAAAAAAACATTTCCATCCTGGAAAGTTTCAGTGTGAGAGCCAGCAGCTTCTTTCATCTGCAGGTAGTTTCAATTCCACATTCCCTGTCCTGACTCAGGAAAGAGAGATTGGGGAGGGTAGATCAGATCTTAGGAAGAAGTTCTTCTCTGAGAGAGTGGGTGGGCACTGGAACAGGCTGCCCAGAGAGGCGGTGGTGTTGCCAGCCCTGGAGGTGTTGAAAAAATAAGTGGCCAGAGCACTTGAGGCCATGATCTAGAGGCTGGGGAGATTTTGGGATGAGGGCTGGACTTGATTTTGGGGGTCCTGTCCAGCCATCATGATTCTATGATTAGTGATTTGTTTCTGAACAGGCTACGGAGAGTAAAAGATCTGGTTGTCAATTTATGAACTTGGCGAGCAAAACCGTCTGCAGCATGATTTAAAAAGGGAAGAAGACACAAGGTGGGGGGAAAAAGGGGCAGGTACAGAGGCATATATCTTCGGTCTTATGTGGTGCTCAGTTAAAGCAACAGGTATTAACAGAGGGATTAATAAGGACTGCAAAGGAAACATTCTGGAGAATGTGAATGGACCTGAATGTTCAAGCTTGGGAATATATGGGGAAATTACATAGTGAACCTTCAAAAGAGAGGAGTGATGGATCACTAAGAAACAAATGCAGGAAGGAAGAAGTTCAGCAATACCATGGTTTAAACACTTCTCCCCTCAGATGCATTACAAGAAATTCATTGAATATGAAGATTTTCCTTAGTTTATGGGTAGAATTTGTCTTTGTGCAGCTACCAAGGAGAAAAGGTAAGTGAGAATAAGCTAACTAATAACTCAATTTTCAAACACCAGATACGGCAGTGGATGACTGTCTGGAAAAGAGGGTTATTCTCTCCACAAAAAAAGCCCTCACTTCTAGACGAATAGCAGCCATATATTAAAAATATTTTTATAAAATATATAAAATACAAAAAAACCCCAACAGGCAGAACTGCTTTGATCAAGGGAAACTACTCCATTGGTATTTATCATTGGAAGTATTGCTTAGGTATGGAATTACAGAGGACTCATTAAAACTGTGCTCTTGGGCAGGTGTTTTTCCTGGAAACTAAAGAAAACAAGACAAATCTTTAATAAAAGAAAAATTATATGCAAATAGCAAGTAGAGGTCAGATTCACAGCTGGTGTAAGCTGTCAGAAATTCTTTTGTCTTCCCATCAAGAAAAGGCTTGTTTGAAGCAGCTGCCTGATGAGAGCCATGCCCTTCGTTTTTGTTCACACATCCATTATTTCTACTCTTTTCCTCAGCCCATGCTTCATTTCACTACAAAAATGAGCAGAAAACAAAGGGAGTACTTGTCCACACTGTGTTTGCTCATCATTCCATTCCCACTACTCACAAAGTCAACATGACTGGACTTTTCCTTGGGTATTACTTTCTCCACAAATTCTATTCTGGTGGCAAAAGCAGTGCCTTTCCCTGTGTAAAACACCTGCTAAGAGGCCATGCCAGAGCTGCAACTGGGACACAACTCTCCTCCTTCTCAGAACAGGAGTTATTCTGCCTTACAGTGGCTGGGGGTCACATCCTGTGTCTGCACGGAGTAGCACTGCTACGTTGAATGAAGGTTACTGTATACTCAAAAAATCATGAAGCAGCTCTCCAGCTGTTATACAACACCAACCGTGCTTCAGAATTACACAAATGTCAACCCTCTAGCAAGGAAAATGGGACAGAAAAACAGGGCTCAACTTTTCAGCATGAACAAGTGAAAATTAATGGCTCCAAGTTAAGTGACCTGGCTGAGGTTCTGGTTTATGGTTTGCCAGTTGTTTCTAGAAGTGAGATGAGCTCCTTGGTTAACTGGTTAACTCCAGAGCTCCTAAATCAAGAGTAAATGTTGGTAATAACAACTGGGTTTAATGAATCTGCATCTTCATAAACTTCAGCTAAGCCTAATATTAATTTTCTTTTACTGAATTCCTTTTCTTCCCCCTGACAATTTGTGCATGTGTCTACTTCACTAAAAGCTCTAGTTATTACATTTTTATTCACAGGTTAATTTAAATTGCCACTAAAACAAAAAGGACAGGATTGGAATGATCACAAAAGTGAAGAGGGTCTACTCAAATATCTTCTTCCTCTGTGCCACAACGGCATGTGTGCACTCAGAGCATTTTCCTCATTAAAGCAGAGTGTAGGAGCAGTATAAAATGCTGCCAACATTCTTCTAATGCATCGTCAGTTTGGAATAAAGCTTTTTATTCCATTTGTGCTCAAGTGCCAAAGTTGCATGTGAATAATTGAAAAAGGACCAACAAAAAAGATTTACCTGCCTTTGGCAGGGGAAAAAAATAAGCATTATGCTGTTTAGTAGGCAAAAGGTACAGAGAATCATAGAACAGTTTGGGCTGGAGGAGACCTTCTTGATCATCGAGTCCAGCCTTTTCCTAATCCTATCAACACCACTAAACCCTGTCCCCCAACACAATATCTACCCTTCTCTTTGACTCCTCCAGGGATGGGGACTCAATCCCCTCCCTGGGCAGGCTGCTGCAATGCCTGACAACACTTTCAGGAAAAAAATTCCTCCTGACATCCAACCTGAACTTCCCCTGGTGCAGCTTAAGTCCATTTCCCCTCTTCCTGTCACTGGCCACTAGTGAGAACAGAACAACCCCCAACTCTCCACAACCTCCTTTCAAGTAGTTGTAGAGAGCAATAAAGTCTCCCCTCAAGCTCCTCTTCTCTGGGCTAAACAGCCCCAGATTCCTCAGCCATTCCTCATACAATACCTGTTCCAAATCCTTTACTGGCTTGGTAGCCACCTCTGTGTCCTCAGAAAAACCACCATGCAAGCTCTAAGACAATAACTGGATCACACCAATATCAAAAGAGGCCTGATTGCCTACTGTCTCAAATGGGACAGTTTCCATCTGCATCTACAAACACACAGCAGCACTGACTGTCAGTATCTTACCCAGCCCAAGGCTGCTGGAGGCTCATCTCATCACCTCAGATGAATTTTCATCTGTTCTGCAAATACATGAGACCATCAACCTGATGTGAAGCTTGGCGTCTCCATCAGAAGTAGCTTCTCTGTCCAGCTAGTGCTGCACATTATAGTAAGATGAGAGACAGAACAACTGCCTTGGTCCTTCATCTGTCCTTCAAAAGCTGATGAGTCCTCTCTACCCTTCTCAGGAACTGGAGATCTTCAGGGTGAGGCTGGACAAGGTTCTGGGCAACCTGATCTACTTGAGGACATCCTTGCTCACTGCAAGGGGGTTGGATTGGATGCCCTCTTGAAGTCCTTTCCAACCTGGGCTGTTCTGTGATTCTATGAAATTTAAGTTCTTAAAAATAGCCAAGTAACAACTCCTATGTAACAAGGAGGAAACTTGTGAGTTCTTATGCGACATTATCAATGTCCAGTGGTCCATGGGTATGTCAAATAGCAGCAGACTTTCAATGCAAGAATCTATAGAGCTTTGCAGAATTCATTTTGATAGAAAAATATCTTGTTTTGCATCTAGGAATGGCCTCGTTACTTGAGATCTTATGGTCAGCATGTACGAAAATCTGTGCAGAGTCCACAGAAACCAGAAGGAGAGAGTTTTTCTGCCAGAACAGCCTGTTTGTGTTGATCCAGATACATGAGTGTGGGGTTCCCTGAGCCCCGAGCACAATGCCCAAGCGCAATTGGTTTAAAACCACAGATTCACAGGTGTCTCTTCACTGAGGAACACACTGGGCTAAGAGAGTGGTTCTCTGATAGGAAAGAAATGAAGACACAAACTCAGAAAGGTAGTATGGAAAAATAATCAATATTCTGTGTAGCAGGCAGTCACGCTAAATGCAGATGATATGCACTATATGATCCCATTTACTGGCTGTGAACTGCTTGAAGGCACAGTGCATTCACTGCTCTGAATGGTCAGACATGGATTATTGTTATTGCTGCTTATTTTATGGCACACAAATAGTGAGCTAAGCACTTCAGAGAAGTGGAAGGATATAGTCTCCTTATCCCAGTAGCCGTGTTAATTCATGGACTGAATCCCAGGGCTTAGGAACTCTCGGGCATATTGACCGAGCCCAGCTTTCACAATTTCTAAGACATTCAGACTACAGAACTGACAGGGAATCTGAAAGAATAATTCAGGTTGTTATAGCGTGAAGGCCCAAGGCAATTAATGCTTCAGCCGACCGACAAAGCACTGCGTGCCTTTCCCTAACAACCTGAGATATGCTAATTTAGGACAGAAAAAACCCCACGCAAACACAATGACTTCTAAAACGTGAACCTGAGAAGTTCAGGCATAAAATATGAAAACTTTTGAAATGCACATTTATATGCAGGCCCGGCAAGATGTCTCCTTCATTTGCATAGACACAGCCAGTACAGAGGGATACAGTCCCTGAGATCTGAGTTTGAAGAGGCACCTCATCATCCCTACATCAGATTGCTCCACATGAAAGTGAAGCTGCACAGTAATTCCCTTCAGAGGTCAAAGTGTTGCTTCAACAAAAGAGCAGCTCCTTGATGGTAGCAATGGCTGTGTGTAGTGGGAGATCTTCCTGGAGAATCACAGGAAGCCCTTTGGGATGACACAAAGTTGAGAGGAGTGGCTGACATCCCAGAAGGCTGTGATGCCATTCAGAGGGACCCAGACAGGTTGAAGAGCTGAGCGGCGAGAAAGTGAATGAAATTCAACAAGGGTAGTGTAGAGTCTGGCGTCTGGGCAACAACAACATGAGGGACCAGAATAGGTTGGGGACTGACCTGCTGGAGAACAGTGCAGGAGAAAGGGACCTGGGGGTCCTGGTGGCCAGCAGGATGACCATGAACCAGCAATGTGCCCTTGTGGCCAAGAAGGCCAATGGCATCATGAGGTGGATGAGAAGGAAGGGTGGTTCATAGATCAACAGAGGTTCCTCTTCCCCTCTACTCCACCCTGGTGAGACTGCATCTGGAATCTTGTGTCCAGTTCT
>VZRI01010149.1:45135-62060 GCA_013397515.1 Upupa epops | reverse complement strand
CTTCTTCATGGTGAGGGTGACAGAAGGGTGTGTGGAATCTCCTTCTCCGGAGACATTTAAAATGCACCTGGACACGTTCCTGTGTGACTGGATCTAGGGGATCCTGCTGTGGCAGGGGGACTGGACTGGATGATCTTTCGATGTCCCTTCCAACCCCTAACATTCAGTGACTCTGTGAACTTGCAGTCACCTATCACTTGTACAGGATTTAACCAACTATCTAGACATCTCCTAAGGCAGCAAGTATGTCTGACTAACTGTAGTGTTTTATTTTTTTCAAAGTACATCTTGTTATTGTACATCTGATTGTGAGAGGACGTGTCCTCTGAAACAACACAGGAGCTTATCAGCTTCTCACACAAACACCTTTGTTCCTCTCTCCCTGTGGTCCACATATGCAAGCACAGCCTTCCACTATTACCTTAATAACCACCACATTGTCTTTGCGACTGTTCTTTTAGAGCCACCTATGTAAAAATTACTATAAGAAAGCAATTAATAACGCCATTTATAATGTCAGGGGGGAAATGGTATTTGAGTTGCTTTTTTTATAGAGAAAGAGGTTGAACAGCTGCTTTTCTGAAGAAGTAGCATCAATACAACAGAATTCACTTGGAGTAGTCTAGAGCTACCTGCAATACCCACAAAATAAAGACTCACCAACAAAGAAATCATTGAAGGCATCTTGAAGAAACATAAATCATAACACCCTAACAACAATATCCTCAATACATGGGTTTCTGGAGGTTCATTGCTGTGAACAGGTTATAGATGGCACTTCGACATTAGAAGCAACAACAAAGCTACTCAATAAATCATAATGTAGAAGTCGCTGGTGAGCACGTTATGGCAGAGATCTACCGTGATTCCAGTGAAATAACAACTCCTAGTAATTCTTCCACTGAGCATCTCCCTTATGGATCTCTAGATACTACCTCTGCTATACTCTAACGGAGCAGTATAGAGTAGATTGTACTTCTTCCACTCCCACACTTCATATATCACCTGTGCATACAACATTTTGGGGCTTACATAAATTCTTGGGAGAAAAAGACATCTATATAGATGAGGACGGCCTCAGTTCAAGGCTAAGCCAGTCCCACTGCAGCCTGGAGGTGGTTGCTGCATGCTCTCAACACTGTGTGGGTGTGCCTGAAGGAGGAACAGAGCAATTCACAGCTACTTTGCTGCCCCTTGGAAGAAGTTCTGAGCATTTAGATCCCACTAGGGCTGCTACTCTGCTCTAACCTGTGCTAGATGAGAGTTAGATGTGGCTAGGCTGGAAATTAAAATTTCATCAATCTCGTTGGGTCCCTGCTGAGTCACTGTGAATTAAACGTTTGTATTCAGAAAGGACAGGGATATGATGGAGCAGGTCCAGAGGCGGCCACGAAAATATCACAAGAGTGGGGCACCTCTGCTACAAGGATGGGCTGAGGGAGCTGGGGTTATTCATCCTAGAGAAGAGACAGCTCTAGGGGTACCTGAGGGAGACCTTCCAGTACCTGAGGGAGGCTACAAGAAGGCTGGAGAGGGCCTGGAGTGATAGGACAAGGGATAATGGTTAACATTAAAGAAGATTGAAATGGGATGTCAGGAAGAAGTTCTTTAGTAGGAGGGTGTTTGAACACAGGAACAGGTTGCCCAGGGAGGGAGTTGAGGCCCCATCCCTGGAGATATTCAAGGTGAGGCTGGACAAGGCTGTGGGCAACCTGATCTAGCTGAGGCTGTCTCTGCTCACTGCAGAGGAGTTGGACTGGGTGACCCTAGGAGGCCCTTTCCAACCTGAGCTTTTCCATAATTCTGTTCCATTTCTCTTCCTAAAATATGGCTGGGCTCTAAGAAGAAGAATGCATTTTCCATCTCTCTTTATATTAATCATTTCTTGGTGATAACAGTAGAAGAGTTATCCCATTCACCCAAAATCTAACAAACAGTACTGTGATGTCAGGACACCTGAGCACTTCCACAGCTTTGAATGTCACTCAGAGGATGAGCAGAGCTCTGGAGGGTGTTCAGCGTAGAGCAAAGAAGATAATGAAGGAAGTAGAACCCCTCCCTTATGAGGAAAGGCTGAGGGAGCTAGGTCTCTTGAGCTTGGAGAAGAGGAGGCTGAGGAGTGACCTCATTAATGTCACTAAATATGTGAGGGGTGGGTGTCAGGAAGATGGAGCCAGGCTCTTCTCAAGATCATCTGGAGGTAGGACAAGGGGCAATGGGTGCAAGCTGGAACAGAGGAGGTTCCATCTAAATATCAGAAGGAAATTCTTCCCGGTGAAGATGACAGAGCCTTGGAACAGGCTGCCCATGGGGGTTGTGGAGTCTCCTTCTCTGGAGACGTTAAAGACCCTCCTGGATGTGTTCCTGTGCAACATGGTCTAGGTGATCCTGCTGTGGCAGGGGGATTGGACTAGATGATCTTTTAAGGTCCCTTCTGATCCCTAATGATTCTATGATGAAGGGCGCATCTGGTGACAACGTCTGGAAGGCTCAATACTTTGCATTTCCACAAGTTCTGCAGACTTTGTGAGGTGTAACCATAACTCCTGTTCAATCTCACAGCCTCTCCTGCTTCCTCTCTTCCAGGAGCTGCAGTCTCCAAAAGCTGTCACACACATTTCAATGTTTAGCAAAGAATAAACCAGCATGAATGCTTTTTCTGCTGTTTGAATTAAGCTCAAGATTCCACCTCCTGACATTTTCTTTAAAAATGCATAAAACTATGAATTAAATATACGCATCATTACTCATCGAATTGTTTATCTCTGTACTAATTTTATATATATATACACAGATTAAATATTCATGTGCTCCTTCTCCCTTTCTGAGCAGAGTAACTCCTAGTTCCTTATTCTCCCACATGTCTCTTTCCAGTTGCATCATGGAAGCTGAAGATCATTGAGGTAAAAGCATCCTTAGGGACCTTCTGCCTCAAAATTCCAACTTATGGGGTATTTTCTTCTGCCCTATATTAGTAGTGGAGAGCTGTCCATATGCTTATGTTAAGCCTGACAGCTCTTCGATTACTCCTTAGCTTGTAGTTACGCCACTCTAATGCAGTTTAGATAGATTCCATAGTTGTTAATGGCTCAACGCGCTGAGACCTTGAAGAATAACAACCAAGGTTATTTAGTCAAGTAATGTAATAAAATAAAATAGACTCCGCCATGTATGCAAGAGCAGTAGATGCTTTGCTGATTTTAAGGCATATGTTTCTTTGAAGTTCTCAGAACCTAAATGATTTAACTGCGATGCACAAACACAAAATCACAAGCCAAATTTACTGCAAAGTTCGCAAGCTGCAATAAATAGGTAAAGACATAAATTGCTCGCAATTAGGAATTTACTGAAGAGGGTAGTTAGGGGAATTGCGCTGATTCAGAGAGATGAAATGCAAATATATGGTGCTTACATGTACGGGGCCACTGCACCTGTGCCCTAGCTACAGCACTAAATCAGCAAGCCTAGGAGAAAATGCACACCCCGAGGACACAGATCACAATGCAGCGCTGAAATCCTTGAGCTGTGAGATCACAGAAGTGTCTGTGGAGTAAAACCCTAGAGCAGTGAGATCCCAGAACTGTGTGTGTTTGGCACCTCTGAGGACCACAGCACCAGCAGCACACTGCATTTGCAAAACAGATGCACAGAGCCAAGTGCCAGCTGCCCCCAACTGCTTCCAGTTACAGACTTGAGACCTTATGACACTAGCAATGGCAGAAAGATGCTTCAAGGTCCTCTCTTGGAGAATCACAGAATGGCCTGGGTTGGAAGGGACTTGCAAAGGGCAGTGAGCAAGGACATTCTCAACCAGATCAGGATGCCCAACACCTTGTCCAGTCTTCCCTTCAGTATCTCCAGGGATGGGGGTCTCAACTCCCTCCCTGGGCAAACTATCTCAGTGCTTCCTACTTTTCTGTCTCACTGAAGGGTGTTACCATAAGAAACCACTCCCACTGTAAGAAGTTCCGGGCTATGGCTGGACTCACTAGCAGAAGCAGTATTCTAGTTCCTGGAGATTACAGGGCTGAGCAAGGCCATCCATGAATGGCTATGGATTGAAACTTTAACACCACCTATGGGTTAACAAACATCCAAACAGTGGGTTATTCCTCTACCTACATATTCAGCTTGCAACAGACTGAGAGTAGCCTAAGGTAAGTGGAGAAGGGGCTGGGGGTTAGGGGGCAAAGCCACTTCTACAGGGGCTCTAGCAGTGGGCTGAAACAGAATCATAGAATGGCCCAGGTTGAAAGGGACCTCCAAAGGCCATCTAGTCCAGCCTCTCTGCAGTGAGCATGCACATCTTCAACTAGATCAGGTTGCCCAGAACCTTGTCCAGTCTCACCATGAGTATCACCAGGGAGAAGGGTGATGTCTTACAAGACAAAGGAAATACAGCTGGGAAGGAGCACACTTGAACCTTCACAGTGCACAACACACAGTAATCACTCTCAGACCCGGCAAAGCCAACACACACACAGAATGAACCACTGCAGCTGCCACAGAACCTCAGCAGGCAGGAAAGCCCCTGCTCCCCAATCCCTGACAGCCGCAAGCAAGACACAACCCAATCTACTGGCAGATAGCAGATGAACTCGCTCACTAAAGTTGATCTTAAATAAGATCTATACCAGGAAAAGTGGTTTTGTTTCCATTCCAAGCACACAGTTCAATAACCCAGGATTGCACTCAGCATTTGGTTGTTGAGGTTGATGATTGCTTGAGTCTCTGCACTGGTGTATGCCAAGTCCTGTGCCCTCAGATCAAGCGGGGTATGGCAGCCAGTGGAGGCAGCTGTTGGCAGAAGTAATAACTATTGTTCGGATCCAGTCTATAGCTAAAATAAGCTGTAACACAAGCCAGGCACAAGGGAAATCCATTCAATGAGCAGCTTGAACAAATCTATGTTCAATTAATGTAGCTTTTCAAACACTGTGACAGTGTTTGTGCTCTAAGAAGATGGTTAAGACATTGCTGCCACCAATCATTA
Organism: Upupa epops; assembly: GCA_013397515.1. NCBI lineage: Eukaryota > Metazoa > Chordata > Aves > Bucerotiformes > Upupidae > Upupa > Upupa epops. The sequence continues at coordinate 57,067 of VZRI01010149.1, read as the reverse complement.
CGGCAGTTCTCCTTCCTCTCGGGAAGTGGTGTCAGATCAGGAAGGGAGCACAATTAGCAGTAACAAGAGTATGTGGGGGAGTGCGGGTGGAGAGGCAGGGCTGAGTTTCCTACTGAGGCATTCTTTAGGAGAAAAGGAATTAATGAAGAGAGGTTGAGGCCATGGAGGTGAAAGATGGAAAGATGAAAACCCCAGAGACAAGAACAGGCAGAGCAGGGTAAAGAAAGAAGGAACATCTGGAGGAAAATCACATAGAACAAGAAGCTTGAAGAAGAGGGAATGTTATGCTGCAAACCATGGTATACATGTTGCCTCATTTGGGAGAGACTGGTGTCTTCATTGCCATTTTTGTGCCCTCTGTCCTACAGCTTCCCAGTTAACCCCACCTGTTCCATCTGGTCAGTGCAGAAAAGAAGTAGAACTGAGCTACAGACTGGGCAGGCCGGACAGGTAGTTCACTTCAGATACAATGTGCGAGGGCTGAACACTCCTACCTATTCCTCTACACACCACTCATGCACTCCATTCTTTCCCAGTCAGTCATTTTCAACCTCTGGAAACAGGGTAAACATGAGGAACACAAATCATGCTGAGTGCAAAGAGAAAACTTGTGGGTAGGTGGCTGGAGGGGTGAGGGAGCAAGGGTATCCGACCTAAAAGAGATGGCTGTAAGGAAGCTGAAAGGGAAGCGAATGAACAACAGAAGGAGGTGATATTCCTGGAAGGAGTCTGGAGGGATGTGTTGGAAGAATAGGCTGGTTTTGAAAAGAGAGAGCATCACCTGTGAGGTGCTCTGTAAGGACAGAAGTGCCCTGGGAGAAAGGGTTTGCTGGGAATGTGATCCCAGAAGTAGCAACGGGAGTGCACAAAGTTAGGGGATGAGGACAAGGCCAGAGAAGCTGTGTGAAACTGCTGAAGTCTTCAAGGGATGAAGATAAAATGAAGACTAGAACAGATGTCTCATTTGTGCCAAGTGAGACTCACCGAATTCACTGTTGCTATGGAGATTTCCACCACCTGAGGCCTCAGGTTCAACTGTTTAAGGCAATGCATACAATTATTCTTTTTATTTTCCCAAATAAGTACTCACAACCTCTTCCTTACATAGAGTGTGTTTCATACTTCAGAATTCTGCCACGCGTTGACAGATGATTGATGTACTTGCATTACCAGAGGTGGTAGCAGCCTTAACTGGAAGGGTGCAATTATGAAGCATGTTATGAAACAAATGCCCTTTACAACTTAAATGGTATCTGAAGAAATGTGTTTTAGTTAACGGGAAAAAAATGAAATAGAGTCTTTAGAAGATCGGTTTCATTTGAAAAGTAAAAAAATAACAAAGGATAGTGCTCCAAGGATGATATGGAGAACGAATGATGTGCTACCCTCCATAGGCAGCAGGGATCCAGGAATCAGCATCACTACAGACTTCTCCTACAACTTCTGGCAAGTTATTTAAACCCTTCTGCTTCTGTTTCTCACCTTGAATAACTGCTGGAACTAAACTTACCCTAAGGGTGCGTTTTGAGAGTTCAGTAATAAATCCTAAGTGCTTTGAAAAGCACTACATCGTGTGAGTGAAGAATGACATTATTAAAATTGTGCTTCAGAAATCATCACTAACAAGGATTTGTTCTATAGCTAAAACCGTGCCAAAAGCATTATTAGTTTGCAAATCACAGAGCTCCCACCGACACACAGGAGAGAGGCACGAACAGAGCTGCGCCTGCACCACAAGGGCACAGTACGTACAGCCAGCATTGTTGCATGGTGTAGTGCTCAGCTGCTGCTACCCGTTAACCTACAGCAGCACAGACTCACCGCAGACCCATGTGCACAGTCCCCTTTCATCTGACCGGCAGCACCTCAGCTAAATGTTCAAGATATTAAGAGTGGTCCTGCTGGGAGATGCGGCAGAACAGGCAAAACAGCCAGGCAAACACAAGCCATAGCTGGGGTTAGCTGGAAGGGGAATGCATCACTGGGAAGGGGTTGTATGGCCGCACTAAGATATTACAGGCATGACTCCTCTTCTGGGGTCTGAAGGTCACAGTGACGTTGCCTTTTGGTGGGGATTTTAGAAGATCTGTATCTGGTTAAGGTTCTAGGAAATCTTTCTTTGCACATATGTTGGTTTGGTACAGAAACTAGCTTCATGTTGGAAAATCAAAGTAAAATTAAAAAACTAAACCCCAGATAAATAAAAAAGAATAAAAATTGAAATATACAAATAAATAAAATATTAAAAATATTTTAAAAATAAAAATACTTTAATAAAAATCCCATTCCAAGGTGCAGTTGAGAAAGAAACCTGACTGACTAAATATCATGGAGGGAGACAGCTTTATTTAGGAACAGTGAAGTGCAAGCTTTAACAAAAACACCAATTATGGGAAACACAGGCCTGTCTCCATCTCTCTTTGCACAAAAGATTACTAAGCTAAGGCTGTTAGCAAAGGTCCTAAACATTTTCTCAGGGAACACACTTTTTTCCTGCAAATTCTTTAATACTCTACAATTTTTGGAAAGCTGCTTTTGGAGCTGCTCTATGGAAATTATTAACTCTAATGTGTGGGACAAAAGTTCCTATAAGCTGATACTACTTTTACATAAGCACTGAGAAGCCTGGTTGTGTAATACCATGAGGTTACGCGATGCTGTGACTGCCCGTTAATGTGAAAAGCTTGTTAGCTGTCTAGATGTCTGGCAGTGCTTAATCAGCCCTGCCTACAAATTCAGATGGAAAAATTACCACCTTTCTAAAGAGACTTCCAGAAGAGGCAATGTCTTCCGCACTAGATGTATCAATCAGCCTCCTTCAAGATTCATTCCAAAAGAAACTAGCATGTTAAACATGAACCCTTGAACTTACTTCAGCCTCCAGAGGAGGGCCACAAGGATGATCAGAGGGCTGGAGCACTTTTCTTGTGAGGAGTCTGGAGGAGGCTCCAAGATGACCTTATTGTGGCCTTCCAGTATCTGAAGTGGGCTACAAAAAAGCTGGGGAGGGGCTTTTAAAGATCTCAGGTAGTGACCAGACTGGGGGGAATGGAGCAAAGCTGGAGATGGGTAGATTTAAACTTGATGTGAGGAGGAAGTTCTTCACCGTGGGAGTGGTGAGAGCCTGGAATGGGTTGCTCAGGGAGGTGATTGGGGCCCCGTCCCTGGAGATGTTTAAGGCCAGGCTGGATGAGGCTCTTGGCAGCCTGATCTAGGGTGGCATGTCTCTGCCCATGGCAGGGAAGTTGGAACTGGATGATCCTGTGGTCCCTTTCAACCCTGACCGACTAACCTATAACTTCTTCCCAGGGAAGGTGATGAGGCGCTGCAGGGAGCTGCCCAGGGGGTTTGTGGAATCTCCTTCTCTGGAAACGTTTGAAACCCACCTGGACCTGGCTGGGGTGTTCTGCTGTGGCAGGGAGATTGACTAGATGATCTTTCGAGGTCTCTTCCGATCCCTGATGATTCTATGATTTTCTTTCAAACTTCCTAAACATCTCAATTTCTTTCACACCAGGTAGAGCAAGAAAAGATTATTTTGAAAAAGAAGAATTAAGAGTTAAAACCCTATTTTTGGTTTCACACAACAAGAACAGATGCAAAGAACGCTATAGTCTATCCGTAGTGCACAGATGATGGGAGCATGGACTGAGAAGCTTACCAAGGCATGTGGCAATACTGACACAAGGGAAGGGTAAATTTTCTTTTGAGTCCCAGTGTACCTGAAAAGTATGCATTTTCCCAACTTATGAAACAGTGAGGAACAAGGTGTTAGGAGTGTTCCTCCAAAGGAGTGCTGAAATCATTCCTTCAGCACTTTTTCTTTAGCACAGGATATGCCAAATCTTTATAGCTGGGACGTCTCCCAAGGGAGATGGATCTCCTCAACTGAGAAGCAGTGGTTCAGACCACATACTCCTGCAGATGGGAAACAGCTGTATCTTTGATTTACCTATGGTTCCAGGACAGCACCTTACGCAGCTTTTTGGAGCAAATGACAAATACTTGCACTGTGTTCATAAATCTTACCTAAGTTTACTCCAGCTGGCCTTAAAGGAAGTACATGAACTGCTCTATTTATCTGTGCTGCAACAAGCACAAAGCCAGCATCTGAAGCCAGTCTTGTGTGTGGTGCACAGGTAGAGGTGGGCAGTGCTGGAACTCATTGCTAGCTTTGGGGTACTCCATTCCCCTTTAAGAACAAACCTCCTGAGTTAGGCAATGCATAAACTGAAGAGGAGATACAGAAGAGGTTGTAAACCAAGTGTCTGGAATGCTTCCTGTCTCAAATACAACAGCAGCCATTCCTCATTGCTGCTTGTTTCTAGGGGGTGTTACCCTTCACAAAGTTGCAAAGACCAACCGCTTCTGCAGCAACAGGAAAAATCCAATCCCACCACTTGTAGAAGCAGGTCTTGAGACCTAGTGTGAAGAAAAAAATCCCAACACAGCCTGTTGTTCCAAGGGTGTATTTTAGACAAAATGCATCAATATTCAACAGCTCAGAATAGCTTCTCTTGCAACACTGCAGGCCACAAGACTCAGTGATAGATAAGACTCTGCTGGTGGGGTTCTGTGCTCACTGCATGGCTACAGGCACTTGCTCTGTCCCTCCTTTAGCACCTCTTCAACTACACCTCATCTCCATTCACATGGGTCCCTGCTGCCTTGGCTGCTCCTCACTGTTTTTCTCATGCAACTACACAGCTACTAGACATGGTATGATGCAGCACTCATTGCGGCTCTGATATTTCATTAAAACAACTGTTTGCACAAATGCTCTCCCACAGTCTCCCCTTCCCAGCCTCTTTCAGGATTTGATAGAACACCTTGAAAGCTGGAAAGTTTTTCAAACAAAACCAAAACATGAAAAGGAAGAAGAAAGCAAGCATTCTGGACAAAACGAGAGAGGGGAAAGTCATTGCAATCAATCTGCATGGCTTCCCGTGAAAATCTAACCCTGTCACCCAGCTTTGTTTTGTTATTTTTGTCAGATCCCCAGATTCATCTTGTAATAATGTGCTCCCTCCCCAGAGACCTAGCTGGTGCCTTTCATCAGCAATAGCCTTCCAGAAGTCCCACTTAGCTCACGAAGCAAACACAATGTTTGGCATAATATTTCAAAAAGGTCATACTGTGCTTCCTAACTTAATGGCCATTTATATTGCTTTACAACATTTAAATTCACACTCTGCCATCAAGTGGAGCCATGCCATCTAAAAATAAATGCCTAAAAGCTAAATACAACACGTAATGCCCTAGATACCTGGGCTTGGAGAGGCTTTTTCTGCTTATCTGAAGACAAGTTCTGATGGCCTTCTTCACAAGTCCTTTAACTCAAGGTTACATCTGTAGCATGAATCCACAAGTCAGGCAACTGCACCAGTCTGATGCTGAGCACAACCTGTGGCTTTTACCACTCCACTCCCTGACTTCCTGCTAGCCAGGAGGAGCCATTTTGCTACAGCTCACAGAGCCACTTGAGAGTGCGGCTGCTCAGAAGCCAGAGAAGCAGCATTTGTCCATAAGTAACCACTTCAGCACTTCTGTTATCAGAGCAACTTTCCTTCTGCTGAACAGCAAAAGTTTAAACCTAACTGCAGTTTCTTTGGGGCAGCACAATCTGATTAACCAGCACAACTAAAACTTCACAAGTCTTTAAAGCCAGCACAGCTTGAAAATACAGCTGATATCATTAATATATATATATATCTTTTACCAGCACTTGTACACACACCCAGGGGTAAAAATGTGTTCTACCCTTTCATTCATCTTGACACAACATCACCTAAAGGTCATGGGGCATTTTATTGTGACTTAGGGCTTACTTCTACTTGAACTACTGCAGCTATCATCTGCTTGCACCAGTGAACCTGATCCACATGTAGCCCACCTACAAACAAGCTCTGTGCTTTTATGGTAGTGGAATTCTGGCCTGCATCAGCAATCATGTGGCCAGCAGGACCAAGAAGGTGATCCTTCCCCTACTTGGCTCTGTTGAGGCTGCATCCTGAGTGCTAGGTGCAGGTTTGAGGACCTCAGTAGAGGAAGGACATGGAGGTGCAGGAGAGTGGGTAGAGAAGGACAACAGGGCTGTTCAGGGGTCTGGAGAACAGGTCTTATGAAGAGACGCTGAGGGAGCTGGGGTTGTTGAGCCTGGAGAAGAGAAGACTGGTGAGAGACCTCACTGTTCTCTACAACTACCTGAACAGAGGTTGGAATGAAGCAGGGGTTGGCCTCTTCTCCCTAGGCGCTAGCAATAGGACAAGAGGAAATGGGGCCAAATTTTGTCAGGGGAGGTTCTGATTTGATCTTAGAAAAACCTCTTCCTAGAGTGGGGAAGCCTTGGAACAGACTGCCCAGGGAGCAGTGGAGGCACCAACCTGGAGGGGTTGAACAAATGGGCAGACATGGTGTTTCAGGAGATGGGTTAGTGGTTGGAAGTTGTAGGGTGGACAGTTGGACGCAGTGATCTCAGAGGTCTTCTCCAACCTTGATGATTCTATGATTCTAAAGCCACAAGTTGAAACACCTAGCATCCCAATAGCACAGGTATCTGGGGCGCAAACAGTTAAAACTATTGTCATCTCCCACATCACAGTGTTTACCCTGCTTGTAGTACTCACAGCTATTCCCTGTGCTTTGAGGGGGAGTCACTGCGAATGCCACTGACCCAGTTTTTGCTTCCTAATTTGGGCTTGCTCGGATCTATTTCATTTCACTGTCTTTCAAGCTCCACCAGATCTCTGAAAATTGCAGTGTGCCCAAACTGTAGGCAGTCCGTGCTGGCAGTTTCACAGCTCCAGGAATCCTCCCTCACTCATTTGTTCCCATTTACTCAAACCACAGGTTTTCATTCCCTTGCATGTGAAGATAAAGCAATCGAAATAGTTCAAATATGCACGTTCAACGCTGTGTTTTCCAGACAACATTTAAAAGACCCCTACTCTACCAAGAAATACTGTATTGAGCTATAAATTGGCACATCAGTGTTGCCATCTGAATGCAACATGTTCTAATGTGCTACGTCTTAACTGGTCAATTACCGACCAGGACCAATTACTGCACGTATACACCAACATGATGAGCAGTAAAATGATGTTCATTGGTGTGCGCTTATATACCTACTCCACTTCGTCTACGCCCCTTAGCTAAGCATCATTCAGAGCAGGGGTGATCCTATTGTGTCACATCCCATATCCCCGACAAACGCCTACTACAACATCTCCCCCTCCCCATGCTCGGTAAAGCCTTGCCCCATTACAGAGCGAGTGCGAATCCCCGATTCCCAATCCCCATTCACAACCCCTTGGGAAGCCCTTTCAGGGCAGCAGCACCATCACCAGGGAGTTGCTTCTTTGGCTTCGTTGTCTTCTCACCCCACATAAGCCCCCAATGTGAGAGTACAGGGGCACCATCACTTCTCTAGTCTTTACCTTACAATCTATTGCGAAGCTTATAGTATTCCATATGCTGATCGAAATATTTGGGGGATTCTAACTGAGCTATACACCTAAGCAATTGCAAAACCTTAAAATATAACACTATCAATAGTGTAAGCTNATACGCTTTAGCAGGTGGTACAGGTCATCATGCTGCAACAGCTTCCTTACTAGAGCAGGATTCATTCTGATTGGAGCAAGTGACAGATCTTGAATGGACGTGTAACTGGGATTGAGTAATCAAAATCACACCCTATGATGTTCATTCAACATATCCAGCATTTTTCTGGGCATTCAGTAGAGACATCAACAAGATCTATCTTACGTAGGGGTGGCTTAACTGAATATTCATGTCCAAGACAAAGCAAAACATCCATAGTCGTTTTCTTTAAACAGTTAATAGTCTCCCACCATGGCTTCATGAGCTTTTGAGCTGTTTTATCTCTGTCTATGACTAAGTCCCAAAGCACATCACCATATTTTCTCCACTCATCTTCATAAAAATAAGAGTTGGGAGTGTTAAAACAGCCGTTAGTGGTCCCACGTGCCACAAGTCCCGGTAACTGCTTTAACAAAAAGTCCACGTTTCACTTTTCTACAAAGCATGTAATAAGCAGAGAGCTACCTTTTAATCCATTTTTTCAATCCGTGTCTAACCGCGCTTAATTCCACGTCTCACCACGACTTTATTTCGCATCCCCTCACAATCTTCCAGAGTCCTCGGCCCCTGTTCGGGCGCCAGTTGCTGACTTTGGTATTCCAACTCATTGATGTGTTTCTTCTTCAGCTCTTGGAGAACCATCTCTTGCTCACTTGTGAATTTCTGAGTCATAGTTCTGTGCTCCTCCATAAACCTGCTTTGTGCTTCCCTAAGTTTCAGTGCACATTCTTCCTGCAGACAGAGTGTGGCCTTTTCCATTTCTTTTGCTAAGAGCACTTTGGCTGCCTGCAGATCAGCATCATATTGCTCCTGAGATTTCTGCATAGCCAGTACACTTGCAAGGCTGTCCTCTAGCTGCTGAATGTTGTTCTGCTGCTCTTTTACTAGCTTCTCCAATTCTATAATTTTGGCAGCCTGATGATCGTGAAGTTGATTCATTTCAGCTTCTCAAAGTTCAAACTCCTTTTGTAAATTCTGCTTTTCGCATTCTGCTCTACTTTGCAGCTTGATGCACAATGATGATAACTACTCTTTTGCTTAGAGTCTCTGGTCCTCACTTTCACATTTCCACTTTCTTTTTCTTTGTACAAAGTTTCCACTTTCTGGACTTCTTCACAAGGGGCACAAGATGTTGCTGTCTGAATGCAACATGTTCTAATGTGCCACGTCTTAACTGGTCAATTACCGACCAGGACCAATTACTGCACATATACACCAATATGATGAGCAGTAAAATGGTATTTATTGCCGCGTGGCGTGTGCTTATATACCTACTCCACTTCGTCTACGCCCCTTAGCTAAGCATCATTCAGAGCAGGGGAGGTCCTATGGTGTCACATCCTGTATCCCCGACAAACGCCTACTACAACACATCAGTGTCACAGTAGATCAGAAAAAGGTACCCCAAATGAAAAGCCTGATTTTGCTCTTCTAAAATGACTTTTCGAGTAGCTGTGCTGCTCCCCTGTTTTAAAATTCTCATTTTCCTACCAAAACCTGATAAAATTTAGATTAATCCCCAAAACTTCCTCTGAGTCTATACTGTGAATAGCAATGTCCAAATTTATTCTACGCTATGCAGTTACTTCTGTGCTTCTTAACTGTGAAGACTAGACTTTGCTCATGCTGATATTACAATGGATTTTGGATATCAAGTCTTGAATTTAACGCTATTTCCACTAATTTTGAGCCACTGCCATTTTCCCCATAGCGTCATTAAGAAAGGGTAATTAAAGTGATGTAAACAAAAGGCTATTAGAATACATATGGGGCTCTGAGCAATCCAACCCAGTGAAAGGTGTCCCTGCCCCTGCAGGGTGATTGGAACTCAATGATCTCTCAGGTGCCTTCCAACTCTAACCTTTCTATAATTGTATGATTTATCCTGGGAAAGCCATGTGTGAGTTTTCAAATGGAGGTGGACTCAACATGAGATAGAGCCCCTCAGTTCTCTACTCAGTGCTTCAACCTTCACTCCTTATTCAGATTTCCTTAATTTCTGTCTCTTTGATCTTTCCTCAAAATACAGTATTAACTGTAGCCAAATACACTGTGGGGCTTTTTATTGACTTCCAAGTACTTTAGGTGAAAAAAAAACCAGTAGGTACTTTTATAGTTCTCACAGGTGGTTGCTCTTTTCCCAGACTACATCAAGAGTTGTTCCATTAACTCCATCTGCACTGCACTGACCTGGAAGACAAAACTGGGTGATTTCTTCTCTTTCCTATAAACAACAGAAGTAAAAAACCCAGCAAATTTTTCCAAGAAATTCCATCCAGATAGAAAAATGTCAGAGGTTGCCTTCCACATCTGATCCTACAGCTCTCATATGCCACTAACCTGCTCTCCTGCACCCAGAAGGATAGGGAGCTGGTCAAGGATGAAAGGAACATATTCCTTTTCATTTGTGAGTGTTCTGGAACCACTATAGTACTGTCCCGTCTACCCTAATCCCAGGAAACACCATAGAGTCATGAGACAAGGGAACAAGCAGAAATTCTGCTCAGAGGAGGATCTCTGTTTCTCAGGTTCACAGAGGTCACACCGACCTGCAGAGAGCCGCTGACTGACAAGACCCCTGAAGAACTGCCTCAGCCCCAAGCAGCAGCTGCTGCAGCTTCACATCAGGGCTGTGCTTTGCTATCAAAAAAATCTAATGTGGGCTTTTAATGACAAAGATGTTATTTTCTAACAGCTCTTTATATCCCCACATGGCCTCACCAGTGGCTGTGCAGCCACTTGGTGATAGTCCACAACCATATAAAACATGAACTGCCTGCCACCAGACAGAACAAACAACCATTTTCAAATAAAATAACCTTCTCCCTGCTCCAAATGGAGACAAATACGGCGATACTAACAACTAAGTTAGTTGTACAAGGCAGGGAGGCAATAGTTGTGATGAATTCTTTCATCTCGCGAACTAACTTCCTGTGGGCACAACCTACTTCCAGCATTTATTGATTTAAATCTGATTTAAATAACTAAATGACATTCTTCTGTGAACAGAGAGAATAAACTAGAAATCAGATGCACGGTCATCCCCCATCACATTTCTGTGGATCTATAATGAAACGTTTGAGAAACCGTATGTGCTTCCTCTGATCGGGATTGTTCTGTTCATTAGCAAACGCTTCTGCACGGAAACTTTCAACCACAGCACCAATTAAATCTACTAACTTGTGTTTAGAAGTTAATTAATGGTAAATTAAAGTTGGGAATTTCATGCATATTTTTTCATCCCTACATCAAATCTACCTCATGACCGGAGTTTCAGAAGTATTTCTTGTCCAATTATTTTCATCTAACAAAGAAAGGGACTAAAATGGCCTCTGTGCTTCGTTCCATGGTGGCATTGAAAAGCATCCTCCAGGATATTTTACCACAGGTTTTCAAGGAACCTCTCCTTCCTCTTTGCATTTCACAGAATCATAGAATTATTGGGGCTGGAAAAGACCTCTGAGCTCATCCAGCCCAGCCTAATGTCCTAATGTCACCACAATAAGCTAGATCAGGGCACTAAGTGCTATATCCAGTCTTAAACACCTCCAGGGATGGGGACTTTACCGCCTCCCTGGGCAGTTCCATTCCAAATGTCTGATCACCCCTTCTGTGAGGAAAAGCTTCCTAACATCCAACATAAACCTCCCCTGGCACAGCTTTGGTCCCTGCCCTCTTGCCCTAACACTAGTTGCATGGGAGAACAGTCCACTCCCACTTGACTACAATCTCCCTTCAGGTAGTTATAGAGAGTGATAAGGTCCCCCCTGAGTCTCCTCTTCTCCAGGCTAAACACCCCCAGCTCCCTCAGCTTTTCAACAGCAGACTTTCCCTCCAGTCCCTTCCCCAGTGTCACAGTATCGCAGTAATGTTGAGGCTGGAAAAGACCTTAAAGATCATCCAGTCCAACCTAAAATCAACCAAGTAAACCTAAACATCTGACATCTAGATCATGCCACTCAGCACTTCATCCAGCCTAATGTTAAACACCTCCAGAGACGGTGACCCAACCACCTCCGTGGGCAGCCCGTTCCAAAACCTCCATCTTAGCTAGGAATATCTCATGGGAGACCGTGTCGAATGTCTTACTGAAATCTAGGTAAACCATGTCCACAGTCTTCCTCCCATCGACCAGTTGAGTCACTTGATCATAAAAGGAAATCAGATTAGTCAGGCAAGACCTACCCCTCCTAAACTCATGTTGACTGGGCTTAGCCTCTTGGCCATCACACCTTTGTTGCATGATAGCACTAAGTACTAACCATTCCATAACTTTTCCTGAAACTGAGGTGAGGCTAACAGGTCTATAGTTACCTGGATCATCCTTCCG